>OY728150.1:1989599142-1990199142 GCA_963277665.1 Viscum album | reverse complement strand
TAAACATCAAAATATTGAGCAACGACATAAAACATGGAAGTACATAAGGCATAGATCATAATGGAACATAAATCATTATAACATTGCATGGGAATAATGCATGTAATTGTGGCATCCATTAAGCACATGTAATGATTTCCATAGTAGCCAAGGCATTGCTGCCAAGACCATCTTAGTGGACAAAGTCCCTTTCTGAATCGAGTTCACTCCTCGTTCCAGTCGTGTAATACTGAACCGGATTAACTTACCGTTCCATCCATCTCTATATCATGAGATATAAATCTTTACCCAATGCATTGGAGGGATATATAGGTCCCATCCATATCATAATGAAATCATTCTTACTTCTGCCACAAAATAAACATACATCATTCATAATAACCCAACTAATAAAATGGGTTTCATAAACATAATCCCATCATCACATAATCCATATAAAAGAAATATATATCATTTCATAATAAGAAAAGTGAAGCCATGTAAATCGTAGAGACATTATACTTGAAACATACACATATGAAATAATGTCATCTTATATGGAAAATGGTTTTGATAAAACACATGAAATGAATTCTTGAGGAAAATATCCTTTCTTCTTAAAAATCAATTTCCTTTCACAAAACGCCATAAAATTTTAAAAGAAAAAGATTTTGTTTAAAATAGTCATGAAATCTTTTGTAGTAAGCTTCACTAAAATAAGGCATTATAAAACCGTAAAAATCCTTTCCTGCCATATAAGTTAAAAAAACAGTCTCCTCGTACTTTTGTCGGAAAAGTCAAAAAGTACCTCGTAACGTAAACAAAAGAATGATTTCTTACATACCATGTATAAAAAGTCAAAATGGGTAAAAAGTAAATTAAACATACATAAAAACACTTTGATAAAACATGTACATGAATGATAACAATAACCCCAGTAAATACTTATGTATATGCAATCTCGGATAAAAAATGAGATTTGAAAAATTATCCCTTACCTTAGGTCTGATATGCTTCGTACGTATCCTAAACTCTTGTATAATGATTTAAATAATGTCATTGACTTGTTACAGAATCATATTCATTGTTATGATATCATATTTGGTTCACTTATGACTTTATATTACCCGTTCTTTGGTAAATTCCATGTTAAAGAGCGTTTTGGGTAAAATCGTTTCATTTGTCGTCCGTGTTTTGATTTGTAATTATTCATATGATTACTTAGATCACGATTACTTAATTCCAGAATATAAAACATGATTTAAATATAATATATATTTAGAATATACATATATATAATAGATTGATAAATGGAAAGAAATACACCGTTCATGGAGACGGTAGGCCGTACGTACGCATGAACGTTGTTTTCGTCTCCTCATTGAATTGAATGGAATTAATTGGATGACATACCTATATATATATACATAAATCCAGTATCATTATTATGTCATATATTTCATGATTACTTATTATATATACGTTATAATCATTTATGAATGGTTAATCATTGAGAATGAATCTCATCGCGTCGTGGAGACGGTATTCCGTACGTACGCACGAGCGATGATATCGTTACCATGATCATGGAATTTTATTGGAGTGTATGTATACTATTAAAGAATAAATATCACATTACAATAATCATATATAGTTATTATTTACACCATTATAGCCATCCAAGTAAGGTGGTGGTGGAAAATAGATTACACCACCGCGTGGAGACGGTATTCCGTACGTACGCACGCGCGGTGATTTCGTCTTCCATAGGATGTATAGATGGTAAAATAGGGATGTTTCATACTTATAATAACATATCAATATATGAGTGATACTGATTTTATTACTTCATAATGAAACAACCTAATAAGAAGAAGTGCAAAAGAAATAATGTTGAAAGAATCGGTAACGGACATTACCTCTTCTTTGAAGCGCCTCTTTGAGACCTCCTCTTACGGCACTAAAATTGGTCTTTGAAGAAGACCAGGACCTCTAGGATGTCTCTAGGGAAGTGGAGAAGAGAAATTGGTAGGGTTTTTTCGAGCTTGAAGGCTCAAAGTGGTGTGAGGAAGAGAGGGAGGAGGTTCCCTTTTGTAAGGGAGGAGAGGGGCACATTTGGAATAACAAAAAATATTATTTTATTATAAAGTCATATTCGGTTTTTAATAACTCCAAATTGATTTATTTCGAAGATAAGGTGTGTATGGGTCTAAATAATCTCATCCAATAGAATTTAGACAATTTTAGATCATTATATTAACCTTATCTTTTAGTTTTAACTCTTAGTTAATTAGATTGACATTTCCCATGTCACTTTGTATTTTTATATTATATAGTTAGTAAACCTACCATATACATCCAAGAGACCCCCCAAGTGGTCCATTAATGATACACCTATCATGATATAAGTATCTTGGCAGAACCTTAGATTTCTAGAAATATAATAACAATTAATAATATAATATTTGTTTTAAAAACTATTTTATGTCAATTTTGACAGTAATTGGGAATTGATTTTTTTGAAAATCATAACAGAATGATTAGTTCAAAAAAAGTTAATTAAATCCATAATAAAATGTCATATTAACATATAAAATTATTGAAATTCATAAAAAGTCTCAAATTACATTTATTTGGGTATTTATAACATCAATTATGTCAATATTTCATTAATAAGATAATTACTGCATCATCATTGTGTCATAAATAGATTAAATTATTTTATGGCTAAAAATTACATATAAAATACCATTATGTAGGAAATCTTTTAATCTTTCTAATGAATATTTATAGTCGAATTTATCTTATGTATAACCCTATATTAAAAATTACTTAGTTATTAAACTTTGATTTTAACTATTTTAACGCTTCTTTAAATAAATTAATAATAAATGTCCTAATCTAATCAAAGTGGGCCTAAATGGTCATATTTAATTCCTAAGGTTGTTTTTGGCCGAATTAAACTTATCCAGTAGAATTAGGACATGTTTTAGGGTAATAATAATATCATTTTTACCCTTAATTACCCTATTTACTTTTAACCATGTTAAAAAAAAGTAAAAAGTTACTATTCACCAAAAATTATTTTCATCTCATTGAACCAAATTTTTGTCCTTGATATTAACTGTGTCTCTCAGATTTTTTAAATTACACTCACATAAGCAGTAAAATTTCTTTTAAATGAAAAAGTCAGTTTTTTTAACTACTACTAAGTGGTTTCACTATTCATCGAAAATTGCAGTTTTTTAGAAAAATAACAAAAATTCAGCCTTAGCATTATTTGATATTCCAAATTCAAAATTGATGTCTATTTTTACAAATTTGAAACATAGAAGTGGAATTAATTAATTTTAAAATTAATTCCCATTATCAAAAAAATAGCGTGTTTTTAAGAAACAATAACTATCAAAAGATTGATACTTGTTTATCTAAAATTTCAAAGTGAAATTAATTCCAATGACCAACATTGGATTAAATGGTAAAAATATATTATAATTACACTTTAAAACCAATTAAAAATATAATCTAACCATATAAATTATTGCGATGAAAAAAGTTGTTTTTAATTAAAATATAGCGTGTTTTTACTATTCATTAAAATATGAAAGTTATCAAATTAATATGAAAAATTTATCCAAAGTAAATTTTTATGTCATGATTCCAAAGAAGAGTTTTATTTTGTCAAATTGAACTTATAGAAATGTCAAAAACAAGATTTAATGTGGGTGCACCACCAAAAGGAGGCAGAACTACATCTTTTGAAAAATACTTATTTTACTCGAAAAATTGATTCTGTTCTCATACCATGTTCTAGAAAATGTGTATAAAGATTAATAATGTTATAAAATTCAAAATTTAGTTGATACTATTCATAAAAACTAGTCCATAATAATATTATAACCATATATCGTTGTTTAGTGAAACCCATTATTGCGTACTACACATGCTATCGAGGTAGGTCGCGATTGCATGTAATGAAAGCCAAGAATAGTGTTGTGTACACTGCAAGCTAATGTTGTGTTGCATATAGTAAAAGAAAATCTTGGTGTAGTGTATAATAGAATATCAAATAAATTAAAAATAATATATCTTATAAAATCTCGGGGTGTTACATTCTACCCCCCTTAAAATGAATTTCGTCCTCAAAATTCGTCGGGGTTATAAGTTGTTTACTATTTATAGAAACCCAAATCGTACAAAGGAATACCAAAACTTGGCTTTAAAAACTAAAGTATGAAACGTAACAGTTACTCTAATTAACTAATCATTGGGTTTCCACATAGGAGAACATAGGTGAAAATATGGATATGGAAGAAAAATCTAACCGTCATGTTCTGATGGAGAGTGGTAGAGAACATGCCTATGAAAAATCCAGAAATCACAAAGCCATAAATTTGTGATGATCTAAGGTACCATCTGATTCATCAGATATAAGTGCACTAGGAAAACATTTTTGGTTTTCAAGATCATTTCCTTAAAGTTGATGAAATTGGAATTAGAAGAAATACTTTCGTGATTTTGGTACAGTCTCACCGTTGGTCGTTCTTTAGAAAATTTCCACTTCATCTCTTAAATAAATGAAGTTTAATTTGTCATTCATGAAGTGTTAGTAGATCATGTGATATAATGATGGTTCATTCCATCTGTCTCAAACAAAAGGTTATAAAAGTTATCAAAAATACATAAGTCCATCTGTAGTGAGATTAATCATATATTGTTCCTAAAATGGACTTATACTTCATATATCATACTGATTAATATAATAAAACAAGTTTCTACTAAACATGGACTTCTTGTAGGCCAGTGGTAGGCAGTAAAGGCCAGTCGCACTTCGGTTGTGGGTTCGATTCCCATAGCCTTGTCCGATGCGATGGGCTGTCACCCATCCTGCAGGTTGTCCTTTTTCTAAAATTACATTACTATAACATCCCATCAATAATATCGAAAAAAACTTCTATCCATAAACAATACTAACTTATGTCCAACATATTCCATTCCAATCTTTAGGCTTATCCATAATACTGCAGTCCACTCTCATATTATAGTGAAAACGATTACCAGAGATTTCATATAACAAGCATGTTAATACCATCGTTGATCCCCATATATCATAAGATATGTCTTTTTGGTCACATTCCAAACATTTGAAGGCCTTAGTCATTTATTCTAATGAAAAATGAATACCCATTGAATCTTAGTGAAAACATGAGTTCTGTCAAAAGTTAACTCTTTCCACATACCAAAACCCCATAATTCTATATACTCAAACCATGATATAACTAGTTCCTTATATCAGTCATGAGCTCATGAATACTATCAAACATTTCATTTTCTCCTTATCCCTTCATTATGCGCATATAATCTTTTTTTCCAAAAATATATCAATCACCTTCCATGGTTACCGGTACCATAAAATTATTGAAAACCACAATATACCAATACATAAATATTCCAATATTCCACGATACTATATACAACATTATTTTGGAATCCCATTACATAAACACTTAATCATTCCACCACATCGTTTTCATATTCAACATCGCCAATAGTGATCACATGTGACTTCCCTTTGTCCATTGCCTTAAGTGGTTGCTCATGTCGATCATCACTAACCCTTGGATTAGGGCATTTTTTAGCATAATTCCCCATTTACTTGCACTAGAAGAATTGAAGTGTTGGTGGTGCGTTCTCTGCAGTCTTTTCTTTATTCACATCATTAGAAACCCTTTTTCCATTACTTCGACACTCAGCTGCTCGATGACCTTCTTTTCTACACTTAAAAAATTTTCTAGTCCCTTTAAGACAATCTCCACCATACTTCTTTCCTCACTTTGAGCATAAGGAAGCATTAAACTTCTTTTCACCATTATTCTGAGATTTCTCCTTGAACTCCATCTTTCGTTTCTTGTCAAAACTATGAGATGGATAAGTAACACGAACATCCATTTATACCTTGATAGCACAACGCACAATTTCTTCATAGCTAAAGAAGTATCTTATAGCTAATTCCCTTCGAAGATTTGGTTTAAGCCACTGAAAAATCGATCAACTTTACTTTCAGGTTGGATGATGAAGCCAGATGCATACCTTGCAAGTCTTGTAAAATTCGCTTTGTATATACCAACAGATTCATCATCCTTCTACTTAAGCTCAAGAAACTCATTTTCCATCTTTGTTCAAAGAATACGAGGGAAGTACTTACTGAAAAAAAAATTCTTGAACTCGTCCCATTCCATGGACTCGATTTCATCTATTTTCCTCGTATTCTTGATAAGATTCCACCATTGATCAGCATCACCTTCCAAATGATATACTGCTAAGATGACTTTATCATGTTCAGAACATTGAAGAACTGAAAATATCTTTTCAGTGGTACTGATCCATTGTTCAGCAACAAGTGGATCAGAAGACCCACTGAAAGAAGGTGGACATTGACTCATGAAGGACTCAATAGAATATTGTTCCCTTCTCTACTCATTTGGAAGTCCAGAATGATTCATAGCTTGTATAAGTATAGCAATAAGATTTTGCATGCCATATCCCATAACATTTGTTTATTCAGGAGGACAATCATTGCACTGTCCATTGCATTGATCAACACGGTTCCTTCGGGTTCCAACCATCGTCTAAAACCCAAAAAGAATAGTGTGAGAGGCAAAAATCATGCTAGGGAAAACAACATAATAAAGGGGGAGTACCTTCAATATCTAACATCTTAGGTTTAATTCTAAGATTGTTACTGTAATTCTAGGACTATAACCTATACTTATACTTAACCTTAGGGACATCCCTAGACATACCTTAGAAATATCTCTAGGGATCTCACTAAAGTTCTCGCATCCTAGTTTCCAAAGGTTGACTAAACCTTTCCTTTAATACCAACTGTAGAGACCCGAAGCCTGACGTACATGGACATTACAATACTTTTGCGGAATAATTAATACATAAAAAAACAGACACACAAGGACCATAATAGTTTAGTGTCTTTGGAAACTTGGAACGTAATCTTCTAATCGTGGTGAAAGATCTTCAACACCTCCCACACTTCCACTTTTTGTTTCCTTACCTAAAACCTTTCTTTTAATCTAGGGGAAAATAAAACATAAAAAGGGTGAGCTCAAATGCTCAGTAAGGGTAAGCATGGTTAAAATAAAACATACCATATACATTTGAACTTAAAAACATGAACATAATGTTTAAACATCAAAATCTTGAGCAACAACATAAAACATGGAAGTACATAAGGCATAGATCATAATGGAATATAAATCATGATAACATAGCATGGGAATAAAGAATGTAATTGTGGAATCCATTAATCACATGTAATGATTTCCATAGTAGCGAAGGCATTGCTTCTAAGACCATCTTAGTGGACAAAGTCCCTTTTTGAATCAAGTTCACTCCTTGTTCCAGTCCTGTGATACTGAACCAGATTAACTTACCGTTTCAGTCATGTCTATCTCATGAGATATAAATCTTTACCCAATTCATTGGAGGGAGATATAGGTCCCACCCATCTCATAATGAAATCATTCTTACTTGTGCCACAAAATAAACATACATCATTCATAATAACCCAACGAATAAAGTGGGTTTCATAAACATAATCCCATCATCACATAATCCATATAAAAGAAATAGATATCATTTCATAATAATAAAAGTGAAACCATGTAAATCGTAGAGACATTATACATGAAACAAACACTTATGAAATAATGTCATCTTAGATGGAAAATGGTTTTGATAAAACACATGAAATGAAGTCTTGAGGAAAATATCCTTTCTTCTTCAAAATCAATTTCTTTTCACAAAACTTCCTGAAATTTTAAAAGAAAAAGATTTTGTTTAAAATAGTCATGAAATATTTTGGAGGAAGCTTCACGAAAATAAGGCTTTATAAAACCGTAAAAATCTTTTCATGTGTTATAAGTTAAAAAAAATTCTCCTCGTCGTTTGTCAGAAAATTCAAAAAGTACCTCATAACGTAAACAAAAGAAAGATTCCTTACATACCATGTAGTAAAAGTAAAAATGAGTAAAAAGGACATTAAACATACATAAAAACACTTTTATAAAACATTTACATGGATGATAACAATAACCCCAGTAAATACTTACGTATATGCAATCTCGGATAAAAAATGAGATTTGGAAAATTATCCCTTACCTTAGGTCTGATATGCTTCGTACGTATCAAAACCTCCTGTATAATGATTTAAATAATGTCATTGACTTATTAAAGAATCATATTCACTGTTATGATATCATATTTGGTTCACTTATGTCTTTATATTACTCGTTCTTTTGTAAATTCCATGTTAAAGAGTGTTTTCGGTAAAATCGTTTCATTTGTCGTCCATGTTTTGACTTGTAATTATTCATATGATTACTTAGATCATGATTACTTAATTACGGAATATAAAACATGATTTAAATATAATATATATTAAGAATATACATATATATAATAGATCGATAAATGGAATGAAATACACCGTTCAGGGAGACGGTAGGTCGTACGTACGTATGAACGTTGTTTTCGTTTCCTCATTGAATTGAATGGAATTAATTTGGTTGACATAAATATATATATACATAAATCCAATATCATTATTATGTCATATATTTCATGATTACTTAATATATATACTTTATAATCATTTATGAATGGTTAATCATTGAGAATGAATTTCATTGCGTCGTGGAGACGGTATTCCGTACGTACGCACGAGCGATGATATCGTTCCCATGATCATGGAATTTTATTAGAGTGTATGTATACTATTAAAGAATCAATATCACTATACAATAATCATATATATTTATTATTTACACCATTATACCCATCCAAGTAAGGTGGTGGTGGAAAATAGATTACACCACGGCATGGAGACGGTATTCCGTACGTACGCACGTGCGGTGATTTCGTTTTCCGTAGGATGTATAGATGGTGAAATAGGACTATTTCATACTTATAATAACATATCAGTATATGAGTGATACTGATGTTATTACTTCATAATGAAACTACCTAATAAGAATAAGTGGAAGAAACAATAATGTTGAAAGAATCGGTAACGGACATTACCTCTTCTTTGAAGCGCCTCTTTGAGACCTCGTCTTACGGCACTAAAATTGGTCTTTTAAGAAGACCGGGACCTCTAGGATGTTTCTAGGGAATTGGAGAAGAGAAATTGGCAGGGTTTGGACGAGCATGAAGGCTCAAAGTGGTGTGAGGAAGAGAGGGAGGAGGTTCCCTTTTATAAGGGAGGAGAGGGGCACCTTTGGAATAACTAAAAATATTATTTTATTATAAAGTCATATTCGGTTTTTAATAGCTCCAAATTGATTTATTTTGAATCTAAGGTGGGTATGGGTTGAAATACTCTCATCCAATATAATTTTGACAAGTTTAGGTCATTATATTAACCTTATCTTTTATTTTTAACTCTTAGTTAATAAGATTGACATTTCCCATGTCACATTGTATTTTTATATTATATAGTTAATAAACTTACCATATACATCCAAGAGACTCCCAAGTGGTCCATTAATGATACACCTATCATGATATAAGTATCGGGGCAGAACATTATATTTTTAGGAATATAATAACAATTTATAATATAATATTTGTTTTAAAAACTATTTTATGTCAATTTTGACACTATTTGGTAATTGATTTTTGGGAAAATCATAACAGAATGATTAGTTCAAAAAAAGTTAATTAAATAAATAATAACATGTCATATTAACATAGAAAATTATTGGAATTCATAGGAAGTTTCAAATTACATTTATTTGGGTATTTATAACATCAATTATGTCAATATTTCATTAATAAGATAATTACTGCATCATCATTGTGTCATAAATAAATTAAATTATTTTAATTCTAAAAATTACAAATAAAATACCATTATGTATGAAATATTTTTATCTTTCTAATGAATATTCATAGTCGAATTTATCTTATGTATAACCCTATATTAAAAATTATTTAGTTATTAAACTTTGATTTTAACAATTTTAACGCTTCTTTAAATAAATTAATAATAAATGTCCTCATCTAATCCAAGTGAGACTAAATGGTCATATTTTATTCCTAAGGCTGTTTTTGGCCGAATTACACTTATCCAATAGAATTAGTACATGTGTTAGGGTAATAATAATATCATTTTTACCCTTAATTACCCTATTTACTTTTAACAGTGGTAAAAAAAAGTGAAAAGTTACTATTCACCAAAAATTATTTTCATCTCATTGAACCACATTTTAGTCCTTGATATTAGCCGTGTCTCTCGGATTTTCTAAATTCCACTCACAGAAGCGATAAAATTTCTTTTAAATGAAAAAATCAGTTTTTTTAACTACCACTAAGTGGTTTCACTATTCATCGAAAATTGTAGTTTTTCAGAAAAATACCAAAAATTCAGCCTAAGCATTATTTGATATTCCGAATTAAAAATTGATGTCTATTTTGCCAAATTTGAAACATAGAATTGGAATTAATTAATTTTAAAATTAATTACCATTATCAAAACAAATAGCATGTTTTTTAAGAAACAATAACTATCAAAAGATTGATACTTGTTTATATCCAATTTCAAAGAGAAATTAATTACAATGACTAACACTGGATTAAATGGTAAAAATATATTCTAATTACACTTTAAAACCAATTAAAAATATAATCTAACCATATTAATTATTGTGATGAAAAAAGTTGTTTTTAATTAAAATATAGCGTATTTTTACTATTCAATAAAATATGAAAGTTATCAAAATAATATGAAAAATTTATCCAAAGTAAATTTTTATATCCTGATTCCAAAGAAGAATTTTATTTTGTCAAATTGAACTTATAGACATGTCAAAAACAAGATTTAATGTTGGTGTGCCATCAAAAGGCGATAGAACTACATTTTTTGAAAAATAATTATTTTACTCGAAAAATTGATTTTGTTCTCATACCATGTTCTAGAAAATGTGTAGGAAGAATAATAATGTTATAAAATTCAAAATTTAGTTGATACTATTCATAATGGCTAGTCCATAATAATATTATAACCATATATCGTTGTTTAGTGAAACCCGGTATTGCGTACTACACACGCTATCGAGGTAGGTCGCGATTGCGTGTAATGAAAGCCAAGAATAGTGTTGTGAATACTGCAAGCTAATGCGGTGTTGCATATAGTACAAGCTAATCTTGGTGTAGTGTATAATATAAGATCAAATAAATTAAAAATAATATATCTTATAAAATCTTGGGGTGTTACAAATTCCACATTTTGAGGTACTATAGGAATAGTTCTAATAAACCTTTTTAATATGAATGAACATGTAGAACCATTTTTAATAGGACATTGAAGGTTCATGAATGAATGATAAGCCTAAATTTTACTATTTTATTGTAGTTATAATCATTTACTTCATCCAAAATTGACTTAGGGATGATAATTTTAAAACTATTAAGCCTATGAAATTAAACTAAGAACATAGAATGGATAATTCATACATGAAATGTATTCCCTAACCAATGAATTTTTGAGTTTCAATATATTTTATCCATGGTCTCTTCCTAATAGTAAATCTCATTGTCAATTTCATTCCCTTCATTATGGTTTTTAAAAAACACTTGATTATCCAAATAATATCACCTCAGAGTGTTTTCCTAGGTGGTATGTCTTATAAATCCTTTTTTTGAAACGTTTAGAGGTTGATTTAATTCCAAATAATCACTTTTGGAGTGATTATACATAGATACATTTGTTCTTGTATCCGCATCGAATTTCCCACATCCAAATAGAGTTATATTTTCTTGGAAAGAAAATCACTCTATATTTTACCATAATTTAGGGATTTTTTATTATTTTTAGTCTTATACGTTAGGTTTTGGAAATGGTTTTCCGATTCAAATCCAAACAAATAACTATACCTTGTCCTGATACCAAATATGATAACTCGTATCATTTATACACTTTATCTCGAGCTATATTACATGAATATATAGCTAATACAATCTCAAAGGACCATAGGCCCAATGTATTTAGTAAATTAGATACATATCACAATAACATGAAACCAGAATAGAAAAAAAATTATTTAAAAACTATATAAATTGAATTTAAATTTAACTGATCTTATAATAATTCATGAAATAACCAAGGGATATACATAAGAAATCTATGAGATATAAATCCCAATAATGGAATAATAAAATCATGGCATGAAGTAAAACAAAACATGTGCGTCCAGGGGTATAAAATAGTGACATAAAATGGAGCAAAACATAATTATAAACATTAAGGAATGACATAATATGATAACATAAATTCATCTTAGGAATTTGAAAAAAAACATAAAAATTTACATCGAAATCATAATTCAAGGATAACCATGGTGACATCATAACATAGTGCGCTTAGTATAACCACTTTTACACCATACATGTGACATCCCATCTTAGGTGACACTAATTAGGTTCTTTTTTTATAGTTTTACACATGGCCTAAAGCATTCCTCACCATACTCTAGATGATACCAACTAGCATCAACGGTCTCTTGAAACACATTGGGAGACTATACCCTCTTTATTAGAGTAATCCATAACTAATAAAATATGAAATAATAGAAACAATGTAAACAATAATCATGAATCAAAAACAATTTCCCAACACTAGATACATGTCCACAAAAAATAATGAATATGTTATGTCATGTCAAGTCATACAGTGGAAAAGTTAAAGTAAAATCCAAAATAAGGATAAGTTGAACAGTCCCCAAAATGGGTTCCAAACCAAGTCGGGTTCCCTAATCCTTGCACATACCTATTCCCCAAATCATTCCTCTAGTCTAAGGCATTTATCCCTATCTTAAACAAAAACCATGACATTTTCTCTGGATCCCAATGGTGGCTTGAGTAGTTACTGAGTACAATGAAGTAGGTCACTACAAATGGTGTCTAAAAAATACCTAGTCGAATATAGTTAATGTAGAAGTATAAAAAATAATGAAATTAAAAAATATGGCTGCTTCCATAATTTTACATTATTTAAACTAATTATATTTCTTCTTAGTTCCATGATTTTCCCATTTTCATAAAAACTAATTCAGCCAGTTCTTATCTCCTAAAACATGTTTCAAAGGGTAATGGGTTGGAAAAAATGGAGCCTCAGTCAATGAGTCCAATCAGTATTTGGAATAACAAGTCTTACTATCCAAACCTCGATGGGGAAAGCCATATCTATAACCTTTGATCCAAGATCGTCTGTCCTTTCTCAAAAGACTACCATGTATATGGGATCTTATAGTATCAGTATGGACTTCCCATGTGAGGGTATCATTATTCCATTATCCCACAAAATATTAGTTCATAATTTCAATGGTTCTTCATTATTAACATTTCTAACAAGTAAATACATCATAGGTGCAAAATTTCATTTATCAACATTCCATAGTTCATTATATTAAAAATATTCACCAATCCCAAAGTTAATCCATTTCACTCTTAAATTACCATTACAAACATTTATCACCCCATTCATTTCATTTAACCAAAATGATAATCCTTTTAAACCATTCATCACATTTAAATATTGAATTATGTTATTAAAGGGAGTGGATCACCTCTTCGGTGACCATACATATGGTCCAATAAACCTCAAATAATCCAGTAGGGTTCTTGAGGGATTAAAAACACAATTTAGATTCCCATTTTTTTCATTTCTCAAAAATGGTTCAAATTGTATAGCAAAATGGAACAAAGGCACCAACACATACACATAAATTAAACAAAAATACTATGGGATAACATAAATATATCACCAACCTCATATTCATAGATAAATTATTTATTAACCTTATCCTTTTATTTGAACATAATCATCCTTAAAATTTCAAAAATAGAAACTTCTATAAAATAAATGTTTTATTGATTTAAAAAGAGAATAAAAATTACTGAATTCCTCTTCCAAAAAATATACGGAATAGAATTGTTTAACTCACCTGGATATTATAATCTCACCCAACAACAATCTAAAAATCCATGAAATGAAATATATCTATCGTTGGAGTGATTGGGAGGGATGAGTTCATCACCTAGGTAGCTGGAGGATCAAATGAGGGAAAAATAAGGTTACTTCCCTCAAATCCAGATTGGTAAAAGTACGAAATTTCATCACTTTTAAGAGGTTCATAATTTTTCCTCATGGTGGGAAAACTTGAATGACAAACATGTGGAACCCTCTTTCTAATAGGGGGTCCAGGCCACATGGTTTTTTTGGTCCACCCACACTATTCAAAAAAATGTGTTGTGGAAATGTTCCATCCTCTGGCCAACGTGTACGAGACGCATGATCTCCTAGACCATGGATCATAGTTATCTCTAACCATGAACCAACCATGTACTATGAATTTGATGGCCTCATTTATCCCTCTTCTAACATCTTGAACTCCTAGGACACCCCAAAATCTCCTCATATTCTTAATAATAATTTCATCAACCAAAATCAAATGATTCTAGCTTAAGATCAATGTGAAAACACACCTCATCAATTTTTGGGATCTTACAACCTCCCCACAGTATAATAACTTGTCCTTATGATGTTCTCCCATTCATAAAAAATACACCATGTTTAAAAGATCAGGCCCCTTGGTACACATATCTAATTCCCTCTACCTTGTTTCCTCTAGAGAGATACCATGATTCCACAACACTCTGTCCAGTGTCATGGTATTACCCCATAAACCTTTTTCATTGTGATCTAAAATATGAAATAAATATTCCTTAGGAAATATCAATCTCAAGCACTATATCATCAACATTGATCACATGAGAAGGTTATGGGTGATACAATAAAAAAATTTGACTTATGAAATACATCATGAATACTATCATGCCACTATAGAAGATAGTATTCCAATACTCAGATCCTCTCTAAAATATCAAATGGACATATGAACATGGGTGTCGACTTATCATGTTTCTTAATCTTATTGTGCCCTAATCTCAGTGAAATATGAAGAAACAAATGACCACCAACTAAAACATCAATAGTTCAATGATTTTTATCGGTAAAAAAATTCTTCCAACTCTGATTGGTAGCCATATGTTTTCAATTTGACTAAGCCTAATCTGAGATACCCTTCATGATACTCGGTCCCAACAACTGTGACTCACAGTATTCCATCCAACAAAATGAAGATCTATATGGAATATCATATATAAAATCATATGGTTATTTCTAAATAGTTTTCTAGTAATGGTTGTAGTATGAGAACTCAATAATAATATATATATTTTCACAATTTCCAATAATATCAAGGACACATGCTCTCAGTATGTCCTCAAGAATATGGATAGTCTGTTCCGATATCCCATCTCTATAAGCCTGAAAAGTTATAATTAGAAATACTTGAGTACTAAAATAATTTTTTAATCCTTTTCGAATTAAAAAAATGTAAAATGGAGATCACAATCCAAAAATATAATTTTTTTAACCCCATACAAATGCTGTCTCTATCAAATATATAATTTACTCGACATGTCCATGGTAATAGACTCTTGAATCTGTAAGAAATGTGCCACCTTTTTCAACCAATCTATGGTTACCAATATCATGCCATTATTCCATGGGGTATTTTTAATACTTACCAAAATTTCCATTATAAAATCATCCCACTTCAATACAATAATTCTAAATTATTGTATCAAACAGCCCGTCCATTGATTCATGGACTTTACCAGTTGAAAACTGTAGCACCACATCATGAAACATGTGACCTCTGTCTTAATATCTCGCCACCAATACTATCTATAAAGATCACAACACATTTTTGTTAAATAAATAATAGCCTCCCACTTCCAAGAGTAGGGATCAAACACTAGATCCACTCACATATGCATAGGAACAATAAAATGACCATGCACAAAAATAATCTCACCAACATCAATAGTCTAGTCGAAAGGTGACTACACACCTTCAAGGCCTTCCTTTAAGGCCAAACACTCTAGATACTTATAATAACTCTCTTGTTCTATCTCAAAAATGTGGAATAAACCGAAAAGGATATGAGGGTCATATTTTTCATGTCCCTCCTAAACCTCTAAATTCATCTCAATGAATAAGGCCCATATCTTCCACTAAAAATTAAACTCTCACTTAGCTTCATTTTGTGTATTATGATTCAAAGCATCTACAACACTATTTCTATTTCATGAAATATATTCTATTTCAAAGTTGAAAAAATATATGTACTCAACCCATATCGAATTATAGAGATTTAAATACCCCTAATAAAATATGTAAAATAAAAATTTACAGTCAGTATACCAAATAAAAATTTCACCACACAGTTAATTCCACTATAACAATAAAGTATAAAAAAATATAGGTATCTCAAGACCATGAATTGTGTGATTTCAATCAAGTGAATTCAACTATTTTGACCAATAAAAAATGAATTCATCCCCTAATTAAACCCTACTCCATGTCCAATTCTAGATGCCTCATAAAAAATGGTATACTACGCACCCGAATCCAGTGGGATCAAGATATATGTAGTGTTTAATAAATTACTAATCTATTGATAATAATTCTCACATGCTTTAGAATAATTTATTATTATACCCTTCTTTCTGAAGCACAAAAGTGAGTCTTCCAAATAAGAAATATTTTTTATGATCCTTAGATTATAACATACCAAACCCAAAAAGATTTTGATATGAAAAAAAAATCTTGGGCTACCCCCAAGATAACATTGCTAAAACTTTTTAGGTGGGCATTAAAACTCGTTTCTCTGAGATGATGTGACCCAAAAAATAAACATTTTCAATGTATAATTGAGTCTTACATATCATTGTGTATAACTTGTTCCCTCTTAGTGTACTCAGGATGATGGTAATATAATTGCAATGATCATCATGAGTCTATGAGTACACAAATATATCATCAATAAAAATAACCACAAACTGATCAATGTATGTCGGTAATATTTAATTCATTAAAAAACATATTAGGAGTATTTTTCAATAAAATTTCCTTACAGTGAACTCAAACAGGGTATACCTACTCCTAAAAGTAGTTTTTGGTATATGAAATGGTCTCACACCCAGCCAAGGATACCCTAACATCAAACTGATCTTTAAAAGTAGTAATTCACTCCTCAACAAATAGAAAAGGTAATAAATATGTGGAAGGGGATACTAGTTCTTAATTATAATATTTTTCATCTTATGATAATAAAAAACTATAAAATTCCATCAGATTTCGTAGAAAACAAGACTAGATTATCCAATGGTGACATACTTGGATGAAAAAATACTCATTTATCCAATTACTCTAACCATTTTTTATGTTCATAAATCATTATTGGGACCATCCAATAGAGTGGAATGGAAATAAAAATATGTCTAGGAATAAAATCAATATTTTACAAAACCTCTCTCTTAGGTGGAATCCCTCAGATGTACTCTAGAAAAAATCTTGAAACCGATCCACTACTCCAGTAAGAACATAAATCTTTACTCCCACAACATCAAGTACAAGAAATTATAATTAGCTTATTAGATCTCCTAACTATTGAATAACAGATCCTACATGGCCTTCCGGGATATCCTATTCCCGATAGTGACAATAGGTGTTTCCCTTAAGATATGTGAATGTTACACTTCAGCGGTAACAAGAAATATAGACCTGATATAACACCAACCAATATATATCCAATATCATGTTTGAATAAAACATCTCAAGCAAAAACAAGTACCAATGGAAATGTTACCCCTAACCATGAAGAAACATATCTTACATTGCAAGATAAATTTTGGTCATACCCCTAATATCATTTTAATTGATATTTCCCCATATATATATTCCATCTCAAGTCCCAAAACATCATAAAATGAGGAAATATGAAATAATGTGAGTCCCTTGTATCATATAATTCACTAGAAACATGGAAGCTACAAGAATATTACCTTGAATGGTCAATGGTCCAACCTCAATAGAGCTAGGTGGAGGAAAATTTTCATGAAGCTTACCAACCCCTAAAACCTGGGATCTTGTATAATTCTGAGGTGTTATGATACCCTATTGTTATGCATGGTCTTTTACACAAGTAACATGTCCACTACCCTGGCCTATACGGTCAGTGGTACTCCATCTGTCTGACTAATACAAAGTTGTTAACCCCTTATTGAAACTTTTTACTAGCCTGGAACATTCCACACTACCCTTCTATATTGGGATCCTATGAAACCCATGTAAATAACCTATCCAACCACATTCTTAGAATTCCAATGGTGGTAGAGTAAACTAAACTCACATTTGACCCAGTCATCCTCACTTATAGAAGATGACTAAACAACCTCCCGGGAGATAGTTCCCATTCCCTGACTACTTTTTTCTACTTCTCTGGTTGAAATTATCAACATCTTCATCCCACTATCACAAGACATACCAGTAGATCACAAAATAGAAATAATTCTTTTTTCTACCACTGGATGTTTTATTCTGGATTCCTTTAGAAATGAAAGCCAAGTCCACCACCTCCTCACACCACTTAAAACATAATATATTTTCCTAAGTCATAGATCTCATATAAAAATATATCTTGAAATTACCTAGTAATGTATTTTTCACATCCTATAAACATTGGGGATAAATACTAAAAATATATGAAGTATCCAGTATATTACGTAATTATTATACTTCCATGATTTAATAAAATAAACTTTTCATTTTTATTATTCCTCAAGGTCTTAGGGAAAATTCATCCACGTTTTTATCCAAGAAGACCTTATATGACACTCCCTTTATCATCATATCCCACGATCATATATCCCATTAATGCTTCATTGTTTCTCACTAAATATAAGTTCCCATTTTAACTAACATCTTATGTGGGGTCTCTAAGTTATTTAAAATCATCTATATAGAATATATCCAAAATAATTCTACCTCATGTCCAACCTCTTTAGCATATTTTGAATGGTGAAGTAGTTAAAACTCTCTAATCAAGAAAAACATACTTGATTCATTACACCCTAAATATCTCTCCATAAAAATTATAATATGGGTGAAGTTCTCACATAGTTTTTCTTACCCCATATTTCATGGAATCAATGGGGGTTATTATCCCACTATTCGAGGGGAAACCTCAATGATGTCCTCCAATCGCTTAACTGGTTAACGTCGTCATGGTCAAATCTATATAAAATTAAAAATTAAAATCTCAAAGAACATAACATAAGATTCTAAAAATAATTAAATATAATTATCCCAACTGTCCATAAATGAAACACTCCTCATAAATATAGGATATGAGTAATCCCAACACCCTCATGACAATCAACCATTCTTAACCTGGGCCATGTCTAACATTCAGTAAACCAAACTCCCAAATTTCACTTATCATTATATTCTATTTTAACCATCCCACAAAATCTATCAATTAATTGTACAATTATAACATCTTTATTAGGATCATTTCATTTGATATTAAAATATAATAATGTTTCATTTTGAATTACTACACATGATCATAACCATTTTTTTCTAGCTATACATAACATGATGATTTTCACATATATTGATGAGTGATAAAAATGATTAATGGATATTAATAAATCATTCCATGTCAAGACATAGAAAATAATAACATCGTACATCATGTGAATCATCCAAGGTGAAATAAAATCCAACTATAATAGAAATCATCCAAAATAATTTTTCCACCAAGGGTACTCAAGTTTCCCCCAAAAAATGGGTTAGTTACTAGCATGAAAGAGATAAATTACAAGAAAAAACACCTCCAACTCTCATATCTACCTTCCCCAAATTAGAAAATAATAGAAAAGAAACTTCCCTCTAGTAACACTTTGTGACATCCTGACCTGAGTTCCACTAATCAAGTTCGACATGCCTATTCTCCTCCTAAAATTAGGTGAACATTCCAATATTCCAGAGGCTTCAAACTACTAGTGGGGGTCTAATGAAACATGTTGGGACACTATACTATCTTTATTAGAGTAATTAACAATAGATAATGTAATAAAAATAGAGACGATGTAATCAATAATCATGCATCCAAAAAAATATTCCAAAACTAGGTGTGATTCCACTACCTAAAAATAAATAGGCCATTTTTTGTCATAAAATTCCAAATGTAATGGAAAACCCAATATAAATACATAAAGAAGAATACCAATAATGGGTCCTAACACCAATCTGGGTTCCCTCATCAATGTACATCCTTAACCCCCAAATCATCCCTCTATAATAGGGACTTTTCCCTTATCTTAACCTAGAATCATAAATTATCTCATGTATTCAATGGTGGACTGAGAAGGGTGTATGTAAAACTCACTAGGAAACAATCAATTTTCTCTAAAAAATATCTAGTCTAATACGTTTCATGAATAAGTACATATAATAATGAAATAAAAAGTTAAACATTGTTCTACCATTTCAAATTATTTAATTTAATCTCTTTTATTCTTAGTTCCATTTTTTCCATTTTTAATAAAACCTAATTGAGCCAATTGTGGTCATCTGGACCATGTTTCAAAGGCTCATGGGATAGAAAACATGGTGCCACAATCTGTGAATCCAAACATAATTCATAATTCCAAGTCTCACCATCCTAAACATGATATAAAATTCCTTGTCCACACACTTAGAGTTGGGAGAATCAATCCTTCCTCCAAAATCAACATAGCATACGGGAACCTGGAGCACTAGTCAGGCCCTCCCATAGGAGTAGAACTTCATTCTAACCTCCCACCAATAATTAGATTACAATTTCAAAGGTTAGTTATTGTTAACCTTTTTAACTGGTAAATAAATCATAGGAGTTCAATTTCATTTATAACCAATCCATAGTTCATTTATTTTATCATGTTCATATCTCCCATAGTAGTACATTTCACCCATAAAGCACCATTACCAAAATTTATCAAACCTTTAATACCATTTAACCATAGGAGAAATCCTTTTTAACCATTCAACATGTTTAATAATTCAATAGTTTTATTCATGGGATCGGTTCACACCATGGGTGACCATATGTCCAGTCTAATCAACCTCAATGAATCCAACATAGTTTCTGAGGGGTTCACTGAACTATTTAAACACAAATTTTATCATTTCTCACAAAGGGTTTAAAATTTACAACACAATGGAATAAATACTGCACCACATACACATAAAGTAAAGATCAAGACTATGGGATATAACTTGTAGGCCACCTACTTCATGTTCATAAATGAACACCCACTTAACCTTATCCCTCGAATTTAATATCAAAAACCCTTCAATTACAACCCATATAATCTTATTGAAAATAAATTTTTTTGGTCTTTCTAAGGACATGAATGGCCTCATCCATAAATTATAAGGAATAAGAGTGTCATACTCACTAGGATCATTGATTCTCACCCAATAACACTCCAAATGAAAAAGAAATGAAGGAGATTCATCCTTGGAGAGATTGGGAGGGAAGGGTTAATCCCCAAAGATGATGAAGTAGGAAATGAGGGAGAAATTGGGTTGAAAACCTTATATCTAAAGTTGGAAAAGATGGAATTGTCCATACTTTTAAGAGGAAAATAGTTTTGTCGTAGGGGGGCCAAACTGTGCGCCAATTATGCATCTCCCTCTATCCAATAGGGTGGCCAGGAATCACGATTTGGATAGGCCATCAATATAGTTTGAAAAGGAATATAGTGGACATGTATCTACCTATTTCAAAGGGTTTAATCCTACACATTCTTCTAGTCCACAACACATGGTTATCTCTAACAGTGCACCAATAGTGTACAATTCATAGGATTGCCTCTTTTCTCCCTCTTTTCTCACTTCGAACCCCCATGATACCCCCAAGGCCTCTAATATTCTTTAGAATATTTTTTCACACAAAAATTAATTTATTATAACTTTATATTAAAGTAAAAATTAACCTCATCAAGGTTCATGATCTTACAATAAATGGAATATCATGGGATAAAATCATTACCCAATTAATTTGAGGGCTACATAACTTTTTCCCCAATCATCGTAATAATGTCTTGCACATGAATTTTTTTTCCTTATAGATTATAAAACATAATAATTTATTTCAACACATTTTATACCATGATTATAGAGTTTGGATTTCACAACTATGATACTCTAATTATCCAATATTACATTATGGAGCATCCAGAATTATAACGACATAGATTAGAGTTGTGTGAAAAAGGAAAATCAAACATCATTGTCTCAAACCAATGGGAAAGTCTTCTTAATGACTAATAATAGTTTTTTTTGACTTGTTTCTCATCAAGGTTCCATTTGGGAATATAATGGTTTATAAAACAAGGTTCTCGATAGGAGGGAATCAAAATATATTAGGTCATGTACATGTTCAATGAGTCTACCATACTACCCAGTATTGTAACAATTCCACTCACTCCTTTACTACCCTACGTAGAGGCACTAACTCCTATATGGTTCTCAAGGATATATTCATCTTAAACACTTATATAGGTGACCTTGGGATTCCATGACTACATTTGTTGATGTTATTCCATTTATATGGTCATGATTTTTTATCATAACATGAAATTAGATTTACTTTTTTAAATAATAATTTAACTCAAGAACAATCATTGATCCTTACATCTTCCACCCTTCAATTATATTATTTTAAATTTATCTATGTAATTTCATTATTCTAATAATCATGGATAAATATTCTTCAAGAGTCTTCATCATAGAGATAATATGATTCACATTATAAATTACTTATGGAATTTAAATAAATAAAACAACATTGAAACATATCTTTCCTCTAAGATGAATGGATATCCAAAATATCAAAGCAACTAATCGTCAAATAATTTCAAAAAAACTTCAATGCTTTTTGTTCTAGTAAACAGTTACTTAAAAAAAATTATAACATTATTAGGAATAATTCTACTTCTAAAAAAATCTTGGATTCTCTAAAAATATTTTAACCCACTACTTCATTAATATATTGACATTTAACATCATCAATACTCTGTGATCACTGGAATGCATTGATAAAAAATACAACACACACAAAGTGTTATCAATAATCTCCCTTTTTGTATTTGTTATTAATGCACTATAAAATGATATCTCAATATATAATATTCTATCCTATTATTATTCTCCATAATTCGAATCAAGATTAAAATTAAATTTTCTTTTTTTTTTTATTTATAAAAAAGAAAATTTCCATGAGAGAGGATTGTATCATTTAAAATTCTGAAAATTTCTCACACACCATTCCAATCCAAGTATACCTGTTACATGATAGGTATAGAAACCATGAGAGTTTTATTTATACATCAATGTTTTCCATTAAGAAAATACAATACCAATTAAAATATGAAAATCTTAAAAAAATTTAAGATCTTAAAAAATATTTTTAGGTTTAAAATTTGTTGAAGAATTTTTATAAATATTTTCATGGTATATTTCATCCTTAATTTCACACTCTCACTTCAATAAATAGGTAAAAAACATTCAAACACAAGTAGTATGAATTTAATATTCATACAAACCCCTATTTTTTCAAATTTTACTTTAATAAAATTGATTTGGAATTGTTATTCCCCTTAAATACATGATCTGGTTTTTTAATAAAGTAATGAGAGGGTTTGAGTTCATAAATATCCAATTACATCTATTCCACAATATTCAAGACTTCATATTTAAATGAATTAATATTGTAGGATTATTCTCAAATATTTATGCACTTGTCTACCCCACAATGGAGAACCCCAAATAATCATCACCATGGTGTGTGTATTAGATATATAGATTCCATGATGTCATTACTGGAGAATGAACCAAAATGGATCACATTAAATTATTATCAAAATTTGATAGATTTCAAAACTTCTTACATTCTCCCACATGATAACATGAATAAACTATAATTAAAAATATTTTAATCAAAAAAATAAAACATATATACTATGTTAATAAGATAGAACTTATTGTTCCAAAAAATAAAAAAATGGTTTGAGATAATTTTCTCAACCATGGTGATTATTTTTTTAAAACCTTCATACATTCACATATAGTTTTTAAATTTTATTTTACATTAAGAAACATGGTATTATTTATTGCTCAAATATCTCCATGTGGTATATATATATATATTCTAACAATACATCAAGTCATATTCATCTCTTAATGAAATATTCACCTTTTTGGGGATTCTTCTTGTGAAAAATGTATAACTAAATAGTCTTTGACAATATGTACATCCTTCTTGATCTTTCACATAGATATTATGAAACAGTAGTGATTTAATTTGATGAAAATTTATCCTAAAATTCATGTTGTTTATGTGGAATTAATTTCATCTATTTATCGATATCTTTCACCTTTTCCTATTTAATCTTCATTATTTCTTCAAAATCTGTTAAACAAATAATTGATCACTATTTAGATACATTAACAACATGTTTGAGTTATATACCGGGATTAACATGATTTATATTCTTTACATCACTCTTTTTGAATGATAAAAACTTATTTAACTTATTATTCTTTCTTTGAGTTTTATCTTACTTGTCTTCATTATCCCAGGCTAACTCATCATTCTTATGAAGCCTCTTGGGAGAATTATTTTTTGAAACATTAATCAGCCACATACCCTATGTTGTATCTTATCTCTTCATAAAAATATGAGGTTGTATTTTCCAATATGACTCTTATATTTTTTTATGAAAATACTGTAACGCCCCAACCCTAGTTTCCCAGAGTCAGTGCATTATTACATAACATTGGCATGATCACAAGAAAGATCAAATCTCGAAAGACCGATTGGTTTAGTAGCCTTGGAAACAATAGATATATTCATAAGTCTTACATTACATCATAAAATGAAAAACTACTACAACAACATATTGTCTCCATAATCAACACTCATATCCCCACATAATATCCCTGCAGGTCATTCATAATTTATTTGTTCACTTCCTGGGAAAAATAAAACATAGAAAAGGGGTGCGCTCAAATACCTAGTAAGGATAACAATATAGCGGAAACTTTCATAAATAAGAATAAACATTTAAGGAAATGTATAACTAAAAAAAAGCCTTTCAAACTTGAACTTTAAACATAGTATGGAATAAATAAAATGAAATAATGCCATTTACTTATTCACATGGTTATTCTACTAATCGAATAATCACCTGCAAAATCAATAACCACTTTCATAATGATGGAATGCATAATGCCAGACTATCATAACCACATAGCCAAGGCCGCGTGCCAAGACTACAAATAATATTTTGTCAAGGCCTTGTGCCAAGACACTAGTTTGTCTCGTGAGACCTACCGATGCATCGAGGAGCTATAGCGGGCTCCACCCGTCTCATATTAAGTCCAATGCATTCCCATATGAAAAGGTTTAAACATAACATAAACATTCGTATTAAAACTAACATACAAAATGTTAATACTTTCACCATAAACCATGAATGGTATAAAAATAGAACATCCACAGTCAAACAAATCACAAAACCTTCAATATAATATATAAGTTTTGTATCATAACAAATCAACTTTAAATAAGTGTAAAATCCATCAAAGGATGTTGACATAGATGAAATAAAAATTCTTTTTAAAGAAATATCTATTTTTATTTTGAAATCATTTAAGATCCATATAAAATAAAACATTTTCTTTGAAAATATTATTATAAGCTTGTATGGGAATCTTTGAAGATTTTATAACGGCGGAAAATATCCACACCCACCGTATAAGTTAAAAAACATTCTTACCTTAATTCTGTCGAAAAGGTTAAAAAGGACCTTGTTTTGAAAACGACGGAAAGATTCATTTATAAACCTCTTATAAAAAGTCAAACAAGGGTATAAATGAATTTAACCCATATTCTTGTAAATAATAAAAATGTTTTGAAATACATTTCGAAGAAACATGGATGTGGATGAAAAAGAAATCCCATTAGATTATTACATATAAACAACCTCGGATAATGAAGATATTGTGAAATAAACCCTTACCTGGTACTTTTCCTTGGTTTGGGTAGGTTAACATCCTGTATAATGGTGAAATAATTGTTATTAAATTATACAAGAATCATATATATTAATATGATATCATATATGATCTTTTAACATTGATTTGTTAATAATATCTTAGAATTATCGTCGTTTCGGGTGTTAACTTACTCATTTTCTTTTAAATGTTTTGTTACATAAGCCATGTTTGTTGTATCTTATTCATATCCAGAATGATATAAAGTCCTTAAACATCATTTCTAAATCATCAAATGATAATTATACTTTAATGGATACGATGGAGAATGAATCTCATCGCGTTCGTGGAGACGGTAGTCCGTACGTACGCACGAGCGACAATATCATTCTTTTGATATTAAAATAATATATAAATGGATGTTATATCTTATATACAGAATCATTAACATGTTATATTTATTATTTACATGAGTTACACATCATTATTATACCCATCCAAATAAAAATATAATGAATAACAATTACACCATGACGTAGAGACGGTAAGCCGTACGTACGCACGTATGGTGACATGTTATTCAAAGGGTGGATAGAATACTAAATATGGTTGTAACATATTTATCATAACATCACAGTATATATAAGATACTGGAGTTATTATTTTAGAATGTTAATAACAAAGAAAGAAGAAGTGGAAGAAGAAAGGAACTTGAAAAGGGGTGGTGAAAACATTACCTCTTCTTCGGGTTCTTCCTTTTGATTTGATCAAAAGGGATCCTTAGGTTGGCTTTCTGATCACACTATGGCCTCTAGGTTGTAGTGAGGGAAGTTGGGAGAGTATTTGGGCAGAGTTTGGCCGAACCAAAAGGCATTGAAGGTGTGAAGAAATGAGAAGGAGGAGTGCCCTTTTATAAGAGGGGTGAGGGGCACCTTTGGAAAAGCTAGAAATATTAGTTTATAATAAATTCATATTCGGTTTCTAATGGATAAAAAGTTGATTTTTTAAATGTTAAGGTGGGGATGGGTCGAAAACAACTCAACCAATAGAATTTAGACAGGTTTGGGTACTTATATTAACCTTATATTTAAGTATTAACTCTATGTTAATTAGTTTCATTTTTACAATGTCTCTTTGTATTTTTATATAATATGGTTAAAAAACGTACTATATATATCCAAGAGACCCACAAGTGGTCCATTAATGATGAACCTATCATGATATAAGTCTATTTTCCGAACCTTAGATTTTTAGGAATTTAATTTCAATTAATAATATAACATTTGTTTTAAGAACTCTTTTATGTCAATTTTGACACTATTCAATAGTTGATTTTTGTGAAACTCATAAAAGATTTATTACTTCGAAAAAAGTCAATTAAATAAATCCTAATATATCATATTATCCTAGAAAATTATTTTAATTCATTAAAAGTTTCATATTATATTTATTTGGGTATTTATAATATCTATTATTTTAATTTTTCACTATTATAGTAATTAATTCATCATCATTGTGTCATAAATAAATTAAATTATTTAATGTCTAAAAATTATAAATAAAATAGCATTATGTAGGAAATATTTTTATCTTTCTAATGAATATTTATAATCTAAAATCCAACATATATAACCTTATGTAAATATTGTTTTTCTAAAAGATATATGCTTGTGTCATTTTTGTATTCATTTTAACTTAATTAAAATAAAGTGTCCTTATCACCTACAAGTGGCACCATGGGGTCCCAAAATCGACCCAAAGATGCCTATGGTTGAACATGTATCAACCAATAAGTATAGGACACGTTTTAGGGTAATTTATTATTATTATAATATTATTTTCTAACCCTTATTTACCGGATTTACCCTTAACCATGGTAAATAAAATATTTTCCACAGTAATTATTCAAAATGTCGAAAACTAAAAGTTACCTATTTACACAATTTGAACATCCTGATTCCAAATATGGAATCCATTTTTCTAAATTCAAAACACAAAAGTGGCAGAAATTAATTTAAAATTAATTCCCGCTGTCAAAACAAAAAGCGTGTTTTTAAGAGATAATAACTATCAAAAGATTGACACTTGTTTATGTTCGGTTTAATTGTAAAATTATTTCCAATGACCAAAATTATATTAAATGGTAAAAATATATTCTAAATATACTTTAAAACCACTCAAATTCATAATTTATCACTATTAATTATTTTGATTAAAAAAGTTGTTTTTAATTAAAATTTAGTAATTTTCACTATTCATCAAAATATGAAAGTTATCCGAAATGTACCAAAATTTCACCTTAGGCTAAATTCGATATTCCTAATCCAAAAATGAAGTCCATTTTGAAATATAAAATATATATAATTTCAAAAATTAGGTATTACTATTCATAACGGCTAGTTTGATTGGTTATGGTGTGTTAGAACTCGGTGTTGCGTACAACACACGCTATCACATTATTCAAAGAGAAGCGTACCGTAGAAGATTGGGGTGTTAAATTCTCCCCTCCTTCAAATAATTTCATCCTCGAAATTTCTAGAATACTTATCACATGAAAAGACTCGGGTGGTTCTTCATCATAAGTTCCTCGGGTTCCCACGTTGCCTTCTCCATCTTATGGTTTCTCCACAAAACTTTTACCAGACGCGTCATCCGGTTTCTCAGCACTTGTTCTCTCGTATAAAGAATCTTGACGGGCTCTTCGCAATAAGACAGATTGGGTTCCAGTTCTAATTCTTCATAGGTGAGTACATACGTTGGGTGAGGCATGTATTTCCTCAACAGAGATACGTGGAACACATCGTGAACTTTAGAGAGACTTGGCGGCATTGCCAATCAGTAAGCTACATCACCAATTCGTTCTAGAATTTCGAAAGGTCCGATGTACCTGGGACTCAATTTACCTTTCTTACCAAAACGTATGACTCCATTCCATGGAGATACCTTCAAGAAAACATGATCACCGACTTGAAATTCCAAATCCTTCCTTTGATTATCGGCATAGCTCTTCTGCCTACTTTGAGCTGCTCTGATGTGATTTTGGATTACCTTCACCTTTTCCATCGTTTCCTCCACCAGTTCTGGACCTACAAGTATTCTTTCACTGACGTCATCCCAACAGGTTGGTGTACGACATCTCTTTCCGTATAACGCTTCATATGGTTCCATCTGAATACTCGAATGGAAGCTATTGTTATAGGAAAATTCTACCAGAGGTAAATATTGATCCCACATACCCTGAAAGTAAAGTGAGCAAGATCTCAACATGTCTTCTAAGGTTTGAATAGTCCGTTAAGATTGTCCGTCTGTCTGAGGGTGGTAAGCAGTGCTCAAATGAAGTTTAGTATCCAGGGATTTCTGAAGACTTTTCCAGAATCTTGAAGTAAAACGAGGATCACGATCAGAAACAATCGATAGGGGTACTCTATGAAGTCTCACAACATCATTAATATATAGTCTTTCTAGACGTTCCAGGGGTAGATCTTCTCTTATAGCAAGAAAATGTGCTGACTTGGTAAGACGATCAACAATAACCCATATTGCATCATTCCTTATAGGAGTCTTTGGTAGCCCCATGACAAAGTCCATTGTAATATTGTCCCATTTCCACTCCGGTATGGGAAGAGGTTGCATGACTCCTCCAGGTTGTTGCCTTCCAGCTTTCACTTGCTGACAAACCATACATCTTGACACAAAATCAGCAATCTCCCTCTTCATGTTGTCCCACCAAAAATGTTCCTTCAAATCTCTATACATTTTGGTGCTCCCAGGGTGTATAGAGAAATTGGAACTATGAGCATCATCCAGCAATTCCCTTTTTAGATCAGGTATATCGGGAACACATAGTATCTTCCCAAATTTCAAAATTCCATCTTCATACACAAAGTCTCTTAATCTCCCATCATTCACAGCTTTAATCTTCTTTTAAAATTCTTCATCATCGGTCTGAGTACTCTTAATCCTTTCTATTAAAGATGTTTTGGCAACCATTTGAAAAAGAAATGATGTTTCGCCTTCCCTGGTTATTCCCAGGTCCATCTTCACTAGATCCATGAAAATTGGATCCCTTTCAATTCTCATATTGTTCAAAACTCCATGGTCTTTTCTACTCAAAGAATCTGCCACCTTGTTTGCTTTCCCCGGGTGGTAGTGTATCGTGCAATCATAATCCTTGAGTAATTCAAGCCATCTCCTTTACCTCATGTTGAGTTCTTTTTGTGAGAAAATATACTTCAAACTCTTGTGATCAGTATAAATCTCACATTTTTCACCATAGAGGTAGTGCCTCCATATCTTCAAAGAAAAGATAACAGCTGCTAACTCGATATCATGAGTAGGATAGTTTTGTTCATGAATTTTCAACTGTCGTGATGCATAGGCAATAACTCTATCATTCTGCATAAGGACACAACCAAGTCCTTTCTTCGATGCATCACTATAAATAACGAACCCATCATTCCCCGATGGTAGAGTCAATATAGGAGCATTGACTAATATTTTCTTCAGTTCTTCGAAACATTCTTCACACTCTTTTGTCCAAACAAATTTAACCCCTTTACGTGTGAGCTTCTTTAATGGGTTAGCCAATCGGGAAAAATTCTGGACGAAACGTCGATAATAACCTGCCAAACCAATAAAACTGCGTACCTCAGTTATACTCGTAGGTGCTGGCCATTCTTGGATTGCCTTGGTCTTAGAAGGATCAACAGAGATTCCATCTTTAGAGACAATATGGCCAAGAAAAGAAATCTCTTGAAGCCAGAATTCACACTTTCTAAACTTCCCATATAATTCATGCCTCCTCAGAGTCTTCAAGATAATGCGCAAGTGATTTTCATGATCTTCGTAGGTTTTGGAGTATACAAAGATATCATCAATAAATACCACCACAAATTCATCAAGATACTCCTTGAAAACTCTATTCATCAGATCCATGAATACAGAGGGTGAATTAGTCAATCCAAAAGGCATTACAGTAAACTCGTAATGCCCATACCTGGTTCGAAATGCTGTCTTCAGAATGTCTTCCTTATTTACACACAACTGATGGTATCCAGATCGAAGGTCAATCTTTGAAAAGTATTGAGCTCCATGTAGTTGGTCAAATAAATCATCAATATGAGGTAGGGGATACTTGTTCTTTATCGTTATAGCATTGATCTCCCTGTAGTCGATACATAACCTCATAGATCCATCTTTCTTTTTAACAAAAAGAACAGGGGCTCCCCATGGAGAAACACTAGGGAGAATAAATCCTTTATTACTCAATTCCTCTAGTTGTTTCTTTAGTTCGACTAACTCTACAGTACCCATTCTGTAAGGGGTCTTCGATATAGGCCTTGATCCAGGAATTAAATCAATGGAAAACTCAACTTCTCGTTCTGGAGGATGTCCAGGTAAATCTTCCAGAAATACATCTACAAATTCTTTCACAACAGGTACATCCTCTATTTGAACATTCCATTCCTCACCGACAGTTATTTCATTCTCTTCCTCCCCAATAATTGAATTAAGTTGAGCTAATGAGGGTGGATCTAAATAAGAATTTGGTGGTGACGATTCTGCTCTAAAGATAAGGTGTTCCTTATCATTATCATCATGAATCGTAACCTCTTTCTTCTTACAATAAATCTTCGCATCATAGTCCGAAAGCCAGTCCATACCGAGGATTATATCAAACTCAATCATAGGTATGACGATGAGATCAGCAGATAAAGAACATTTATGTGCTCTAATGGGGACTGATTCACAAAACTTTGTTGCAATGATACTTCCCTTAGGAGTTTTAACTGACAACTCCCTTATTAAATCAAATTGGAAATATCTAATTTTCTTAGCAAACTGGGAAGATATGAAAAAATGTGATGATCCAGAATCAAATAATGCATTTGCTAAACTTGAGGAAACCATTAAATTACCTGCCACTACGTCTTTCGGAGCTTCTACCTTAGCAGTAGTGATAGCATAAGTCTGGCCTTGATCCCTTGGCCTTTTCTGAGGTAAGTTCTCCTGACGCATAGGACATGCATTTTCATAATGCCCCATCTCCCTGCAATTATAGCACTAAACATTGGTAGCTTTTTTCTTCCCCTTGAAATCACGAGCATGGTGGCCTTTTTCACCACACTTGTAACAGACTCCCATTCCCTTCAAGCAAGTACCAGGGTGTTTCTTCCCACATTTACCACAGGATGGATATTCAACCTTTCCCTTCTTCCCTTTATTTCCATTCCCAGATTGATCAGCAGGTCTCTTCTTCTCTTGCTTTTCTTTAAAGTAATAAGACTTAGAGAATTCCTTTTCAGCCTTGATAGCACATGAGACAATGTCTTCGTACGACGAAAAGGATTGTGAGACTAATTCTCGACGGAGAAATGGTTTTAACCCATCAAAGAAACGATCAATCTTACATAATTGGTTACGTATATAATCACCAGCATACCTTGCTAACCTTGTAAAGTTAGCCTCATACTTTGTGACATTCTCATCCTCCTTTTGTCTCAGACTCAGAAATTGCCTTTCCATATCTGCTCGATGGTCGCGAGGAAAGTATTTTTCTAAAAACAGATCTTTGAACTCCCTCCATTCCATATTTGATACTTCATCATCTTCCTTCATGTTTTGAATCAATGACCACCATTGATCAGCATCTCCAGTGAGGCGGTAAACTGCCATGATAACTTTTTCCCTTTCACTGCTCCCCAAAGCCTGAAATATTTTCTCTAGGGAATTTATCCTTTGCTCAGCTACTAAGGGATTTGTACTCTCATTGAACGTTGGTGGTTGTTGCCTCATGAATCGATCTAACATTGATCCTCCACGCTGCAGACCAGGGTGCTCCATACAGGTAAGGTTATTATTCATAACCTGAGTAAGTTGTCCCAGTATGGTGATTAGCTGATTGGCACCAGTTACATCACCAGCTCCACTATAATTATCTTGAGCAGGAGGGAAATCCCTACATGGAGTGCGTGCATTGATACGGTTTCCATTTCTTCCACTATGCGCCATTTCTAAACAATGGCATAAACTAGATCAGTTTATGAATCAAAATACATAATCCCATACTTATAAAACACTTAACATAAATTGAACTATTTATGGATATAATCCATAATCATAAGAATGTTTTCTTTGAGGAAGTATATACTCATAATCCATTCAAAATGATTTGTAACGAAAATGAGAGTTATCCTAAGCATATCCCCCAGGAGTGTCGTAACCAAGAGTGCAGCAAGGCCCATTGTCGTGCACCAGTTCCCGTTCGAGTCTAGCTCAAAGCGGTGTTTTCGGGTTTTACCCCTAGGTACATCTGTGCCAGAGCCGCCTCTACCTGCTCGTATCCAGACAGGGATTTATTGCTCGGAAAACTCACAAAATCTCTACAATACCAAAATTCTAGGAAGTTCCTCTATACTAATCCTCAAAGTTCATATTAGGTCTACGTGCTCTAATCAGAGTTTATCTAAATCTAGCTTCCAAGGTTTGTACTAAACTTCCTCTGATACCAACTGTAACGCCCCAACCCTAGTTGCCCAGAGTCGGTGCATTATTACATAACATTGGCATGATCACAAGAAAGATCAAATCTCGAAAGACTGATTGGTTCAGTAGCCTTGAAAACACTAGATATATTCATATGTCTTACATTTCATCATAAAATGAAAAACTACCAAAAAACATATTGTCTCCATAATCCACACTCATATCCCAACATAATATCCCTGCAGGTCATTCATAATTTATTTCTTCACTTCCTGGGAAAAATAAAACATAGAAAAGGGGTGAGCTCAAATGCCCAGTAAGGATAACAATATAGCGGAAACTTTCATAAATAAGAATAAACATATAAGGCAATGTATAACTAAAACAAAAGAATTTCAAACATGAACTTTCAACATAGTATGGCATAAATAAAATGAAATAATGCCATTTACTTATTGACATGGTTATTCTACTAATCGAATAATCACATGCAAAATCAATAACCACTTTCATAATGATGGAATGCATAATTCCAGACTATCATAACCACATAGCCAAGGCCTCGTGCCAAGACTACAAATAAGATTTTGTCAAGGCCTTGTTCCAAGACACTAGTTTGTCTCATGAGACCTACCGATGCATCAAGGAGCTATAGCGGGCTCCACCCGTCACATATTAAGTCCAATGCATTCCCATATGAAAAGGTTTAAACATAACATAAACATTCGTATTAAAACTAGCATACGAAATGTTAATACTTTCACCATAAACCATGAATGGTATAATAATAGAACATTGACAATCAAACAAATCACAAAACCTTCAATATAATATAGAAGTTTTGTATCATAACAAATCAACTTTAAATAAGCGTAAAATCCATCAAAGGATGTTGACATAGATGAAATCAAAATTCTTTTTAAAGAAATATCTCTTTTTATTTTGAAATCATTTAAGATCCATATAAAATAAAACATTTTCTTTGAAAATATTCTTATAATCTTGTAAGGGAAGCTTTGAAGATTTTATAACGGCGGAAAATAGACGCACCCGCCGTATAAGTTAAAAAAACATTCCTACCTTAATTATGTCGAAAAGGTTAAAAAGGACCTTGTTTTGAAAACAACGGAAAGATTCCTTTATAAACCTCTTATAAAAAGTCAAACAAGGGTATAAATTAATTTAACCCATATTCTTGTAAATAATAAAAATGTTTTGAAATACATTTCGAAGAAACATGGATGTGGATGATAAAGAAATCCCAGTTGATTATTACATATAAACAACCTCGGATAATGAAGAGAATGTGAAATAAACCCTTACCTTGTACTTTTCCTTGGTTGGGGTAGGTTAACCTCCTATATAATGGTGAAATAATTGTTATTAAATTATACAAGAATCATATATATTAATATGATATCATATATGATCTTTTAACATTGATTTTTTAATAATATCTTAGAATTATCATCGTTTAGGGTGTTAACTTACTCATTTTCTTTTATATGTTTTGTTACATTAGCCATGTTTGTTGTATCTTATTCATATCCAGAATGATATAAAGTCCTTAAACATCATTTCTAAATCATCAAATGATAATTATACTTTAATAGATACGATGGAGAATGAATCTCATCGCGTTCGTGGAGACGGTAGTCCGTACGTACGCACGAGCGACAATATCATTCTTTTGATATTAAAATAATATATAAATGGATGATATATCATATATACAGAATCATTAACATGTTATATTTATTATTTACATGATTTACACATCATTATTATACCTATCCAAATAATAATATATTGAATAACAATTACACCGCGACGTGGAGACGGTAAGCCGTACGTACGCACGTATGGTGTCATGTTATTCAAAGGGTGGATAGAATACTAAATATGGTTGTAACATATTTATAATAACATCAAAGTATATATAAGATACTGGAGTTATTATTTTCGAATGGTAATAACAAAGAAAGAAGAAGTGGAAGAAGAAAGGAACTTGAAAAGGGGTGGTGAAAACATTATCTCTTCTTCGGGTTCTTCCTTTTGATTTGATCAAAATGGCTCCTTAGGTTGGCTTTCGGATCACACTAAGGCCTCTAGGTTGTAGTGTGGGAAGTTGGGATAGTATTTGGGCAGAGTTTGGCCGAACCAAAAGGCTTTGAAGGTGTGAAGAAATGAGAAGGAGGAGTGCCCTTTTATAAGAGGGGTGAGGGGCACCTTTGGAAAAGCTAGAAATATTAGTTTATAATAAATTCATATTCGGTTTATAATGGCTCCAAAGTTTATTTTTTAAATGTTAAGGTGGGGATGGGTCGAAAACAACTCAACAAATAGAATTTAGACAGGTTTGGGTACTTATATTAACCTTATCTTTAAGTATTAACTCTAAGTTAATTAGTTTCATTTTTACAATGTCTCTTTGAATTTTTATATAATATGGTTAAAAAACTTACTATATATATCCATGCAACCCCCAAGTGGTCCATTAATGATGAACATATCATGATATAAGTCTCTTGGACGAACCTTATATTTTTAGGAATTTAATATCAATTAATAATATAATATTTTGTTTAAGAACTCTTTTATGTCAATTTTGACACTATTCAATAGTTGATTTTTGTGAAACTCATATAAGATTTATTACTTCGAAAAAAGTCAATTAAATCAATACTAATATATCATATTATCCTATAAAATTAGTTTAATTCATTAAAAGTTTCATATTATATTTATTTGGGTATTTATAATATCAATTATTTTAATTTTTCACTATTATAGTAATTAATTCATCATCATTGTGTCATAAATAAACTAAATTATTTAAGGTCAAAAAATTATAAATAAAATATCATTATGTATGAAATATTTTTATCTTTCTAATAAATATTTATATTCTAAAATCCAACATATATAACCTTATGTAAATATTTTGTTTCAAAAAGATATATGCTTGTGTCATTTTTGTATTCATTTTAACTTAATTAAAATAAAGTGTCCTTATCACCTACAAGTGGCACCATGGGGTCCCAAAATCGACCCAAAGATGCCTATGGTCGAATATGTATCATCCAATAAGGCTAGGACACGTTTTAGGGTAATTTAGTATTATTATAATATTATTTTTTAACCCTTATTTACCGGATTTACCATTAACCATGGTAAATAAAATATTTACCGCAGTAATTATTCAAAATGTCTAAAAATAAAAGGTACCTATTTACACAATTTGAACATCCTGATTCCAAATATGGAATCCAATTTTCTAAATTCAAAACACAGAAGTGGCAGAAATTAATATAAAATTAATTCCTGCTGTCAAAACAAAAAGCGTGTTTTTAAGAGATAATAACTATCAAAAGATTGACACTTGTTTATGTTTGGTTTAATTGTAAAATTATGTCCAATGACCAAAATTATATTAAATGGTAAAAATATATTCTAAATATACTTTAAAACCACTCAAATTCATAATTTATCACTATTAATTATTTTGATTAAAAAAGTTGTTTTTAATTAAAATTTAGTAATTTTCACTATTCATCAAAATATGAAAGTTATCTGAAATGTACCAAAATTTCACCTTAGGCTAAATTCGATATTACGAATCCAAAAATGAAGTCCATTTTGAAATATAAAATATATATAATTTCAAAAAGTAGGTATTACTATTCATAACGGCTAGTTTGATGGGTTATGGTGTGTTATTACTTGGTGTTGCGTACAACACACGCTATCACATTATTCAAAGAGAAGCGTACCGTAGAATTTTGGGGTGTTACAAATACACCATCTTTAGGACCACAACCATTTAATGAATCATTGATATTTCTAGAAAATTAAAAATTATTTGAGTTTGATAGATTACTCCCTTTCCAACAATGTGTATTTATTATTATATAGATATATTCCCAATGAAATAAGAATATTTTTATATTTTTGGAATTTTTGGATTCTACCAAAATTATAATGTCCAATTACTAAATATTTTATTTTAAAAAAATTCCCCATAAATCCAAATTTTATATTCACATATGCTTACTATGTAGATTTGATAGATTGATCGTTTTTTGGATTTATTTACCACTATTTGGGATACTTATGGGAACCAATACTTATTCCCTAACATATACCCTCCCTAGATATATTTGTTTGATTATTATCATTTTTTTCATTTATATTTATAAAAATGTTTATTTAATCCTATATTATTTGTAAAAACTCATTTAGTACAATCATAATAATTTAATAGGGATGGTATTATCTTCTTTAGGACTACTTGAGAATGATCATTAAATGATAAAATGATCTTATTTCTTAAAATTATAGGTATTTTAACACATTAATACTCCATATAACAATGTATTATAGAAGAATACTTCTTTTTCAATTATGCAGACTCAATATTTGTCACTTCTACATTGTCTAGTTTTACTTACAAATAGAGATTGTTCATGTTGAGTCTGTTCTTCTGATCATTAAATGTCTTAATTTATTTTAACATGCCTCCTTTACAATTCACAAATTCATCATTATGAATTATATTCATTTCACGATGAAACCTTACAAGTTCTATGATTTTTTGGATTTAATACCTAAATTTTTATTTTTGGCACGAATGAAATTCTTTTATGATTCTTAAAATACCTTGATCTTTTGGGAATGACCATTAATTTACTAATCATTTTTATAGATTTTTTTAATCAAATATTCTTAAAATTTGGAGAATTTTTACTCCAGTATTTCATTATTATTTTTTTTTGGATCCACCAAATTTGGAGAGTTTAATAGAAGATTTAATCTTCTTTTAAAAATCATACTCATATTTTTATGACTCTTCCCCATGTTGGTTTTTATCTTATATTACCTTTCAAATATAAAATATATCAAAGAAAATAATTATTAGGTAAAAATTTCTTATTATTATTCATTAAACAAAATTTCATTTTTTTGAAAAGATGTAGATATGTGATAATATATAAAATTATTTCTTCATCTTGTTGAAAATTCTAATGACAAAAATTCCTTTTTTTATTAATATCTGAGAAACTATACAAATAAATAGATCCACTCTTATTCATGGAGTTAGGAAAATATGAATTTCAATAGAATCAAAACTAACAATAATCTTATGATCGCTCTATAAAAACCCCATTCTAGAGTATATGAATATTTCCTCTACTTTCCTCCCCTTTCTAGCTAACACATCGACCACAAAATTTCATTCCCTTGATCTATGTCAATATCACCTGACTTCATTGATTGTTTTCTTGTAGAATGTTCTTACATTACCTTATAAGTGGATTAAACCACTATTTCTACTCTCTTAAAATCAAATTAGTTCATTATAATATTATTTTGTAACAAAACGGTAACATCATCTACTAGAATCAGAAGTATTACATCATAAACCTTCTCTTATCTATTATATTAATATTTATCATGGTCTTAGTATTGTAAGTGGATTGATCGGAAATAGAATTTTCCTCAACAACAATACACATTATCATAAATTCAATAAAATATTTATATATTCAAATATAGAAAAACATCGAAATTGGAGAATCCAATTCAAGGATGACCTTTCTCTGTTAACAATTATAATATCTATTTATGATATTATTATCATTGATGAGTGGTTCAATTATTTTTTGGGCTATTTTAATCCTATTTAAATAGAATTGATCTCTTCTCCTTTTACCATTGTTACTATTAGATGATATGGATCTCTAGTTCTCTATTCTAAATTTAAATTATGCATGTAACAAATCAAAATTCACAAAAATTGATTTCATTAGTATACACGGATTACTAATCAAAAAACAGTACCTAATTATAGTACTAATATAAAAAATCAATGATTACATGACCAAATAGTAATTAATTTGTAATCTATAAATGAGAAGGGTGTATCCTTGAATGCATTTTTTAGCCTCCTAATGGGTTAATATATTTATTTCCCTATAGTTTTATAACATGTTTATGTGAATACCCTAACCCTAGTAACCTAGATTCAATGGGTAATTTATTACATCGATGTTAGATAAAAGTGATAATATCCCAAAGTATAGATTAGTTTACTAGTCTTGGAAAACTAGATACATACTTGTACTCACAATACATTTGAAAACATTTAATTCAATATAGAATTTTATTTTAGGCAACAATTATCCCCTTTATAATATCCCTATATATCAATCATTATACACTTTTAGCATTTTAGGGAATTGTAAAATAAGAAAGGGGTGATCTTTAATGCTTAGTAAGGGTATTTGTACATTTAAATTTATATTGAAAACAATGGAATAATCAATATGGTGTGGTAAATAACTAAAATAAGTGTGATTTAATAAATAACATGAATATTAAGAATAATATGTTACTAATATGTGGTGATCCAAATAATTACATATAAAAAATCACATGAAATTTAAACTTATCCCTCAATATTATAACAAATTGAATAATAACATGGACATTAATAAATAATAACCTAATAAAGGAATGTATAATTCAAGACGTCATAAGACCTATAGATGCATTGAGAGGATATATTAGTCCCCACTAGAACTTGCTATGTAAAATTCATTCCGCATATGAATCCAAATAAACATATCTAATAAAAAAATTTATATTTAAAAACTAGAAAATTAAACATAGACTACATAAAACCGGAAAAACATAGCCAACATAAACAATTATATTGAAAAACTATAAAATGAAATATGAACATTTCCATAGTAAATAAACATTATCTGCATAAACATTCATATTGGGATCCTTTCATATGAATTCTAATAATTTCCTCATTCAATAACCATGATCATTAACCATCATGAGTACTATAGTGAATGGTATAAAAATAGTACATTCCATCATACTTATCATAAACCATCTCTAGAAATAATAAAAATGTAATATTTACAACATATTCTAAAAGGATCATATTATAAAATCTGGGTTGTTTTTTTTGATGAATTGAAATACCATAAAAATTCCATTAAAACATTATTGAGGAAAATGTACCTTTCAATTTGAAAATCACTTTTAAAAAATAAAAATTTATAAAATATTTGGAAAAACATTTTATTTGAAAATAAACTTTCAAACATGAAAATAAATCTTCATTATAATGATTGTTTATAATGTTGTGTAATTTTATACATAATGTATAATTTTAATAAACATTATATTCAGAGTTTTTCAAAAAGGTTAAAAGTACCTCATTCAAACAATAATTAGAACATTCCTCTAAACAAAATTGATAAAATTCACGCATCTATAAAAAAAGTTTCAATAAATCATTTTAATAATGTTAAAATCATTTTTGTAAATACTTTTAGAATATATGGACATGGAGTAAAACGATTGTTGACATAAGAGAGAAATAAAGTCATCTTTTCATAAAAACATGTTCTAAATAATTTTAAGTACCAAGGAGAGAAATTTCGTACCAATAAATAAAAATTCCATGAATAAAAATATTATTATAAAATTAATTAGTTTTTTTGAGTTCTAAATACATATATTTCACAATTGTAAACTTAATCATAAACAATATCGATAAATTATGATGTTGTAAAATAAACACAGGCCACATTGGTAAATTTTGAATCATAACCCCCATAAAATAAAATGAAATAATAAATATAATAAATATAAATATATTCTTAATATAAAATCTCAAAGGGGTAGTATGTACACCCCAAAAAATAAATTAGTGGTAAACATGCCCTATTTATCATGGATGTAAATATGAGTCGAGAAACCCTTTCTTACTTAGGTAACTTATGAATAGTAAGACCAATGAAAGAATAAATTTATAACGAACATTAAATATAGTAATATTAATTATTAATTTTACTATATAATATTTAAAAATCTCTGAATAGATATATTATAAAATAATATTGGTTCATAACATAACGTATATCCCAAAGAAGACATTTTTAGACAAAAATCCCTTACCTTGGGTCTGATTTACTTCATACATGTTTGAACCACATAAATAATAAATATATATTTATTATAAACCTATAAAAGAACCATACTATAATATATAATTCCATATCTTATTTACTTATAATATTTTATCTTCCTTTAATCAATAATTCTTTATTAGAATAACAACTTTCGGTGATAACTGCTTTGTTTTTCATTTATGTTTTGGTTTGGTAGTTTTGGTCCTTGTACTATGATCATAGTTCGATGTTATATAGAATCATAACCATTATATAAATATATTATATTTTCATTATATATTTTTTTATAAAATTTCATACATTATAGAGAACGAAAAATGAGGTAGACCATCCATGGAGAGGGTGGGTTGTATAAACCGATGAATGTTGTTTCCATTTTTAATAGATAAAATAAAAGAAATATAATTATAATTTCCCAATTGCATAAACATTATTATATAATATATTATATATATATATATATAAAATAAATACATCTTTTTTTCCATCAATGTCAAAAATGAAATTACGAATGCTTCACATCGCTTTGTGGTGGTGGTAGTCCATACATACACACGGTCGGCTTTATCATTTTCAAATGGATTGGATGGTAAGAAGGTAGATGTGATATTAAAAATTTAGATGTGTAATTTTGTAATATATATATATATATATATAATATACATTAGATTCAAAATCATATCTATCTATGGATTGTTGTGATGGAAATATAATTACAGCAGTTCATGAGGCGGTTGTTCGCTTTACACATGATTGGAAGTTTCTCTTCCCATTTGATAGAAGATGATAAGTATATAGGTCATAAAATTATCACAATAACATATAAGTATATTGATTTTTTGATATTATTTTATTGTTATTTTACTCAATTAATGTGGTTAATAAAATTAAAGCATACAATTAAGAACTATACCTATTTTTTGGACAACAAATTTAGAATTATATCTAAAACCTTCATGTATTGGTTTTATGATCAAACTAAGGAAAATAGGTAATTTGGATTTAATTAAAGAATTTATTTGTGCTGTTCCAGGATAAACTAATTTTTTTGGTTGTGTGTACGGGAGAGGAGAGTGGATAACCAATTATAAGTGGAGGGAAAGATACACTTGTAATGTTTGAAAATAATGATTTTTACACACCATTTTTAAATTAAAAAAACTCTAAAATGATAATTTCTCAAATATAAAACTATATAATCTCTAAATATGTTCAAAAAATAGTAATTTTAAAAAAATTAGGTCATTTTAACCCTAATTTACTTAGTTTTTTCATTGGTAAACTTGTCTTTACACTGACCACAGTAATTAAATTTTACATTTTTTACTATTCATTATGGAAGAAAAATATTTTGAATTTATTATATGTTATTAAATATTATAATTGAAAATATAAATTATATTTTTACAAATTAAAATCATATAATTGTTATAATTTAATTTAAAATTAAATTTGTAGATATGCTAAAGATATATTTTTTCAAAGAAAAATATTTCAAAGGAGTAAAATGTTTTAGTATAAAATATTTTATAAAATTGATTAATGTTTACTAAATTGAATAAATAATAGTATAATTTATCTAATTTTAATTTTTAAATATTTTTTAAACAAATTATAATTTTCAAACTCTTTAAACAACAATTCATTATTTTTCACAGTTCATCAAAAAATTAATCCTCTCAGAAAATTATATTAAATTAATTCTATGATAATTTTGAAATTATGATTTCAAGAATGAATTAATTTTTTTCAAATAAATTTTTTAAAATTAGTAAAAAAATTAATTTGAAAATAATTGTGAAATATGTGGTGAATCCACTTTTCAAAATAATACAATTTTAGGAAAAAGAATTATATTTATTCTAATCTAATTCCTAACTAAAATATTAGATAGATGAAAAAAATAATATATTATTAAATATATAAAATTCATTAAAATAATTTTCCAATAATTATTTTTATAATTTATTAATATAAAAACACATTACGTGTATAAAAAATCATTTTTCAGAAAAACATTTCATCTATGTTCTAATGTTTTTTATTTTCATTTCTAAATATTTTATTACGATTGAATTAATTTATACATGTTTAAAAAATATAATTTTCACAATTTAGTCATTATTATTATTATTATATAATAATTTGATGGATAGATTATAATTTTCATATTCAAATAATATATTTCATGGGTTATTTAGGCTCATTGTTTAATGTCATATATTCTATTGAACACAATATTCTTCTTATGAAATATCAAGGTGTTACATTCTCCCCTAGTATATAAACTGCATCTTCACAATTTTATCATGCATAATGAAATCAAGGGATTTATTTTTGAAAATAATTTTTTTTAAAATCTCTATTATAAAAATGTGTTTGTATAACTACTTCTTCATAGGATGAAACGGGAACTATGATGTTCATCTAGAATAACACAAAAATAATGTCATAAGACATTAGTGGGATGTTTTTTCATGGTTGAAATGAATTAATAATCATGGATAGTGACAGAGTTCAATAATCATAATGAGATAAATTATCAATAAAAATTGAATGACCAAAAAACCATAAATGAATGAGGAGTGAAAATTACCATTTGATTCTCAAAAATGAATGTAAATGTATGAAATTTTTATTTCCATATCTTCTTCCTAACGTTGGGGGATTATTTTACAATCAAGATAGAGAAAAACAATATAAAAATTTACTTGATATTTTTTGATTTCATAAGAACAATTTTATCTTTTGTTTTTGATTCGATCAATTTCTACTTCATTTCTCACTGCATAAAATGAATATTTGTAATTAATTTTCTTATTCCTAAAGCACTAAAATTAACTTTTAATGGATTATAATATCTATAAAAGAGTGGAAATCCCTTATACATGTCTTTAAATATTTACAAAAACCAAACATAGTTAGAATATGTTATCTAATAAAATTAATTAATCATTAAATCTAAAAGGAATCACTAAAATTTAAACTTAATACAATCAATATGTAGTTATCCCTAAAATCTACCAGCTTACATCTCAAAAAAAGTAATAAATTCTTCCAATATAATCCTTAATGTTAAACCTAATGGTTATATATGTATCTCAACAAAATAAAAGGTCTAATGAAATATTATTATTCACCTAAAAATCATAAAAATCAAAATAAATGATCTAATTAATGTTTATTCATCAATTGTTTGAGTAAAAACAATTTCATATTAACTAGTACATCACGTAGGCTAGTGGTATGTGCTATACCCTTTTAGCTCTTCTATTTTTAGGTCATGACCCATGACCTTTCCAAATGTGATAGGCTATCACTCGACATGAAATTAATCCTTTTTATATAACTATATTAATATTATTCATATAGTATTCTTATAAACATGATAAACATCCTCAAAAATAACATTATTCTTCAAATAACATTTTAACCACAATGATTTTCTATGTGGCTTTTTTTTATAAAAAATATAATCTTAAATTACTATTATTACTACAATATAAATGTTTATATTAACTGTAAAGGTTACTAATACCTTTAATGTTATATCTATAGAAGACATTCTTCATTAAATAATTTTTCAAAAAAACCCATACTAATCGTAATAGTTATATTACCATAAATATATCCCAAAATACTCTTAAATATATTGTAATTCCATCACTTAATAACTAATATGAGGTTCCTAATAATTTGAACATATCATAAACCATAAATTCATAAACCCGTTATGGTATCTATAACTATTATTTTAATATTAGATAATGATATATATGCTCAAAAAATTATTCCAATCCTTATATGATTCATGATTTTGATAACCAATATTACATTGATAACTAAACTTTATCAACATAATTCTAAAATCTTGATACATAATTAATTCAACCTATTTACTTTAATTACAAGTCCTTCTATGGTCTTGGAGTTAGACACTAAAAGAGGGAATTGACTCAGATAATGCTTAGGTTCCCTAATTTTATGACAAAAAACTATAAATGGGTATATAGGGTGAAATTTATTTCTCTCTATTAAATTCTTAACATTTCTATTCTAATTGTTTTCGCTATTCCCTTATTTTACACACATAATACATTTTCCTCTTTTTTGAGACATTTTCTAGGGTGTTTATTTCCTAATTTCTAACATTATGTAAATTGACCATTATTTCCCCTATAATATCCACTACACAAGATCTCCATAAACAAAATTATTCTCTTATTTATTATGTTAGAGAGTTGGTTTTGGTTTTGGTTATTAATAATATATTGTGATAACTGATTAGGAATAATCGTAGTATCTTTTACTCCAGTAATTAAGATATCTTAAGATCTAAACTCCCAGATCTAGTGATAAAAACATGTTGTATAATTTTTTTTAATCATATTACTAGAAAATATATAGTTTTTTACACATCCAAGAATAATATTACTTTATTTTTTAGATAAATATATAAAAACATAAAATATATTTGAGTTTAAAATTTTTAATATAAACCCATATGTTTTTCACTTGATCTAGCTCTTTAATGGAAACCAAGAACCTTTGGAACATCTAATGATCCTATGAAAATTATTTTAAAATATAGGTTGATCATAAAATTACCCTGTAATGGGTTTCAAAACTATGTTTAAAATACATTTATAAATTATATGAAAACTATTTGAATTTTTTTATTAAATATAATAAATTGAATATAATGAATATATTTCAATGAATAGATTTATGGTTTTCAAAATATAATCCTAGGATATTCTATTCAAAACTATTATAAGTATATATCGCTCTGAAAGTGCAATTTAATTTCAAAATATAATAATCTTTCAAATAATATAAATGGAATTCCACTTAAATTTTTTCAATCCTACCTGTAAAAATAAAATATTTTTTAGCGAATGAAATAACACATAGATGGCCTTAAAAGATACATTAGGTCAATAGTAGTATCAACTTTAGGATAATATCTCCTTAAGGTTACAGTTTTACCCATCATTCCTCATCAACACATTTTATACCTAAGTGATATTTTTCATATAAATGTTTTTTTAGGGATTACATATCCCATTTTATTACCACTAACACCTCCTTTTAAAAACTATATAAATTATTTTCAATAGTGAATAATTTTATATCTCATGAATTATAGAAAATTTTACTTTTTGGAAAAAACAATAAGGGTAATAAGAATTTCATATTTTGTAATTAATACTTTATGAGAAATCATTTATTAAGGAATAAAGCAAAAGAAAATGATTTTATTAAAAATTATGGAATGTTAATGATAATAATATAGTATTGAAATATCTATATACATGATTAATATATATATATATATGTTTAAAATGAAATTTCATATATAAAATGATTACCATAAAATCTATAAGTAACTTTTAAATAATATTCATTAAATAATATTTTATATAGAATAATATTTATGAAATAAAAAAATTTTACTCTAAATTAGAGTTTAAAAAAAATATAGATAATTAATTTTTTTTAAAATATTTTAACTTAAATAAAAAATGGATTTAGAAAACCATAGACTATGATAATTTTAATCAAATATATATTACATAAAAGGTTTTTTGAAAATAAAATACGTATAATTAAAAATTAAAATTCCCGTATAAAAAGGGTTTTATAGAAACCAAAAGATTTCAGAAATAGAAATACTATATGATAAAAGGATTTGAAAATAATACAAACCTAACAAAAATAGTGTTCCCCTTACAAAAAATTTATTTTAAATTAAATCACCCTTTCATAAAATAATAATTAATATAATTATAAATATTTTCTTGAATAAAAATGTTTTTTAAATTAATCTCTTTACATGAAATGAAAGATCCAAATGAGTTCATGAAACCTTTATTTCCATTTCTTAAAAGTATGAAATAAAAACGAAATATAGGTAAAATGGGTAGCAGTTCAGGTGTTTCATCTTGTAAAAGAGGAATTATGTTTTTATACCAGTATAGACATAGTAACTACACACCTCCTCCAGTGGCTTGAGGGCCTTCAATTTTTATTGATGTTTGATAATCCACCTTTCAGGGGGTGAGGTGGAACCCTTACAAGGCCCATAGGAACAAGTATTACATGGCCCATAGTACTTAGAGGAATTCATTTCCAGTATGATTCAAACCATAGATGCACCCTAGAATAACTACATAGAACTGATCCTCCTAGAATCTTCATCGTGAAATCATCACTCCACCATTGTATGGTTGTTTAGCTAGGCTTTCCATGCATGCACGTGATTTTCCTGGTGGTAGGTTCCCTACCCACTCATTATTTCAACCTATAACTACACACATTTCTTATGCATTGATAAAATTTGGGAAAAGTTGCGGGATGTTATAGGTAAATTCCATGGAAACTAAAATATTGTACTTATTATTCTATAAATTTCTATATGGATTTTGAGTTTATTGGTTAAGAATAAAGCATGAAAAAATTGAATTTTTTTTAATATTGATAGATAATTTGTATAATGTTTTATCCACATTGATTATACAATTGGAATCCACATGGAAAAAAATGTAGTATAAAGATTTCATCCAATTATTAGTCAATAAATTTTATAAATTTGAATGTTTGATGAATTTGAGTTCCTTCATGATTGAATATTAAACAGGAGATTTATAAAACATATTTTAATATCTACAGAGAATATATATATACTTATACTTTTTCATCGTAAAAGGAATTTCCCATTAAACTAAAAAATACAACATGAGCATTAGTATATATTTTGGATTGAATGAAATCATTACTAGGGTATTTATATATATATATATTATAACATTTTAAATCTATTTCATTGGGGATTATTCATGAAACTTCCCTAAAAAATAATATATCTAGCTATTTTGACATTATAAATACGAAACCAATCTCTGTTTGGTAAGATCATACCCAGATGTCATCATGATTAAAGCATGAGATTTACTATTGAGGGATGAAGTAAGAAAAGTGAAATATATTTCAATGAAAATTGTAGGCATAGAGGTTCTCATGCTTTGAGTTTCGTGGTTTTTCTACACAATGAATTTGTTTCTGTCGCTGATAGGTGATGACAGTAGTGATTTCAATCTTGGTCATCTAAGGGATATTTAGAATGGAATGACACCAAAGACTTCATCATATAAGAATAAGAAAAGTCAAATCATATGTTTTTTAACTCGATAAAAGGTTGAAAATGATCTATTAGAGATTAGATGATCATAATTTTATTGATATAATGGATGATGATATATATAGATGTTTTAAACTAAAGGGTAGTACTCATATCTCACCATTCCCACATTGAACATTCATTTGGTTAAGTAATTATACATATTAAAAATTCTCCCATATTAGCGTAACCTAATGAATGAGGGGATTGACACCCAAATATAATCACATGAACCCCCACACCACTATTACCCTTGCATGGTGGCTTTGGAATGACACAACCACATGTTATGTGCACATCATACGTACACAATGTGTGATCTTATAGGCACTGTGCATTCCATATTAGTCACAATTTATGCCTTTTACTGACCACATTTGAATTCTCTCATGTGTTTAACTCTTCAAGTCCCACATCTGTGCTTGAGGGGTCCCTGGGTTTGACAAGAGTTTGGATAATTTTTTAAAAAATTACATTTTAAATGAAAAAAATTGATATTACTTATACATAACCATATGTATTTCTATTTTTTTTTTAAGATTATATTTATTATAATTACTTATTTCATTCTATTAATGTTATCTTATTTTTATTCTAATGAGAATTAATAATAATTCATTACATGAATAATATTAAATACATATTAATAACAAAATATTAAAATCATTTTTTTAAAGTATCTTAGGTAATTTATTAAGACATTTCAAAATGATTTATTATTTATGAATACAAATAATAAGGTAAATTTATCATAAATAATAATATATTTGAATTATTATATGAAAAAAAATAGCTTATTTAATTATGTGATTTATAAAAAAATATTATTTTTTCCATTGAGATAATAAAATACCTCTTCTTATAAAATGAAAGTAATATTTTATAAATTGAATAATTTAACATAATTTATAATCAAAATTGAAATAGATTGCTAAAAATAATTTAATTTTTATGTTAAATAATATTTTAGTTCATTTCATTTATAAAACAAATCATTTAATAAACATTTAACGAAAAACATGTTTAAATTTTAGAGATGTTACTATCATCATATCATTTGGATGCTCATAATTTCCACATTTTACATTATTTTTTATGTTAGTATGATTGCATCAGTTTCCAGACTTTGAATAAAACCAAATATCATGGTGTGGGGAACAAATATAATTTTATGAAAACATATAATCAGTTATAGGATATCAAAGTCATGAAACATTATTTTCAATCTAAAACACCATAGAATAATCCAAGGTAATTCCTTATTATAATATATTTAAATCTCTCATAGTGGTTCATAAATATAATGTGAATTAGTCCAATAATATTCCACAGTAGATTCAAACTGGGTGTGAAACAAAGCTCTTTTTTTGCACCATGTGATGATCGAGTTAAATCCCAATGCACCCTTTTAAGAGTCATTACCCCTATGAATAATTGTGCTAGATCCACATCCAAATTTAGTGTCAAGAAAAGGATGTATTCGTCGAAAACCATATAATTTCAACTGTTCAAAAACAGTATCCTAAACTTAAACTTATCATCAAAATCTTCCATAAGTTTATGTTCTCTATTATATGTTTTCATAAATTCAGGTTCCAAGGTTTTTACTAAACCGCCTCTGATAGAAACTACAAACACCCTGACCCTAATAGCCTAGAGAATATTGTTAATCTATTATATTAGTGCAAGAAATAATTAATTTTATCCCAAAGGGTATAGTAGTTTTGTAGTCCTAGAAAACTATATATATAATTGAATGTTAAATTAAATTTGAAAACAAAAAATATGATATAGAATTTTCTTTGAGAAATCCATTATTCCCATTATCACATGACTTCATATTAATCATAATACACATCCATGAATCCTGAGGAAAGAAAACATAATAATTTTATGATCTCCAATACTCAGTAAGGGTATGTGTATAGTAAAAGAAATCATGAATACAACTGGGTAATCAATATGTAAAGTTAACTAACAGAAACACATCCCATTTAATAAATAATTTGAACATGAAGAAATATTTGGTAAGAATAATTAATAAACAAAATAATGACATACAAACAATCACATGATGATGAAACTTATCCATGGATATTCAACCTAATCTAATAATCATATGGAAATTAAAATGTAGTCTCATAATGAGGTAATGCATAATGAAGGATATCGTAACCATACATTTAGACCTCGTTCCAAAACTACTTACATAAATTGGGATGACCTTTTCTAAATACAAAAATTATAGTTTTTCCATTAAGACCTACTGATGCATCAATAGGCTATTGAGGGCCTCGCCCATGACATACTAATTCATATTCATTCGACACTTGAAAGGAGAGAAAAAAATCAACATGAACATTAATAATAAAAACTAGAAAATGAAATGTTAATAATTTACCCAATAAATAAATATAATCACCATAAACATTAATATTTGAAAACTATCATACGAATGGTAATAATTTCCCTCAACAATAATCATAATCAGAAATCATCTATAATACTATGGATAATGGTATAAAAATAGTTTTGCATAATCAAACTGATAATAAACCATCCAATAAATAATAAATATGGTATCATTACAATATATTCTCGTTATAGAATAAAGTAAAATGAGGGTTGTTTTCATTGATTTTTAAAAATACCATAAAAATATCATTAAAAAATTCAAGAAGAAAATATACTTTTCACTTTGAAAATAACTTTGAAAATATATTTTAAAAAGTAATCAATTCATGGATATTATGGAAAAAATTATTTAAAAAAACCATGTATTCATATAATGTAATACTCAAAATAATGATTGGTTATTAGAGAATGTAATTTTGTACCTTTTTAAAAGGTAAAAAAAATTCTATTAAAACTATTAATAATTGGATAAAAGTAACTTGTTCAAAAAAAATTCCTTTCTAAAAAATTTTAAAAAAGAAAAAAGTGGTTAAAATGAATTTAACAAATCATTTGTATAATGTAAATAAAATTGAAAATATTTTTAAAAAACATAGATGTAGAAGAAATGGTGTATCGACTAAAGAGAGAAATAAAGTTATTTTTTCTATATAAAAAATTTTCCAATAATTTTATATACGAAACAGAGGAAAACTGTACTATCGCTAGAAAAGATCATGAAAAATTATATTTTAGGAATATTCATGAGATTCTTTATAGACTAAGCATAATATTTCATCATAAAAAACATAATCATTATCAATGCCAATAAATGATGTGATTTTAAAATAAACCCCTACCACATTGGTAAATTTAGAATTATATATACCATAAAATCAAATGAATCTTTAAATATCATGAAGATAAATATAGTCCTGATATAAAAAATAAATTTTTTGGTATATAAATCTCACAAAATAAATACTTGGTGATTATGGAGTATGTCACAGGGTGATAAATGTGATACAAGAAACCCTTGGATTGTTTAGTAATTTTTTAATAGTGATCACCATAAAATAATAGCATTAAATGAAACATTAAATATCATGATTATAAAAACATCATGGTATAAAATTTTAATATTTATTTATATACACCTCATAAATTCTGATAGGTGCATAAGATATCATATGTCTCAAAGAAAATAATTTGAGACAAAAATACATTACCTCAGGTCATATTTTCTTAATGTATGTTAAAATCTAATAAATAATAAATAAATATTTATTATAAATATATTATATAACTATAAAAATATATTTCATTCAATATATGATTAACTTATTATTTCTTATCACATATTGATAAACAATTCTTTGTCAAAATCACTATTTTTTATCCTAACTTCTTTGTTTTTCCTTTATGTTTTTATATGGTAGTTTTGGTCCTTTTACATTGATCATGGTTCCACAATATCTATAATATAAAATATGATATAAATATATTATATATTCATTATATAATTATATAAAATATTGAATAAAATTTAGAGATAAAAAAATGAGTTATAATTTTCCTGGAGATGGTAGGTTGTACGAACACATGATCTTTGTTTCCATTATTTTAACAGATAAAATAAAATGTTAAATGATATTACACCTATAAAGAATAATTATTATATAATAATTATCAAACATATTCATGAAATTTATCCTTATTACCCTGCATTTAAAAATAAAACAAAAAATGGCCCTCTTAACTTCATGGAGGCAGTAGTCCACACATACGCATGAGAAGTGTTATCATTTTATAACTGATTATAATTTAATATGGTAGATGTTATATTTTAAATACATAATTGTAACTATTTAATAAATATACATTAAATCTATCATCATATATAGTCAGGAGAGTTGGTTATCGAAAACATATTACATTGGTTTGCGGGGCGGTAGTCCGTCATATGCACGATCGAAAGTTTCATTTTGCATTTGATAGAAGATGATATATATATATATATGTAATTATATTAACATAATAAAGTATTAAGATATTTAATATACGTGGTATATTTTTAATCATAATATATTTATATTTTAATGAGTTTATGGAATAATTAAAATGAAAACACATGTTTATGAACTATACCTCTTCTTCAAAAAACCATAATATGTTTATAGCTAAAGCCTTCCTATATTAGTTTTATAACCAAAATATACTCTAGGTTATGGGGAAGGATTTAATAAACCTATTTGGTTAGTTATTAGATGAATTTATGGGTTTGGAAGTGTGAATAAGAGAGGAGATGGGGTGCCCTTTTATAAGTGGGGGAATGACAGACTTGTAAATTTTTAAAAGAATAAATATTGCCCACATTTTTCACATTCCATAAGGATTTAAAATGACTAATTTTCAAAAAATAGATTATATAAGGTCAAAATAATACAATAAAATATGAATTTTACATGTTTTTATATAATTTTATCCTATATATTTTTATTTTATCATTTGGTAATCCCATTTTAACCTTAACCATGGTAATTAATTTATATTATTTTTACTATTCATAATGAACAAAAATTAAGTTTTAATTATGTTATAATATTAATTATGATATCTAAAAATATGGAATATAGTTTTAAATTTTAAATTTATATAATTTTATAAATATTATTTATAATTAAACCTCTATATGTGATGACAAAATTCTTTTCTAATGGAAAAACATTGAAGTGTATAAAAAGTTTTTTAAAAAATCAACATGAAATTGATTAAAATGATATAAATTAGATAAATAAAACTATTAATAAACTAATTAAACTTTTAAATTAATTTCAAAAATATATAAATTATAAACACCTTAAAATAAGTTTTCAAAAAGAATAATTATTTTTTTACTATTCATCAAAAAATTATTATTTTCAGTGAATTCTAAAAATTTAACTATAAAATATTTTTTAAATTATGATTATTAAATTAATTTCATTTTATCAAATATTTTTTAAATAAGTTGTATAATATTAATTTTAATATAATTTAAAAAAATGTGATAAACTCACATTTAAAAACATGAAATTCTTATTCATTAAACTAGGTTTATTCTTATATCATGCCTAACTAAAATATTAGATAAATGATAAAACATTTCACTGAATATAAAATATATAAATTTAATTAAAATTCTTTACTAATAGTGGATAATATAATTTTTTTATTGAAAAAGCACATTTCACATTTAAAAAGGTTTTTCAAAAAAACATTTCTTTTACTTTTAGATGATTTTTATTTTCATTTTTATTTAATTTTTAACCAGTAAATTTATTTTGTAAATCTGTAAACCATTTAATTTTTCAAACTATTTATTTATATTTATATCCACCAATTTAAATATTAGTTTATAATTGTCACATTCAAATAATATATTCCGTAGTTAAATTAATCTCGGTGTCATGTATCGTATACATTGTCAAAAACAATGTTTTTTATTAAAATATCATGGTGTTTTAGTTTAAGGGATAAAAATATGATCATTCACCAATATAGATTATTCCTTCTCATTGGTGTTGTCACGAACTGGATCTGGTCGCCACCATTAACGGCACCAAACCCAGCCCTTGGCAAAGCCCGAAGGGCGTTCCCTATCCCCACAGGCTGGCACAAGTGCCTAGGTATCAAACAAATCTGGTTTGGGAATGATTTACCTGAGTATGAAAGCATAAATCATAAAAAAACAATCAATTATTAGAATCTGAAATTTTCATGCTAAACAATTCTTAACAAAACCAGATCTGAATACATATGTTTAAAGACACTACAAGTGGTCTAAAAACAAATAATGACAACATAAAGACATCCCCATGGACTCCACACGACAAGGGGATCATCACCCGCAAGCCGTCTCCGCAACTCCGCCCCAACGATGGGGACTAACATCCTGAACCGCCATCACCCTTAGCCTTCCCTTTACCTGAGTCAAGCATAAGCAGGTCTACTTACACCCAATGGGTGTAAGTAGGGTTTGATCCTAATCCCAATAGGATATCACAAGATGATTCCAAAGAGCATGCAATACAATGTGAACAAAACAAGCAATTTTAATACACAAGGTGTAATAGTGTTAAAATTCAAAGAAATGCAACTTTCAAATGAAAACAGTTTTCAATCGAAGAATTTCAGAATGTTAGAACATTAAATAGACATGTTATATACTTTAAAGTCTTCCGAAAACACTCCACAACAAGGGTAAATACCACAAATCCAATGAGCATCAAAATCGGGAACACCCCTAAGCACTAGGTCGTCTCGGGCCCTATGTACCTCATACCTCGGTGTAGAGTAACCATAGAAAAATCCATTCTCGTGCACAAGCCACTAGTAGGGAACATAACCATAACCTAGTGCTCCCCAATAATCATCCAAATAGTTTATTTAGAGTTGTCGTTATCCAGATGCTAAGTGGAACAAGGACAAAACCCATCTGATCCACTAGTCGTACTAGTACAAATCCGCCCCACCTAGGTACCCAGGCTTCCCCTTTTTGTGCTCAAAAAATTTCAGCAAACAACACACATCATTTTGCATATAAAATATCACTACTGGTTACAAAAAATATTGTATACTATCTACACAAATTTTATTCTATTTAAAACACACAATAAACTAATTTTATTTTCAATAAAACAACCTCTCAAAACAACATATTGTTTTGCACCCAAAGCTCTTTAAGATATCCAATTTGCACACTATGTTAACACTTTTAATTCATTAAAACAAAATTTCAGTTCAATAACCTTTAATGAAACCAATAATTCAGTTATGGGGCAGCCAAAAATGAACCAATAAAATATTTGAATGAAAACCCCCAATTTCACCAAAAATTGGAACTTAAAATTCATTTGCATTATTAATGAAACTAAACCCAATTTTTACAGAAACATTAAAGTGAAATAAAAATTATGGTACCATGAAAACAGAAAGCTAATTCACAAAAATTGCACACACAATGGAATCACCTACCAAAGTAACAAAAACCCTGGAATCTCCGTACGAAAATCAAATCGCACCCCCGCCGCACCAAGAGAGAACTAGATCAAACCTAAAACCATATAAATTGGCCAAGAAATCCCAAAGTTAAACCCTAGGTTCTAAAACCTAGTTTCTGGACATTATTAAACTCAATTATAACCGAAGGAACCCTAAGAAAAATGAGTTAAACCCAAAGTAATTTGAAAGAGGAAAGAAAAGGGCCCATTTACTTGAAGTATCTTGAAGTAATCACTCCAAAACACCAGTATCTGAAATTTAAAAGATCCAAAATTTAGGGTTCGTTCGAACAAGATGTATTGGGTCATTTAGGGACTATAATGGAGGAAAAATATTGAGAATTGAGATAGTTATGATATAAATACTTTACCTCTTAAAATCTAGAAGATTGGAGGAACCCTATGAAGTTTGTTCCTAAATCTCTATTAACCAGAGCTCCAAAGAGGGGGGAGAGAGTTCAGACACCCGTCTGGGTTAATTGGTCATGGGTGAGACTTGGAATCACTAAAAACTCCCAAATATTGAATACGTTATAACAAAATCAAATTTTATTTTTAAAACAGGAATTGGGCTTTCGAGCAGGCCCAACCCCTTAGATAAAAACCAAAATAAACCCTGGTTATGGATTTCTAAAAGCTCCAAATTAACTTTGTGGTGTTAATAGTTTAAGGGAGGTCAAGTAGTAATTTTAATGGATAAATAATGTTGAAAAATGAAAAAGTTATAAAATATACAAAATTTATTTTTTAATATGGAATTGGGCTCACGGTTTGGACCAATTCATGAATACTCATCTATTCCTCCCTAAAACCTAGGAAAACTCCCAAAACAATGAAAGGATGTAATTTAAATGAAAAAAAACCTTTAAAATATGTCATTTATATGAAAATTCTCAACACCAAGAATGAATTTCCACCCGGAATGTCAACATAAATCTCGGTTGGAAAACAAGAATGGGTACTCTTCCTCGACCCATGACTTTCACTCCCAGGTCTCATGTGTATCATTCCCATGCTGCCATAAAACTCGGACTAAAGGAATAGACTTACCTCAAAGTATCTTCTCTTGGGAGTCCACAATTTTCACCGGCCTCTCAACGATAGACAAGTCACGCTCTATCTCCAGTTCTTCCCAATTCAAGACATGGGATGGATCCGGATTGTATTTCTTCAACTGAGAGACGTGGAAGACATCATGGATAGACGTCAACTGAGAAGGTAAGGCCAACCTGTATGCCACCTTGCCAATATGCTCGGTGATCTCAAAGGGCCCGAAATATCGTGGCATCAGCATACCTTGCTTCCCCAATTGATGATGGCCCAGATGATGGGCCACTTTTAAGAATACCCTACCACCCACAGAAAACTCTAGGACTCGACGCCTCCGGTCAGCATAAGATTTATGATGAATCTGAGCTATCAATAAGCACTGCCGAATCAACTTGACCTTCTCATAAGTCTCCTGCACAAGGCTCGACCCCGACATTGATGTCTCTCCTACTTCAGCCCAACATAAGGGGGACCGACAAGGATGACCATAGAGTGCCTCAAAAGGGGCCATTCGAATCGTGGATTGGTAACTATTATTATAATAAAACTCAAACAATACCAAATGGCTATCCCAAGAACCTCCAAAGTCCAGGACACTTGCACAAAGTATGTCCTCCAAAATCTGATTCGCCCGCTCTGTCTGACCATCTGTCTGAGGGTGGTATGTCGTGCTCATCTTAATCTGAGACACCAAGGCCTTCTGAAGGCCTTCCCAAAATCAAGAAGTGAAGCGGGGGTCTTTATCTGAGACAACAGATGATGGTACACCATGAATTCTCACCACTTCCTTAAGATACAAATGGCCCAACTCATCTACTTTAGTTGTATCTTTTATCAGAATGAAGTGGGATGATTTGGTCAGATGATCAATCACCACCCAAATAGAATTATTACCCCGAGGTGTACGAGTTAAGCCAACAATGAAGTCCATGGTGACCTCTTCCCACTTCCAGGTAGGAATGGGTAGTGGTTGGAGCAAACCGGATGGCCTTTGGTGCTCTTCTTTCACCTGCTGACATGTGTAGCATCTCGAAACAAAGTCTGCTATGTTCTGTCTCATACTAGGCCACCAAAATTGCCGACGAACATCATAATATATCTTAGTGGCATCCGGATGGACAGCCCACTGAGACTGGTGGCTATCTTGCATCACCAACTTCCGCAGAGATAATGGCACTACTGAACGGCCCTTGAAGCACAAGATGCCCTCAGGAGACGACGACCAATCATAGGATGTCCCCCACCATGAGGGAACTGATTCGAACGCTGACAAAGATCATCACTGGGTTGTTCCTGCTGGATCAACTCCAATAGAGAAGGATTCAACTAGATGCTTTCCAAGAATGCCCCTTCACTGTATTCTCAGGTCTCCACATGCATCTGAGAAAAGAGACCCATCAATGTCCACTCATCACTAGACTTCCTCAAATCTTGGACTGTAACTCTTCTGCTCAAAGCGTCGGCCACTACATTACCCTTGCCTAGGGTATAGACAATTTCAAATTCAAACCCCTCCAAGTACTCGATCCAGCGACGTTGCCTCAAGTTGAGGTCCTTCTATGAGAAGATATAAGCCAAGCTTTTGTGATCAGAGTATACCACAAACTTCTCCCCAAATAGGTAGTGACGCCAAGTCTTCAAAGCTTGCATCACCGCTTCCAACTCCAATTCATGGGTCGGGTAGTTCTTTTCATGTGGTCGAAGTTCGCAAGAGCCATACGCGACCACATGATCATCCTGCATAAGCACACACACAATACCCATACCTGAAGCATCACAATAGACCACATATCCCTTTCTAGACTCTGGAAAAATCAGCACGGGGCAGTAGTCAGCCGCCTCTTCAGCTCCTCGAACGACGCCTGACATTCTAGACCCCATACAAACTTTACCCCTTTCCGGGTGAGGGAAGTAATTGGTGAACAAATCCGAGAGAAATCCCGAACGAATCACCTGTAATAACCAGCCATTCCAAGAAAACTCCTGATCTCGAACAGATTCTTCAGTTTCTCCCACGACATGACTGCACTAATTTTCTCAGGGTCCACTGAAACTCCATGATCTAAGATCACATGCCCCAGAAATCTCACCTATCTGATCCAGAATGTTCACTTTGGCAACTTTGCATAGAGGTGGTGATCTCGTAATGTATCCAAAACAATCCTCAAGTGATGTTTGTATTCCTCCTTAGAGCAATAGTATACCATAATGTCATCCACGAACACCACAACAAAGGAATCGAGATTTTGATGGAACACCCTATTCATAAGTGCCATAAATACCGCTGGAGCATTGGTCAATCCGAAGGGAATGAAAAAATACTCAAAGTGGGCGTACCAGCTTCGGAAGGCTGTCTTAGAGATATCTGACTCCTTCACCTTGAGTTGATGATACCCTGAACAATGGTCTATCTTTGAGAATCACGTTTCCCCCTTCAACTGATCAAACAAATCATCTATTCTGGGAAAAGGGTATTTGTTTTAAATTGTTACCTTATTCAGCTTCCGGTAGTCAATGCACAACCGGAGGGATCGATCAACCTTTTTGCAAACAACACAGAAGCGGCCCAAGGAGAGACGCTCGGGCGAATGAATCCTTTGGATTCTAAGACTTCCAGCTGTATCTTTAATTCCCTCATCTCGGTGGGGGCCATGCGATAAGAGGGAAGAGATATTGGTTGTGTTCCCAGTGCCAGATCAATCGAAAACTCCACATCCCTCTCCGGGGGAAAACCAGAAAAATCATCTGAGAATACCTTGGGAAACTCATTCAATACATGAGGTAGTGAACCTTCAAGGGAAATACCATCCTCTAGAACAAGCAAAGATAACTGGAAGATAAAACTTCCCGACTCTGGGAGTGGAGGCCCTACGTGACTTGATCGTGGATCCCATTCTCCATGAAAAACCTGACGACTCCCATCAGGTGCGGTGAAACTCACACACCGTCTGTAGCAATCGATGTGTTCCTGGGAGTGTACTAGCCAATCCATCCCGAGTATGACAACAAAAAGCTCCATATCTAAGACCAAGAGGTCCCACTCCATCTCGAACCCTGACACAGAAATTGCACAAGAGGGGCACCTGAGGCCCTTCTCCTTCTTCATTCCCAACGGTGTCACCAACTCCATCACAAAAGACATCAACTCAGTTGGAAAATTCAGCATCTCCACAAAATGTCTAGAAATGAATTAAATATAGGCACCCGTATCGAAAAGAGCAGTAGCTATAGAAGATGTGATTAGAACGGTACCTTGAACTGTCGACGGTCCCGCCTCTGATCTTGATGGTGACTGATCCACTGCATGGAGATGTCCAGTATCTGCCGGAGGATGACCTCTACTCTGTGGTTGTGCCCTAAACTAGCTCTTCCCAGAAGATGATCCAGCCCTACCACCACGACCACCAAATCGAGATCCCCCAGTCCTCGATGGCTCGGACTGTGCTGGCACTCCTTTTAAAGCCACTGACCCTACCCCACATGGGAGTGGACGTGCCACACTGCAGAAGCGCTGCAAATGTCCTATACCTCCACATTGGTAACAAGGCTTCGGAGGAAGAGGACATGCTGGTCGGATATTTCCAGGCCTCCCACATTGGTGGAACACGACTGATCTCGCATCAGAAGCCACTGAAGAAAACTGCCTGGAAGAGTGGCCTGAACTGCCCCCTCCTTTCTTTAAATGATCCTCCCGCTTACTTTTCTTCTCTAAGGAGCTGCCACTGCCCACTGCTGATACTGAACCATAGAAACCAGCCCTGCCTTTCCTATCAATCTCCACCATGCACGCCCGATCAACAACCACAGCATAGGTCCTCAGCTTAAAAAAGAACAACTGGGAGTATATCTCTAGTCGCAAGCCTTTCTCAAACCTCTGGGCATTTGCTTTCTCATTAGAGACAATTTCTGGAGTATACCGAACCAAATCAGTGAAACGGTTGGCATACTCCATCACATATAGATTCCCCTGAACAAGTTCCATGAACTCTCTAGACCTAGCATAAGCCAACACCTCAGGGTAGTACTGTTCATTGAAGACAGCCTTGAAATCTCCCCATCGCATCTGCTCATTCTTCCCAGCCTAAAGCACTTACTTCCACCATTTAATGCTGGGACCCTCCAACAGAAAGGAGGCACACATCACTCTGATCTCCTCGGGTGTTTACAGGAACTCAAACATACGCTCGATCTTCTCTATCCATTCTTCTGCTTCTTGGGGTTCTGTGCTACCTCGGAAGGTAGGAGGCTTGTATTTTAGAAAATCTTGTGCTTTACCTTTTCTAGGACTTGTCTCTTCTGTCCTAACAGGAATAGGAGCAGGATCTGGTCCCTGTCCCAAAGTTAGGATAGCCCGAACCACAGCCTCCATGAGCCTCTGATCAATCGGCGTGGGAGAACTCTCTCCAGCTTCCTCCTGTGGGTGCGTGGGAGCTTTCCGGGGAGGCATGTTTCTACAAAATGCAACAGTCACAAAACAATAGTCAATAACACAATTCTGAAAATTGTAATCAAATACATCAAATATAATTAAACTAAACACATTCTTGTAATAAACGAAACAACTACTCCACATCATCCTGATATCCACATGTGGTCTGGAGCCCACACGTCTCACCTAGAAGTGAAGTCAATCCGTAAATTCCAACATCCCCTGGTGACTCAAGGTCTTCCATAAGAGGTGCAGGCCAGGCACCCTACTCACAACCAATACCCCAAGCCCCAACATTCCTAGCTCCTGTCTATCCCGACTCATCCCAAAATAACAATATAACCCAAAAACTTTAACCTCCTCTGATACAATTTTGTCACGAACCGGATCTGGTCTCCACCATTAATGGAACCAAACCCAGCCCGTGGCAAGTCCCAAAGGGCGTTCCCTATCCCCACGGGCTGGCACAAGTGCCTGGGTATCAAACAAATCTGGTTTGGGAATGATTTACCCAGGTATGAAAGCATAAATCATAAAAAAACAATCAATTATTAGAATCTAAAATTTTCAGGCTAAAAAATTCATAACAAAACCAGATCTGAATACATATGTTTAAAGACACTAAAAGTGGTATAAAAACAAATAATTACAACATAAATACATCCCCATGGATTCCACACGACAAGGGGATCATCACCCGCAAGCCATCTCCGCAACTCCGCCCCAACGATGGGGACTAACATCCCGAACCGCAATCACCCTTATCCTTCCCTTTACCTGAGTCAAGCATAAGCAGGTCTACTTACACCCAAGGGGTGTAAGAAGGGTGTGATACTAAGCCCAATAGGAAATCACTAGATGATTCCAAAGAGCATGCAATACAATGTGAACAAAACAAGCAATTTTAATACACAAGGTGAAATAATGTTAAAATTCAAAGCAATGCACCTTTCAAATGAAAATAGTTTTCAATCCAAGAATTTCAAAATGTTATCACATTAAATATAAATGTGAGATACTGTAAAGTACTGCAAAAAACACCCCACGACAAGGGTAAATACCACAAATCCAACGATCATCAAAATCGGGAACACCCCTAAGCACTATGTCGTCTCGGGCCCTATGTACCTCGTACCTCAGTGTAGAGTAACCATAGAAAAATCCATTCTCGTGCACGATCCACTAGTAGGGAACATACACATAACCTAGTGGTCCCCAATAATCATCCAAATAGTATAGTTAGAGTTGTCGTTATCCAGATTCTAAGTGGAACAGGGACAAAACACATCTGATCCACTAGCCATACTAGCACAAATCTGCCCCACCTAGGTACCTAGGCTTCCCCTTTTTGTGCTCAAACAATTTCAGCAAACAAAACACATCATTTTGCATATAAAATATCACTACTTGTCACAAACAAATTGTACATTAGATATACACATTTTATTCCAATTAAAACACACAATAAAATAATTTTATTTTCAATAAAACAACCTCTCAAAACATCACATTATTTTGCACCGAAAGATCTTTAAGATATCCACTTTTCACACAATGTTAACACTTTTAAGTCATTAAAACAAGATTTCAGTTCAATTCCCTTTAATGAAACCAATAATTCAGTTATGGGGAAACCCAAAATGAACCAATAAAATATTTGAATGAAAAACCCCCAATTTCACCAAAAATTGGAACTTAAAATTCATTTGCATTATAAATGAAACTAAAAACAATTTTTACAGAAACATTCAAGTGAAATAAAAATTAAGGTACCATGAAAACAGCATGCTAATTCACAGAAATTGCACACACAATGGAATCACCTACCAAAGTAACAAAAACCCTTGAATCTCCGTTCAAAAATCAAATCGCACCCCCGCCGCACCAAGAAAGAACTAGATCAAACCTAAAACCACATAAATTGGCCATAAAATCCAAAAGTTAAACCCTCGGTTCAAAAACCTAGTTTCTGGACATTAGTAAACTCAATTATAACCGAAGGAACCCTAAGAACAATGACTTAAACCCAATGTAATTTGAAAGAGGAAAGAAAAGGGCTCATTTAGTTAAAGTATCTTGAAAGAATCACTCTGAAACCCCAGTAGATGAAATTTAAAAGAGACACAATTTTGGGTTCATTCGAAAAAGATGTATTAGGTCATTTGGGAACTAGAATGGAGGAAAACTATTGAGAATTGAGAGAGTTATGAAAGAAAGTCTTTACCTCATCAAATCCGGGAGATTTGAGGAACCCTATGAAGTTTGGAACAAAATAGCGATTAACCAGAGCTCCGAAGAAGGGGGAGAGAGTTCCGACGCGCGGCTGGGTTAATTGGGCCTGGGTGAGACTTAGAATCACCGAAAAATCCCAAATATTGAATATGTTATAACAAAATAAAATTTTATTTTTAAAATAGGAATTGGGCTTTCGGGAAGCCCCAACCCCTTAGATAAAAACTCAAATAAACCCTGGTTATGGATTTCTAAAAGCTCCAAATTACCTTGGTGATGTTAATAGGTTAGGGGAGGTAAAGTAGGAATTTGAATGGATAAAAAATGTTAAAAAATGAAAAAGTTATAAAATATACAAAATTTATTTTTTAATAAGGAATTGGGCTCACGGTTTGGCCCAATTAATGAATACTCATCTATTCCTCCCTCAAACCTTGGGAAACCCCCAAAATAAAGCAAGGATGTAAATTAAATGAAAAATACCTTTAAAATATGTCTTGTATGTGACAGGTGTTCTTCTACGGTCAACTTATTCTTCTCTTACTTTCACAACAATATGTATGTAGTTCTTTCTTCTATTATCCTTCTCTTACATTAGCTATAAGACACTTAATTATCTATAAAAAATGTATTGAAAATCACCTTATACATATTTTAGATGATCGTGAATTCATAAAACTCATTATTCCTTTCCATAGTAAAAAATATATATTTTCACTTTCGATCACAAAATTGGGATTATTCACACTATATAAATAATTAATTAACATCGTATTTCTTATTCTATTAGATTATTTAGTGTAGTAGATTTGAGTTAGTTATCCTCTATTTCTCATCAACTCACACGATATATATTAACTGTTAGATTTACAGATTCTCATGTTTTTATACCAAAGAGTTTTCACTTCAATTATTGTATCATATTTCTCTAACCCCCATGATTCTATAACATAAAATTTATATTCATATATCAATATATGTGTCAATTTTTTTCTTAATTAGTTTCCAAGTATTACCTATATCATGAGAATGCTGAGTTTTAAATTATGATGATTTTCAGTATTTCAAAAACACCTTAAATATCAGGTAATTACTCAATTTTGTTAGTTCAAAATATTGAAATATCAAGACCTAATTTCTTATCCGTAGAATCCACTATTTTATAAACAGGATACATGTATGGATGAAAATTCTAATGATATTCATGGTATACTCCTATGATCTTAGTATATAGTCCACATATACAATTATACAACCTCTGCATTATAGGATCATGATTTACAAAATCATTATATTTAAATTATATTCTTTTCTTAAATAATCAGATTGAGAACTCTCATATATGTTAATTTCATGTATGTGGTATACTCACATGTATCCACTATATTACTCAAACATTAAAAAACTATTGATCCTTCAGAATAAGCATCATTTTTACATTGCATGAAATGATGTTAAAGGAAACACAAAATTATGTTTTCATAAATGATATTTATGATGATTCTTATGATGTATTATAATCACGCTTCTACTGATGTTCCTTATGGCAATGATGATGATCCTTATGCAGTTTCTAAATTCATCCTTCTGAGAACCCTATTCTTCGTTGATTATATATTATGAATCCCTCCATAAAACTAATTAAAATTTAGTTTTTATGATTCACTAGGATTATTTTTACCAAAGTGTATAATATTTGATGATATTATTATAAAATACTCTCAATAATCTTTCATTGGTGTAAACAAATTCTGGTGAATTTATCAATCTTCTTCGATATCCTCAGTCTTATTCTAATTTTTTACATAACAAGATTATTTCACTGAACATGTCCATTCTGATTATAATGATCCTTCAATATGATAGTATATTTAAATGAATATGGATTATGAAATCATGATCAATTTATTCTCCAATGGTAGTTAATGAAACATATAAAACTAGAATTTATCAAATCAACATTGTGTGGAGAAGGTGACTCTAACATTTTCATCCCAATCTAGTTATCACATATATTTAGTAATGAACAGTATCATTGTACGACCAATACAACATAAAAGTTTCATTCAATAATGAATTAGTTTGTTATACAAGGAATTCTTTAGGGGGTAGTACAATCCCATTGGTCCAACACTAGATCAATAGATCTATCATTCATCCCCCTATGGTATTTATGCCACTCTTTCTCGTACATCACCTCATGTAGGGTCTATGCCTCTACTATAATGCTTATTCTAGCATCCACCTTCAGTTTTTGGCCATATTTCCTTATGATTACATGGAAACATAATTGGAAGTAATTTATTTTAGTTGGATATATATTTTTCATTAACAATAATTTAGATTTCCTTTGTAAAATAACAGTTTAACTCATGAACCAAATTCTATCCATCCATATTTCACTATTCTCTTATTTTCTTTAAATTCATCAACATAATTTTATTCTTTAAATTATCATGGATATATATTTATAAGAATTAATCATTGTATATATATAATGATTCTCTTTATAAATTCTCCATAGAACACAAATTATTTAAATAAACATAACATATTTTTCCTCTGTTATGATTGGATCTGAAAAAATACAAGGTAAGTACTCTTCCAATAACTTTAAACCAACACACAAGATGTGTGTTCAAATATACATTTACATAATAAAAATTAAAAAATACTTGGGGATACTTCGTCTTCAAATAAAATCAAGGGTTCTCCAAATTATTTTCAAGATACTTATCTATCAATATATGGACATTAAACTTCCTTTATACTACATTATCATTGAAATAAATTGAAAAAATATATAACAGACACATAATGGGATGAATAACATAAGTTCTTTAAAAGTAAACTGAATCATCATTTCATTTATAAACATACAGTGACCTAGTAGAATACATTTATACATTAATAAAATGATATTATTGGGTGTTTTATATAATTATATAATTAATCAATTATATTTTAATATATATATATATATATTCTATATAAAATGGAATTATTATGTTTTATCGGTAAAAATTATTTAGAGTGAAGTTGTGTTGCTTAAAAATTGATGTGATGTTTTTATTAAATTTATTCAAGGAGACAAAAAGTGTCGTCCTATTATTACATTATACATATTAACATATTATTATTTGTATTTTAATAATATTATTATTAATAATAAATACATTTTACATAGTATTGAGATTCACCCCATCTCATTAGGTTGATGACCCAAGTGCGTTATGGGATATTTCCCTCTCTTCCACCATGAAAGAGAACCCACTAAGAAATGAGGTTTAAAAGAATTCTATTATTTCATCCTTTATTATTATTATTAATTTTCTACTCATCCTTCCTCTTTTTTATTTCTCACCTCCCTGTGTATATTTTCTTAATTATAAATTAAAATATTTCGATTGTTTTGTATAACAAATTGAAACCCTAAATATGAGATAAAATTTGTTCCAATATGATAGATGTGTCTTCCTTGGGACATTCATGATCTGTTTAGAGAATCATAATCAATATATCAACCACCTGTAAGTGTTTTTTATTCAATTTCATTAAAAATAACATGAAAGAGTGTTTTAATTTAAGATCAATATTTTTATGATTCTATAGTCCTTAATGCACAGAAATGCATTTGTAGTTAATGATTAATGTTTTTTGACACTAAAAATGTAAGTGATTTTATAATTTTTTTCCTACATTTACAAACAATTATATGTTTGGGTGTATATTGCTTGATTTCACAAGATATATAGTCATACTATAATTATATAATTCGGTTTTATGTGAATAATTTTCCCTATATTGGATAAATACTTGTGTTACTCATGGTTTTTATATGGGTCATTTGTAAATCATATTTTAAATGGTTCATTATAATATTTATTTTTAGGATATTAGTTAGTTAGATTATATTTCAATATTTCTTAATTTCTAAACATGGTCTCTGATTTTTTAACTGTTGAATTCAAATATTTAAATGAATATTTTTAAATATTTATCCATGTTTTCCTAAGATGTAAAAGAGAAGTGATTTTATTCATTCTATGTAGATATATTATAATATTATTTAATTTATTGTTAAATTTTTATGATGTGAAATGGATTTTTAATATAATAAATGGGGTTTTTTATGACAGGCCCAAATTGTGATAATTAGAGTGACTTCAAAATTGATTCCATGATTCTTTTGTTATTATCTAAATGTTCATGGTAATCTTAGGGTAATATTTGGGTGATTATTGTGAGATTTATTCGTTATTCCTATTTTTTATCCAACTAGAACAATTTGTATTTATTTTTCTCTCACTAACAGGATTCTATAGTTATGATTTCACTATATGTAATGGGTTCACCTGAATGCCCTTCGATTGAGAATGTTGGCTTAACTTTTCACATTAATTCTAATATAATATATCTTTTTTAAGAAAATAATGTGAAAATGGTTTAGGAATAATTTAAATTTTATTTAATTCATTATACCTTAATTTTATACCCTCACACATTCATGAAATATTGATATTGTGTTTCTTTGTGCATTACCTCATTTTATTATATTTGAGGAATATTGCTTAATTAAGAATTTTTTTAACATTATTCATCAATGATTTTTTTAATAATTTAATTATTGATTCTATATATTCCTTTCATTTATTATTATTTTGGAATATAATGGACAATGAGAGTTATTCAAAGTCAATTAAAGATTATGATCTATTAGTGAAGGATGATATTCACTTTATCATTAGAAGATAATCCAAACCAAATGTATCCACACGTTTGGTCCTAAAAATGTTGACTCTCCAATACAACCCCAGTTCTCTATAATGTGACTAAATTCCCTCCTAAATGGATGTTTTATAACAAAACTTATCTTTATTACATATTTAAACATGATTTATGACATAAACATGCACTTTAGACAACACTGAGGTTGGAGAGGTCTAGTGTGTTGGGAAATTACGAGCATTACATGACAGCTTAAGACCTAAAATACAACATCTTTATTGAAAACTTCTTTTAAAATACTATAACATTCGTTCGTACTTAGAATTGAATGGGATATCCTAAGGACATACATAAAAAAGGTTGAGCTATAAAACCCAGTAAAGGTGTAAACAAGGGATAACATGAAGAATACAATACATGAAATGAAATAGGCATATCAATTGATCACATAAGTTAAACAAACATAAAGGTATGAAATATCATGATCATGAAAACATGGAAATGTGGCAATAAAATTTAACATTATATTAGCATGAGCTAAGGATCAATGCACATTGAGAATGAGTAAACCCTCATTACACTTGAATTAGAATCATTAATCCCTCATTTCACTTGAATTATCAGGATTAAACCCTCAGTGTGCATGGCGTATCATGATACTGTTCTTTACCCAATGCATTGGATCTCTATCAGGGAGCACCCTTCTTAATCATTTCATTTAATGCATATCGTGTCAAATAGATCATATAACAGGGGTTAATTAATCATCATGATTTATTTCATGAATATGAGATTTTTAATATATAAATTTATATCCTTAATCAAAATGTACATGTTCATAAAGGTGAATACGCTTGATAGATAAATGGATATGGTATTCACATACTTGATGATTTTATCATGGAAAATTTTTGTGTAACATCGACAGCATAATGAATAGGAAAAATAAAATGGGTTGATTAGAGAAACAGGGGTATCTAATAATTTATAAATAAAATGGGCAATAAGGAGGTAATTGAATAGAATATCCTAATATATGTAATGGAATTTAGATTCATAATATATAAAAATTTCTTGAATGTAAATGAGGAGAGAAAAATCTCTTCAGAACATTTAGCATGGTAACTGATGTACATGTGAGAAATTAACGAGACATAAAGGGGTTTCTCATAATTAAAACAAAATTAGTGTATTATATGAGAGGATAAAAATAATACAACAACATTTTTAATTGATAATAAAAGTGAATAACAATATAAGGAAACTTGGACATAAATAAGGAAGGAAAGTGGGGATCCCTTACCTGGAAGTGTGATCCAAAAGGCTTGTGAGATGCTTGAGAGAGGCTTCTTGGGAGATTAGGTCACCTTGGGAGGAATATAGAGAGAGGAGAGAAGAGGTTTATTGAGATCCAAATGGGTTTAGTGAATAGTAATGGTATATTGAGTGGGTTTATATAGGAAGGAAGAGGGAATTCATTATTATTTTGGTTTCGGACACTACACATTAAACTAATCGAAACCACAAACCATTCCATGTTTTTTCCCATGATTTTTTCTAAATTTTAGTGTAAAAATTAATTTTATAAGGCCAATAGTTGAACATATCAAAATATTAGGCTTTCTTATGTGGAGGGTCGTCACACTCTCAAGTAAATCATTTTAAAAAGTTAAAATATTTTATAAGTCTTCGAGGGTCAACTAAGGCACCCTAAAATTAATAAAACAAATCTAAAATCCAATTATATTAAAGTAAAAACATATATTGGTCGAATATGACTTTTATAGTATTTTATTACATCACTATTGGGTCATTATGATGTCATAAGATTCATTATATATTTAAACGGTATTTAATTTTTACCCAAAAAATCGATTGTCTTAGAAAATTATGAAAAATTCACCGTTGGATAGTTTCGACATCCTGATTCCAAAAATAATATTCATTTTATCTAAATAATTTTCTAAATATGTGAATTTTAACTTTTAAAATAAAAACCAACATTTATCCAAAATTCATGGATTTTGACAAAACCAACTTTCAAGACTTAATAAAAATTACAACTGGATTCATAAAAAATATACCATAATTTATTTTAAGTAAAAATTAATTTATTAATAATATTTTATTAAAACATTATTTATTTAAAAAATATATTAATTCATAAAAATATATTTCTTAATGGAATTTTTATATTAACTAAAAATATTATTTGTGTTTTGAAAACCATTTTCATGGAAACAATAATAAAATGAATGTATATTAATTATTCTATAAAAACATAATGCACATAGACACAGTTCTAGAGTCTTGTTACGTAACCCGTTATAACACCCACATAATACCTAAGGGTATGGTGTGTGATTGTGATAGACTATTCGGGGTGGCTCATATAACATCACTCATGTGGTAATCTCTGTTAAATTCCACTTATCTTGTAGGTGATTCTGTTAAAGCTTGACATGTTGAAGCTCATATTGGGATTGGCCATGAGCGAAGCCCAGTGATGCTACCTCCTTTCCGAGCTTTGAAAAATGGGTTTCATATGGGGGAATTCTACTAGATTAGGCCATTGCTTCCTTTATTTGAGTAAATTGGATTATTTAAATCCCTATATTTATGATAATCATGTGATCACTGTTCAATGACTATATTAGAAATGGTAACAATTCTTAATGATATTTCAAAATATGAAAACATAAAACCATGGAATTTCATATGTTTTATATAACCAATTTACATTATAATACATTTAATTATATTAAGAAAAAAATTCATTAATAAAATTTTGGGTTGTTATAATCTTCCCCCATTAAGAAATTTCACCCTCAAAATTTCCTTTTCACACACTAAAACAGATGTGGGTAACTCTGCTTCATCACTTCCTCTCATTCCCGCATTTCTTCTTCGACCTTGTGGTTTATCCACAATACTTTGTCAAGGGGAATTGTCTTATTTTGTATAATTTTTTCTCCATGATCTGATATCTTCATCGAATTTTATTCATAGGAGAGGTCATTATCCATTAGAACTAACTTTTGATAGAGTACATGTGATGGGTCAGGTATGCACTTCCTCAGGAGTGATACATAGAATATGTCATCTACTTGGGACAGGATTGGTGGGAGTGCTAGTTGATAGACCACTACTCTAATGAAATCAAGGATCTCAAAAGTGTTGATATACCTTGGACTAAGAATTCCCTTCTTCTAAAATCTCATAACTCTCTTCCATGGTGATATGTGTTGGAATATCATGTCTCTAACTCCAAACTCTCGGTCTCATTGACGATTATCAACATATCTATTTTGTTGACTCTGAGCAGCTTTAATGCGCTACTAGATCATCTTAACCTTATACACCATTTGATCGACCATTTTTGGACCTTGGAGTTTTCACTCCCCAACATCATCCCAACAAGCCATTGTTCTGCTCCTCTTACCATAAAGGACTTCATAAAAAATCCATTTGGATGCTTGATTTGAAACTGTTATTGTAAGAGAACTCAACCAAAGGAATATGTTGATCATATCCTCTTTTGAAGTCCATTGATCATACTCTTAACATGTTTTCAAGTGTTTGGATAGTTCGGTTATATTGTCTATCAGTTTGAGTATGGTAAGATTTAATGAAGTTTATCTCAGTATTTAGAGCATGTTGGAGACTCTTCTGGAACATATAGGTGAATCTTGGATCTCGATTGGATACAATTGATAGTGGTAATCCATGTAGAATTACCAATTCTCTGATGTATATCCATTCCATTTGATAAAATGAAAAATCCACATGAATTTCAATGATGTGTGCAGTATTTGTAAGACGGTCCACAACAACCCAAATATCATTGTTTCCTTTGGATGTATTCATAGGTATGATGAAATAATCAATGGTGACATTCCCCCATTTTCATGTTGGTATGGGTAATGGGATCATCATCCCCTTATATTTATTCCTCTGATTCTTCACTTCCTAACATACCTAGAACTTTGATTTATTCTCAGTAATTTTCTTCTTCATGTTATCCCACCAATAATGTTCTCAATGATCCTGATATATCTTTGTGTTTCCAAGGTGAATGGAGAAATTCTAATGATTTGAATCATCCAAAATATCATTCTTTAACTCCAAATTTGATGGAACACATAGTCTTGTTCCTAATCTCACATTTTCTTCTTCATTAATATTGAACTCCAAGGATTTCCATTTTTTGATAGTTTCAACATTATTTTGAATACCCACATCATCCTTTTGATAATCCTTTAACTTTTAGAAGAGAAATGGTTGAGAAATCATCTGTGAAAAGATAGATGATGTTTCCTTCTTTATGATTCCCAAGCCCATCTTCTTCAAATCTATGATGATTGTATCCTTTTCAATTCTAATCAATGATAGAATCATTATTTCCTTTCTACCTAGAGATTCTTCCACTTTATTAACTTTCCCTATATGGTAGTGAATTGATCAGTCATAATCATCGATCAGCTCAAACCATCTTCATTGGGGCATGTTCAACTCATTATGTGTGAATATATACTTTAGGCTTTTTTGATCCGTATATATTTCACACTTCTCCCAAAAGAGGTACTATCACCAAATTTTTTAAGAAAACATTACTACATCCAACTCCATATCATGTATTGACTAGTTCTTCTCCCGAACATTCAATTTCCTTGAATCATAGGCAATAAATTTTCCATTTTACATCAACACACAACACATGATCTTCATTAAAGCATCACTAAATACCAAAAAAATGTATCCACTTGTGGAGAGTGTGAGCACAGGCACAGTGATAAGACTACTTTTCAACTCCTTGAAGAAATATTTACATTCATCACTCCATGAAAACTTTATTCCATTCCGAGTTAGCTTGGTAAGAGGGTTTGATAGTTGTGCGAATGTTCCTACAAATCGGCGATAATATCTAGCTAACAATAGGATACTACAGATATCTGCTACTGATGTAGGCCTTGGACATCCCTCAGTTGAATTTTCCTTATAGGGATCCATAGATATTCCTTTGGTTGTTATGATATTACCTAATAATGAGACATCCTTCATCCATAATTGCCAATTTTTATAATTCTTCATAGATATTCTCCTTTCACAAGGTCTCTAGTACAGTGCTAAGGTACTCCTCATGCTACTCCTTGGTTTTGGAGTATATTAGAAAATCGTCTATAAATACTACCACAAATATTTCAAGGTAATCTCTAATAACTCTATTAATCAATTCCATGAATATTTTGGGAGGATTAGTGGGTCTAAAAGGCATTACTATGAATTCATAGTGCACATACCTTGTATGAAAAGCAGTCTTGGGGATATCCTCCTTGTTCACCCTTACATAGTAATATCCTGACCACAGATCCTCCTTTGAGAAGTATTGTGATCCACTTATCTAATCAAAAATACATCAATTTGTGGTAGAGGATACTTGTTATTTATTGTTATTTTTTGGAGCTCATGATAATCAATGAAAATGTGCATTGACACATACTTCTTCTTGATGAATAGAACTGGTTCACCCCATAGTGAATCACTTGGGCATATAAACCCTTTATCCAAATTCTCATGTAGTTGTTTCTTTATCTCCTCAAGCTCCACAATAGCCATTCTATATAGAGTATTATATATTTTAAAATCCCTAGGTATAAGATCAATCAATAATTCCATATCTCTTATTAGAGGAAGGCCCAAAAATTTATAGGAAACACTTCAATGAATTCCCTCACAATAGGCATGTCTTCAAGTATAGTTTCTTCCTTAAACTCAATAAATTGAGAAAGATATGCGTGCTCATAGGGAAGTAATATACATTCTTGAGATGATGGTTCTAGAGAATATTCATCCTCCTCCTTGTACCTGTACATAATCGGGGGTCAATTATCAATATTGAGAGTCATTTCCCTCTCACAAGAAATTTATGTTGGCTATATATTGGGAAAGCCAATTCATGTGAATAACTGAATCAAATTCCACTAGAGGTAGTATGATGAGGTTCTCTTGGAAGTTTAATCCACACATTGAGATAGGGTAGGAGTTATATTCAAGGGATGCAATAATTTCCTAATTTGTCATTCTCATCAACATCTCTACTTCCATGACTTGTGGGGGTGTTGGAATTTTTCTACTAAACTTTTGGGATATAAAAGAATGTGTAATACTATAGATGATGACCCTACCTTTCACTTTTTTATTCTGGTTCTACCTTATCTGGTATAGACACAGGATGAATACCTTAGACTATTAAACACATAAAGGAGAATAAAATAAAAGAAGGTAAAACATATAAATTACATTTATTTACTTAACTTATGAGTTTATAGGCTTAAATTTATGTTATCCATGATCTGCCTCCCGACATATATTCTTAGTGGTGTTTTTTATTCCATTTGTAATGTTTCATAATAAGATTATTAATTTACCAAATTATATCCCCTGGGAGTATCGAACCAAGAGTGCAGCAAGGACCACTGTCGTGCACGAATTCCCATTTGAGACTAGATCAAAGAAGTATTTTCGGGTTTTAGTCTAAGATACATCTATGCTAGAGCCACCTCTACTTGTTCATATCTAGACAGGGATGTATTTTTGATCGCACCACAATTTTCTATTTCATCATCACCCTTACACCATTGTATTAAAATGAATTTGTATTGTAAATTCCAAATATAAGAACAGAATTAAATTCATGTTTAATTAAATTATTTTGTGTTTATCACTATTAAAAAGGGAAATTTTACATGTTTTGATAATCTCATTAAAGGTGGAGGTGATTTGGGGGACACATGAAGAAGTCCAACAAAAATGGGTCAAGCTGCACAGGATCAAATCACACCAGTGGATTAATCTCCACACTTTTACTAGACCGTGCATCCAACTGGGATGAAATTGTTTGGGAAAGTACAAGAATTTAATTGGATACCTTCCTCTCAAGGAACCCAATCCAGATTCAGCTGTTATGGCGCCCATACAAACTTATCTTTCTAACACACCAAATCTACACAAAGTCAAAAGTTCAGCTCTGTAATATGCCCATATCTCGAGTTGTGATTTTCCAAATGATATCAAACCATCGGTGGTGATAGTTAGGATGTGGGTGTATAACTTTCCAGATTTTTCAAAAGGGATATTCGTATTTATAGTATTCTAAGACCATCCTCCATGTGGTTTATCAAAATATGGGTGCTTAAAACAATTTCTGATTTTGTCTATAAAAAGGAACCATGGTAACCTCATTTGGGAGTTCAAACCAGAATTGAAGTTATGCTATTTTAGGGTCCTGGAAGAGTATCCTTCTCATCCTAAATTTTTTGATACCCCTATCCTCATTGGGTGATCAATAATGAAGAAGGAGTTCCACTCAGGCTTCCTCCTCCTCCCGATGTTGAGCCAAACAGTGGGTGATCATTGTGAGGGAGCTATGCACTTGAAGAGGGAGTTCCAACACCTTATATTCTACTGGTTTTGTTTAATTTGTGTGTGAATTATTTCACTTATGTTTATTCTTTATATTCTTCTTCTCTTAATTAATTTATTTGGTTTAATTAAGTGAAACATTTCTCATGTCAATACTGATTGGGTTGAGATTCAAGTGGGAATCTTGGGTTATTCTGATTGGAAAACAAAAGCATTATATTTCTCTCACACATACATGAGATTTTAGTATTCATTTGAAGACATAACTCTATATTTGATGTACAATCCTTGACAACACGATTGTTGTGTCAAGGGGTGGTTCTTTTTGCATTATTTTAAGAGTAAAGAGGGGATCCAAGATCTTGGTCATCCCTCAACCTAAGTATTACCACAAAACCTAATAACAAATTGATAGATGACCTAGGGTCTTAACTATACTTTAAATAAACCTTAAAATCATAATCAATTTGATGTGTCACAACAGCAGGGCCAACTTATGGCGCCATTTCTGGGGAGTTATTTGGTTTTATGGCGTGTTTTTAATAAGTTTTTTGTAAATTTTTTGACTATTTATTTCTTTTATCTTATACCTTTACCAATATTTTTGTATTTTGATTTATTTCTTTTTGAGGTTTTTTTCCTAACATGTTCAACTCCGAGAGACTTACCACCTTTAAAACCCAAACCAGGGAGGATCCTGCGTCAGTGACACCGAGATGCACGAGATAACCCTTCAAAAGAGGACACACACAACATTGGCACTCTTCTTGATCCTTCTTATTCTTCTAGAAACAATATAAAAACTAAAATAAACTTGAATAATATGGCTGAAAAAAACCGAACATTAAAATAACTAACCTCACCTGAAGTTGATATCTAGCCCAATTATATGAAAATGCAAGTCAAGGAACTCAATTTTGAATAAAAATCTAGTTTAATTCATTTATTACCAAGATATCATGGACCCACGGGAGAATTTCCACATAAGAACATAAAAGAATTTCATATTGTGTGTTCTACATTGAAACCGACTAACATAGATAAAGAAAAGGTAATTATTAGATCATTTCCATTTTCATTGGAAGACACTGTGAAAGTTTGGTTTTATTATGTTAATTCACCAATTAGAGGTTGGGCGAACATAAAACACCTTTTTCTTGAAAAATATTTCCTAGCCTCCTAAACTGTAATAATAAGGAATGAAAATTGTGGGAAAAAAATTCTAAAGGGGAAACACTTCATGAATATTGGGATGGATTTAAAATAATATGTTTAAGTTTTCCACACAACCAAATAAGTGACCAACATTAATACAATATTCTTATGAAGGTTTAATTTCTATTGACAGAAACATGATTGATACTACTGAAGGTGGTGCACTAGTTCATAAGAACCCAATTTCTACAAGGATCCTAATTAAAAACTTGACTCAAAACTCAGAACAATTCATTTCATGGTCTAATTTACCAATTCAAGGTTCCTATGAGGTGCATATTACTGAATTCTAGAAGAAGGTGGACATGATGTTTGAAGAGGTAAGTACCCTTCGACAACTTACTCTTTCCCAAGGTAAATCCCAATCTCCTCCTCCTATCCATTGTGGTATATTTTATTCTGACATCCACTACTCTAACCAATTCCCCCAATTGAGAGAAACTCTTAAGAGTTTTGAGTCAATCATTCTAGGAAACCCCTCTAACCAAACCTTTAGGCAATAACCTTACTATCCATACAACCCTAGGTGGAAAGACAACCAATCCTATATTAAAGGGGGTATTAAACCCATCCTCAACAACAATGGAACCAAAAGGTTCAATGTATTCATCCACCAACACCACCCGGAAATCCTCAACCACCCTAAAGGCATTTCTAATAACCCCCTCCAAAATTCGAGCATTCCCTTGAAGACATGATGAAACAAATGGATTCCAACAATCACCAATTCCAAAAAACCAACCAAGAATACAAATAATACCTAAATACTCAATTAGTAAAATTAGCTAACTCTATGGGGGGATCCAAAGTAAAGGGTCTGGTAAACTACCTCCTAGGCTAGTAGTTAACCCTAGGGAAAAGGTAAATGTTAGTTCCATCACCCTTAGGAGTGTAAATCAACTTAAAATCCAAATGACCACACAAATAGAGTCATCCCCTCCTAATGAAACCACTATCCCAACCACTAGAAATGCTCTAAATGAGGTAGAACCTTGTCATGAGAGAATCCCTTCCAAAGAAAAGAGTGTTTTTGTTGATGAGTCACCTACCCAACCATTCCTCTTCCATTTCCTCAAAGGGCCACCCAAACAAGAAAACAAAAAGAAACAAAACATGATAATTAAATGTTATAAATTATCAAAAAAAGTACAGGTTATCATCCCATTGATTGATTTTGTGAATCAAAATCGAAGATACACCATGTTTTTGAAGGATATGTGTACACACCAAAAGCATCTCTGTGGAGTTGAAATGTGATCTTGGGGAGGAATGTATTAGTATTAATAGAGCCATAACTTCCCACCAAGTGCAATGATCCTAGGAAATTCTCAATTCCATGCACCATAGTAGAGTATTCATTTTCTAATGCTAGGTTTTATTTAGGTGATTCTATAAATGTGATAAATCACCCCATTTACTCTTCATTGTAGGTCCGGTAACTAAATCCCACATGATTTTTTGTTCATCTAGACAACTGGAGTACCTCACACCCCTTCGGTGTGTTAGAGGATGTTCTTGTGAGGGTGAAAATTATAATTTTTCCTGCGGAATTTTATGTGCTTAAAATAGAAGATGATAGGATGAATGGACATGCCCTAATTATATTGGGGTGACCCTTTATTAAAACCAAAAAAACCATAATTAATGTCAATAATGGTACATTATCTATGGAATTTGCTGGTGACATTGACCATTTCAACATCCTTGATTCCATGAATCACCCCTCATAAGAACATTCTGCTCTCTCTGTAAATTCAATTGACGTACTCCCTTCCTCTATAAACACTTATTTTCATCTCCCCTATCCCCTTTTTGAGTTTTCATCCTTGATTTAATTTCTTAGTAACGAATCACAAATTAATTTTTGTAGTGTTCTAGAAAAGTATAATGCATGTTTATTAATTGGTAATTTCTTGAACATTGAGGATCCAATGACCATCGATGATACTGTTAAGTGTGTCAAATCTCATTACTTATCTTAGGATGATACCATTGAGTAGTTAGATGAGATTAGTGACCTATCAATTTAACACATATGACCATTAATCCAAAATCCACCGGAATTTGAACTAAAACAACTACATAAAGATTTAAAATATTCATATCCTGAGAATGGAAACAAGATGCCTGTCATTATTTCTAGTTCACTCCCTCCTGAGAAAGAATTATGACTGATTGAACTTTTGAGAGAGTATAAACAAGCTTTGGGATGGACACTTGTAAACATTCCTGTTATTATCCCGTCAATTTGTACATATCATATTTTATTAAATGATGAGGCTAAACCAGTGAGGCATGCATAACATCAACTGAACCCAAACCTCTTAGAAGTTTTGAAAAAGTAGGTAACAATATTATTGGCTGATGGAATAATTTACCCCATCTCTGACACCCAATGGGTAAGTCATATTCAATTAATTCCTAAAAAACTGTCCTTATAGTAATAAAAAATGAAAATAATGAATTGGTTCCAACTCGTGTGCAGAATAGTTTGTGTGTCTGCATAGACTATCGCTGACTAAACCGACATACTAGGAAGTACTTTTTCCATTTCCAATTCATTGACCAACTTCTAGAGAGGCTAGCAGGTACATCCCACTATTGTTTCCTTGATTGTTATTCTGGATACATTCAAATCCATATTGACCCTAATGATCAAGAAAATACAACCTTCACTTTCCCCTTTGGCACATTTTCATATAGGAGGATACCATTTGGTCTGTTCAATGCTCTAGGTACATTCCAACGATGCATGGTTAGTATTTTTTCTAATTACCTAGATAATTGTTTGGAAGCTTTCGTGGATGATTTAACTATGTATGGATCCTCTTTTAATGAATGTTTATGTAGTTTAGGTTCATTCCTACATCATTGTATTGAAAATAATATCATATTAAATTATTTAATGACATTTCATGGTGTGACAAGGCATAGTTTTGGGGCATGTAATTTATGGGGATAGTATCCAAGTAGATAAATAAAAAGTGGATTTCATTTCATCTGTACCATTCCACAAAAATGTTCCATATGTGTGGTCTTTCTTAGGTCATGTCTTATTTTACCATCTTTTCATTCATGACTTTAGTAAAATTGCATTCCACCTCTCCCGATTTCTCCAAAATAAAAGGAATTTTTTTTTCATATTAATGTGATAAAGTTACTAATAAGATAAAATGGAGTCTCACATCACCCCTAATAATCCAACCACCTAGGTAGGATATACCATTTTAACTCATGTGTGATGCCTCTAACTATGTTGTTGGGGCAGTCTTATCACAAAGGGTCTATCGAGCACTACATTTCATTGTCTATGCCTCACGTACACTGGACATTGCCTAATAAAACTACACCACAACTAAAAAATAATTTCTTTCCCTTATGTTTTCCTTGTATAAATTCTGGTCGTATATTTTAGGCTCCAAATTCATTGTTTTCTCAAACCGTGCAGCCCTTTGGTATCTCCTTAAAAAAATTAAATCCAAACAACGTCTCATTCGCAGGATGCTCTTCCTTCAAGAATTAAATTTATAAATTATATATAAAAAAGGAGCAGATAATGTGTGGTCTAACCATATTAGTAGGATTCCCCCATCCCTGGGCATTGACTCATCCCCCTAGATTCCCATAAATGACTTGTTTCCTAATGAGAAATTGTACTGAGTGCAAGATGTTATTCCTTGTTATGCTGAAATTGTAATTTATTTTGTAGCATCTTGAATTCCAATTTATTTCAACAAAAACCAGGCCGACCAAATAAAACATGCGTCTCGTTGGTACAGTTGGGTTGACTCATTCCACTGGCACACATGTACTAATCGTGTCCTTAGATTTTGTATTCCTGATAGCGAGTTTCTATCTATCCTTATATTCTGTCACACTCCTGATTTTGGGGGCCACTTTGGTCCCCAACAGACTACTCATAAGGTCCTCTATTCTAGTCTCTTTTGGCCCACATTATTTCGAGATGCCCATGACTTCTGTAAATATTTTCCTCATAGTCAAATAATGGGTAATGTATCTAAAATAAATGAGATTCCACAACAACCTTTACTCTTCCATGAAATTTTTTATGTTTGGGCATTGAATTTATGAGATAATTCCCCAATTCATTTGAGAACATGTACATTCATTTAGAAGGGGATTATGTTTCAAAATGGGTAGAGGCATGAGCTACAAGGACTGATGATTCTAAGTTAGCTGTGGTTTTTTTGGAGAACACAAATTTTCTATTGGTTTGGATTACCTAGGTTCATCATTAGTGACCAGGGTTCTCATTTCTACAACTAAACAATGCAATCTCTTTGGCTTCGGTATGGGGTCCGTTATAGATTGTCTGCTTCATATCACCCATAGACCAATGGTCAAACCAATGTGTCAAATAAATATGTAAAACATATTATTTAAAAAATTGATCAACCCAATAGAAAAGTTATGATTTTGACTTGATGATTCATTATTGGTGCACCATACTACTTTCAAAACTCCCATTAGAATGTCACTGTATAAGCTCGTGTTTGGAAAGATTTGTCACCTCTCTTTTGAGATTGAGAAATGGGAATACTATTCCATCAAACAATGCACTTCTAATATTTATGGTGTAGGTGCTGAAATGAAGTTTCAGATTCAAGAGATGGAGGAAATCAGAATAGATTCATATGAAAACTCTAGGATTTATTAGGAGTGAACCAAGGCTGCCCAAGACTATCTTATCCTTCATTTTCAGTTCCACATTGGGTAGAAGGTCCTAATTTATAGTACAAGGATGAATATTCATCTATGTAAGCTCTATTCTAACTGGTTTTTCCCATACACTATTACTAATGTATCCTTATTTGGGGTTTTCAGGTTCAAAATGAAGAAACCAAGAAAACCTTCACTGTCAATGGGAAGCAGTTGAAGCACTTTCACAAAGTCCGTTAGGAGTTCCTGAGGGAGGAAGTCAATGATCAAGAAGCAATCTATGAATGAAACCCACCAGGTTTTATCCTTCCTTCCCACATTCTCTTTTAGTATAGTGAGGAAACTACACACTCTAGGTGTGGGGGATGGGTATATACCTAGGTTAGTTGGGAATTTTCATCATGTTTCTTCTTTCTCTCTTTTTAGCTTGCTGAATTGTATTGTTACTTTCTCCCCTTTACCTCCCACTCACCTTTGTTCTGGAATATTAATTTTTTTATTCCCACTTTATCATTAAAAATAATTTCCTTTTAATCATGGAAGTTATTGAAAATGAATATGGAATATCTATATTTAATCGTGTTTTAATATTGAAAAAAATCTAATTGAAGGTGAATTTTAGTAAGAATTCAATACTATTGTGTGACTTTCTTTTTAAATTTGGTACTTTATCAATGATATAAATGTTTGTATCATTCTGAAATCATTGAGAAGAATGGTGCCCTTTTTGTAATAGTTTAAGGGAAAATTGTGTCACTTAATCTCTCCACACATTTTTGCACCCAAACATGATATGTGAAAATTTCATACATAATGGAAGGTAAATATAAGTTAGTTTTAATTTTCTCTACTTTCCAAAATCATTTTTTCCATACATTCATTCCTTATCTGATCTATTTCATTAATGTACCAGATTCACCTATGCATCAGTACCTATTATCTGACTATTGTCCACCCTCAAAAGTAAAAATAAAAAATGGTTTTATATTTGTATAGTCAGAAACCACCCTTCCTCGACCTTTGATTATGTTATAACTATTACAATTAGTGTCGTGAGGAGATCAAATATTTGTTGGGAGAAGAGTGTGAGATTTCTACAAAGTGAATATTTTGAAAAAAAATAATAAATTAGGGGAGTAATTACATGTGCAACATATGGGTATATCTAGGTCGGGAACTTATGGTTAGACTTTTTAGAATGCATAAGTGATTGGGTATTGAAATTTGATTGCAAATTATGTGGGGAAAGTTCAGTGGAAAGGATCTTGTAAGTAGACAATTATTAAAATAACATATATTTGTTTAATATAAAGTGGAAAGAATAACATGAAATGATTTTCAAACACACACATGGATAATTATTGACATGATTAACTTTTAAATTATTTTCTTTTATTGGTATCATGCATCTCCTGATGTCTCATTTGGATTCAATATTAAGGACATCTTTATCAATGATCATTGAGAATAACTCCACGGTGTGATTTTTTCTTTGATCACATTTATATCAGGAATTAAATTTTCATGGGATGTTAAATATTTATAAAGTTGGAAACATCTACATAATAATTTTTGGAAACATTAATTTTCCTAGTACAGGAAATGTTTAGGTGTGGGGTGTGATCGTACCATGATTCAATGTTTCAATTTAACACTTACACCATTGTTTAAAATTGAATTTGTATTGTAAATTAAAAATATAATAACAAAATGAAAATCATGTTTGATTAAATTATTTTGTTTTTATCACTATTAAAAAGGGAAATGTTACTTGTTTGGATAATGTCATTGAAGGTGGAGGTGATTTGGAGGACCCATGATGATGTCCAAGAAAAATGGGCCAAGATGTGTAGGATCCAAGCACACCCATTCACTAATCTGGACACTTCTACTAGACTGTGCTTCCATTTTGGCTGAAATTTTTTATACTGATCCAAAATTTTATAGGATATATTCATCTCAAGGAACCCAATCCCGATTCAAATTTTTTTGGGCCCATATGAACTGATCTGATTAAGCTACCGAATCTGCACAACTTCAAAAGTTCCATTCTATAATATGTTCATATTTCCATTTTTGATTGTCCAAATGATGAAAAGCCTTCGGTGGTGATAGTTATGAAGTGGGACTAAAAATTTCCTGATTTTTCAAAAGGGATATTGGACTTTCTAGATTCTGAAAACCATCCTCCAAGTGGTTTGTCAAAATCTGGGTGCTCAAAACCATGTCCCATTTTAGCTATAAAAAGGCACCTTGGGAAACTCATTTGGGAGTTCGAACCATAAGTGAATCTCTACCATTTTAGATTCTTGGAGGAGTCTTCCTCTCATTCTTGAGGTTATGGAGGCCCCTATCCTCATAGGGGGATCAATAATGAAGAATTACTTCCACTAGAGCTTCCACCTCTCGATGTTGAGATAAACAGTAGGTAATCATTGCAAGGGGATACATACTTGAAGAGGGAGTTCTGGCACCTTATATTCAACTTGTTTTTTGTAATTTGTGTGTGAATTATTTTACTTATGTAGAATCTTTATAATCTAATTCTTATAATTGATTTATTTGGTTTAATTAAGTGGATCCTTTCTCATTTCTATACAGATTGGTTTGAGATTCAAGGGGGAATATTTGGTTGTTCCTATTAGACAACAGAAGCATCCTATTTTTCCCACACATACATGAGATTTTTGTATGCTTTGGTAGACCTTAATCTATGATTGAGGTCCAAACCTTGACAACATGATTGTTGTGTCCAGGGGTGGTTATTTTTACATCATTTTAAGATGAAAGAGGGGAACCAAGATCTTGGTCATCACTCAACCAAAGGATTGAAACAAGGCCGAATAACCAATTGAGAATAAGGAACTCTTCAAGTGTTGTATTAACATAGCAATGATCACTTATTTATATGATATTTTTCAAAATCCACATTGTCTTTCAACTTTACAACTCTTTACGTTAAGACACTTTCTTAAAATTGTTTACAAAATCACACCTGTTTTTTATTAATTTTTATTAAAAAACAATACTCTAAACCCATTACTTCTCCTTGCGAGATGACCTAGGGTCTTCCCTGTACTTCAAATCAACCTTAAAATCATAATCAATTTGACGTGTTATGATAGCACGACCAATTTTCTTGATAAACCATTTATTATATTCACACCAAAATTTTGGGATGTTTTTCTTATATTTATTCTTCTCAATAAGGCTTTCAATAGGGTTTTCTAATCCTAATCCCATAAATAACAAAACCTATCCTATAATACCAACTATAAAAACCTATATCATTATTAAATATTTAAACATGATTTATTAAATAAACGTTCACTTAAGACAACTATGAGGATTGATAGGTCTAGTGTCATGGGAAATTACAAAAATTACATGACAATGAAAGAAATAAAATACAACATCTTTATTGAAAACTTATTTTACATGACCACAACATTCCTTTATACTTAGCATTGCATGGGATAACCTGAGGACATACATAAGAAAAGGGTGATCTATAAATCCTATTAAAGAAGTAAACAAGGCGTCACATGAAGAATACAATACATGTTAAGAAATTTTTATATCAATGTAGAAAAAGAGAAACATGAACATAAATTCATGATATAGATTGATCATCAAAACATGGAAATGTGGAAACAGCATTTAACATGATATTAGCATTATCCAAGGCTCATTGAACAAGGATCATGAGTAAACCCTCATTGCACTTGAATTATCATGATTAATCCCCCATTTCCCTTTAATTATCATGAGTAAAACCTCATCACACATGGCGTATCATGATACTATTCTTTCCCCAATTCATTGGAGTGTTATCAGGATGCACCCTTCTTAATCATTTCACTTCAGGCATAAGTGATCCCCATAGATCATATAACAAGGATTTATTAAACATCATAATTTATTTCACGAATAAGAGATGTGGAATGCATAAATGTAATTATTAATCAACATGAATAAGTTCATAAAGGTGAATACCCTTGATAGGGAAATGGGTATGGTATTCACTTAAAGGATGACTTTAGCATGGGAAATTTGGGTGTATCTTTGGCAGCAAAAAGACGTTGAATAGAAATCATAAAATGGGTTTATGTGAGAGAAAGGTGTCTCTAATAATTTATAAATAAAATTTATAGTAAGGGGGTCGTGGAACATAATATCCCAACATATTCAATGGAATTTAGATGCATGATAAAAAATAATTGCTTGAATGTAATTGAGGAGAGAGAAATATCTTACAAAATTTCATCATGGTAACAGATGTACATGGGAGGAATTAATGAGAGATAAAGGAGACTCTCATCATTAAAACATAAATAGAGAAGTATAGGGGAGGTGAAAATTCATACACAAACATTTATAATTGAAAATAATAGGGAATAAAAATATAAGGAAACTTGGACATAAGTAAGGATGGAAAGAAAGTGAGGATCCTTTACTTGTAAGTGTGATCCCGTAGGCTTTAGAGATGCTTGAGAAATGATTGTTGGGAGATGGGGGAACCTTGGGAGAATTTTATAGAGAGCATGGAAGATTTTGGTTAAGCTTTAAATGGTTTGAGTGAATACGAATGGGATATTGAATAGGATTATATAGGAATCTAGAGGGAGTTCTTTTTTATTTTGGTTTAGGACACTGCACATAAAATTAATCAAAACCACAAACCATCCAATGGTTTTTTCAAAAGTGGAGTGGAAAAATTATTTTATAAGGCCAATGGATGAAATTTTAAAAATATTAACCTCTCTTATGTTGATGTTAGTCACACTCTCAAGAAAATCATTTTAAAAAGTGAAAATATTTTATAAGTCTTTAAGGGTCAAGTAATACACCATAAAATTAATAAAACAAATCCAAAATCACATTATTTTTATTTTAAAACATATACTGGCTAAATATAAATTTTATAGTATTTTATTACACAGATATTAGGTCATTATAATGTAATAAAATGCATTATATATTGTTCCGCCTCTAAGGTGGCACATTTCTGGGTGGTGCGGAAATGGAACGACGAGGGTCACCACATGTCTTCTTTTATATAGAGATGGTTTCTTTCTGAATTTACCATTCCTTTTGTTTCAACCCATTTAGCATCATTAGCCTTTAAATATGATTGAATTAACTCTCTGGGAAATGTTGGTCACAGTGGGCGATTGCCTGGGGGTCGAGTACTCGTGAAATTTGTCCTTCTCAGAAATAACATCCTTGGATGGTCTCTAATAGGTTTATTATTGGAGACAAGAATTTCTAATGGCCCTAGTATCCATGATTCATGGACCGGGTCTCCTAAGGCAGGTGCTTGTTGGCTGACAATTTTTCAAACGACACTTAAGGACTCAATTGGCCAAGAGGATGGGAGGTCAGGCTCACCGCACCCTTTTGAGGGAGGATTGTTGCCTGTTTTGGGACTCTATTATATATTTAAGTCATGTTCATATGTTTGTTAATCCTTGGTTCATTCTCAAAGAGTGTTTCCATGTGCTACCCTCGGTTTTCAGGATCGTCATTAGCATGCATCTATGTTTTATGTTGTGGAGGTGATGCTGAATTAAGTCATATTATAAGGTTCTATAGAGATAATTGTCATCCAGGGGTACATAAGGTGACTTGATGCTGGGATCAGGCTAATAAGAAGGGATTACTAGGTATCCTTGAGAGAGGAATCATAACCCATGTAGTTCTTATTTTTTGGGGGCTTACGCATGGGATCTACCCATTTAAGAGAAACATGATTGGGGTGAACCCTTTTGGATGGGCAGCCTTTTCATATCGAGATTTATGGTAGGCTTCCCACATATCTTGATTTGGTCAAGAATAAAAGTTCTCATAGTTCAGATTTTGCTAGGGCTTACGCATGGATGTTACCCAGTTGAGTGATATCATTAGGTGGACCCCTTTATGGGAGGGAACCATTTTGATCTAAGGCCTTCTGATAGGCATCCTACATATCCTAGTTTTATCAAGATTCAGAGGCCTCATAGTTGAGATTCTTGTGGATGCAGTAATCCTCATAAACCATTAATCCCACATGAGTAATGATCTGTGTGAGAAATAAGAGGATGTGAAATATTCCACAATTCCCATGCTTCTTCACCTATTGGTGGGGGAGGGAGAGCCTACTACGAAAGTGGTCGGGGTGACGGTGGGAGAGGGAGAGGGACAATGAACCCTTTAACGTGAGATGAAATTAAAGTTCATGAAGGCTGACCGCATATGATTGGGGACTTACCTCTGTGGGAGGGCCCCGAAACATGTTCTAGGAAGGGGAGGCCTTTCATTCTCATCAAAAGGTGTAGGGGACATAACCCTTTCGACTAATCACTATTCTTTATTGACTAGAAAATAAAGTTACCACCCTTAATCACTAGAATGGGGAGGTTCATGTCAGTATCCCAAGTTTGGACTCCGGGTTATGATGGTAATGTAGACCCACATGCATTCTTGTATCCTAAACCTTTTGGGGGAGAGCCTTTGTGACTCCAATTACCATGGGTATATAGACTCAAAGGGGAGTGCTGATGTACCTGATGATCTGATCATACGGGTCTGGTGGCTTCGGAGGATGCTTTGACCTGATGTCGGAGGACTGGTTAGTGGAGGAATTGTGGAAGACTGGATGGTAATGGAAGGGTGAGGCAGGAACTGGAGGAAATGATACTTTAAAACACACCATTCTGCGTACTTGTTTCTTATGAGGGATAGAGGAGGCTCCGCATACCATAGTGGTATGTGGGCTGGATGGTCATCTACATACTAATGTGGTACGTGGGTCTGGGTATAGTCCATCACATACCATAGTGGTATAAGTCTCTCCACGCCACTTTGGGTACCATCCGCATACTAATACAGTACGTTGTGCCGGGTTCAGACCATGTAGCGGTGCACTACGCAGAGCACCATATTTAAGGGGGTTTCGGGGAATTACCATTCAAGGGAAATTCATCCACGAGAGGTACATTGTTTTTAGTTCACTAGTTATATTCATTGTTAAATTATTATTATTATATCCCCCCATTTTTTGGTCCATGACTAGTTATACCTATGGAGGGTGTGGTTCGTGATTTGGGCTTCGTCGATGAATCGAGACTGAAGCTGAAGTCTTCTCTGAACTCTTTCTTCCAACCTATGATTCCCCTTTATTATTTCATCATTCATCCTTTTTCCTTCTATTATGCTCCATTTTATAGAACATCGGGACTCTTGTATCTATTGGGCACGTGACACCATTTCTATAGGCCCATGATGATATCCTGGCCTGCGGAAGACTCACCCATCTAGGGATTTCAGGGGGCTTTAGTTTGCGATCATTGCTTGCAGAACCCTACCCATTCACTTCATCCATGAACTGATTAGTTCATGGTATGGTACGCGGATGAACATTGAGTTAAAAATATCTTTTACGACACGGTTTGTGGTCGGATTATTCGTTGGCCATTGCCTCATGGGCTAGTGGTTCACGGATGGTTCCAAATGCCTTTTGGTTCATGATCCACTTAGTCTGTGTAACATTCCTGGTGATGGTATGAGGTCCACTCAAATTTCTTTGAAAACTTGAATTAAATGATGTTTATTCTATAAATTGCCACTTTTTTGAGTCTATTAACCTTTCTAGACTTTTAAAAGTACATACTTCCTTCTGCAAAGATATTGTGGATGTATTTTCTTCCCTTGGATGAATTTTTAGGATCCTACAAGTGACCCCCATTGGAATGGTGTCCATTCAGAAGGAAAAGGGGACTATTCCGATGTAGAAGTGATCTTGAACTGAAATGGTCTGTGGTAGAAAAGTTGGACTTAGTAAAAGGGGACCACACATATATATAGGGGCCCATGTCATTTTTATTTTACTATTTCTCATGGAAAAAGTGCTCTCGATTTCCCTGGCTTCCACTATTTTTGCATATCGTGCTTCTTGTGAAAATCCTATTCTTGAACTGCTTCATATGAACCATGAACCAATATCCTCACCATTTGTACGTTCGCATACCATATTTTGTATTCTAGGAATGGTTTTGTGGAATTTTAATACTTAAATCTGGATTATGCGTACGAGGATGCTACTCAGCTGACTTGTTCGCATACCAAACTTGATCCAATGAACCAAACATAAAGAAATAATAATCCAAACTTAAGTTCTAATCCACAATTTCTAAATATAATCTTAATAAAGTCCCTTGTTCATGGTATCCACTTTCTAAGAACCATTTCCCTTCGTCAGCCTAGTATATGTGGTTCAACACCTCTTGGATGGCTTGCGTACTCTGGATGTACACATTGATAGGAATCTATGTATCGTAGCAGTAGGTGGGGTTACTTCTGTGTAGCATGAAATAGTAAAATTATGTCATCCACACACTCTGAAGTATTCAGGATTTGAATTCTGCATACCATTTCAGAAAACAATACATGGAGCCTTATGTGGCCATATTTTGAGTCCTTTAGCCATTCTTTCATATCCTTCAACCAATAATTTTATTAGACATTAATTTTTTTTACCTCTTCTAAATCTTATTGTGCATGATAAAATGGATTCTTCATAAGCTTTTGTTGATGTAGTTTCTTATTTTGAAGCTATTATTGTTTCCCCTCTTTCTACTACTAACAAAAGATCGAATAGCATGGAGGCTTTGGCTGACGACAAAATTCTTGTCATTCCATTTCACTAATCTCTGTAAAATATGTTTATGATGGGAAAAAACAGTAACTATTCTCATATAGGCTTACTTCTTGTGTTTTTGGTCGTTTTTATGACACATCAATCTTGGTGCCAAACCCAATTGATCTGCCTACTACCTAGATAACTAACACCTCTATTCCGAAGGCATTGATTTCTTCCCAGGGGATGTACCTTTAGAGGGAAACTACCTTCATGTATTTTCTAAACTACGCACCTATAAATTTAGAGGGGGTGAATAAAAATCCTGATTAGATGGACCACTATTACAAAAGAATCGTGCGGAAGGCTACAACAAATGGGCAGCACCGTTGGTCATCCTAGTGGGACCTTCACCCGAGAGGCTCATTCAGCTTGGACTTGGGGTGGCCTTTTTGGGATCACTAGATTTGTGAAGATTTATGATCTGAGTTGTAGACTGTGGGACTGTATGAGGTCACTTGGGTCTCTCATACATACACCCATCATCATACTTCACTTATTTCATAGCTATTAAGTAGGTGAAGTCCATATATCAATACCTTCCACATTACCCTAGGGTAGGCTGGCATCAGTCTATAGGACATACGACTAATTTCTTGAATCACTCTCATTGGGGACATGTATGATAAATTCCTTCCTCACTCCTTTAATTAGAATTATGAGTAAAGAACCCCCCCCCCCCAAGCCAAAAAACTCATTATCTATTCCAAGGCTCTTTTAAAGGGAAGTGATCCTTGTCTGAAGCAGGACGTTTCTTTTTACTATTGGTTTTTTTCTTTTCTTAAGAATACTGGTATCAAGCCTAATCTATAGAGACCCAAGGCTTGTCCCACCAAAAACACCCTGAGGTGAGCAGATACTTACTGTCCCACCTTATAGGGGGAGGATTTTTAGAAATGGGGATGGGGGATCATCCCTGAAGTCGATTAGTTATTTGGACTAGCGGCTTTCTTAGCCATGTTTCTAAGCGAGTGACTCATACTAGTGTCCGAATTCTGTGGTGTAAGAGCCTCACCTTTTATCATGGTCACTGGTAGTCTACCAAAAAATGCATCAATTTTGATATCCTGGTTTTGGACAAGATATACTGCCGACTGGGTCGAATCAGTGACGGGGGGTCACCTTACCAGATGACTAGCCCTTTTAAAATTCTTTGGGGATAGATCAGAGTCCAAATAAAGGGTTATTACTTCATTAATTCTCTACTAATACCACATTCTACCCTCCATCTGTACCTTCAAAGCACCATCAGAGTCATGCTAGTGGCTTGGGCTTTATAGGATAACAAGAGGAGCAGACTGAAAAGAACGATCGGGTTTTATTGGCTTCTCTCAACATTAACGAATGTTTCCCTTGTCGCCCTTATGATTCCCCTACTATTACTATTACAAATAATTATTCTGAAGACTTCATCAACCTAGGTTACATATCTTCTCTACAAAAAGTCATCTTGGTTTACCATATCAGATGGGAACTTACTTATGAGGGCTATGCACCCTGCAGATTTAGTCAACAATTTCACTGCATTCAAAAGTTGAGCCCTCTTTCTCTTAACAATGCTCACTAGAAGAAACATCTAGTGATATCCCATAAGTTATTGCTAATGTTTACCTGGGAGGACACCTAGAGCCAGACCATACTCTTGGATTCTAGGGACTCTTTGACCTTCTTTACCAAGAACTATGCTGAGGACTGGGTTATGTCATACCCCGATGGACAATTAGCCAACCTGGTGCCTATTGTGACAACATCCATGGCATCAAAGGTGATGGGGAAGGAAATGAAAAAGGGAGTTTCCAAACACCTCCAACTGGGAAAATTTCTTCGGTGGCTTGTTCACTCCCCACTGGGGAAAGTTGTGAAAGATGGGGTTATGACCTCATGGTAGGTCGAGCAAGATGTTGGAACTATTGCCAGAAGTCGGTCATCCATTCTTTCTGAGGACAATTTTCTAGTGTCCTAGAGGTGATTAGACCTTTTTAAAGGTCATATATCCTCACGTGACTGGTACCCTAGTGATTTACCAAAGCTCCTCCATATTAGGGAAGTGACCCTTACTGGCATTGGCTACGTGTCAGCACCGACTGACATTTCATTTGATGAGGATACAGATAGGGTGAGTTGTTATCTTATGGTCCTCGAAACCCTCATCCACTCTCAAATTGGTCATAATAAGTAATCACATCGATTAATTTCCATGTTGTAACCAGGAAATATTGATGAAAATGATGATGTCGCTGGCTCTCCTACTGCAGCTGCCACAAAAAAAGTTTCTTGATTTCTTTCATCGTCTCATAAACAATCCTCTTATGGGGTTCCTGAGTTTTTAGGGACACCCAGAAAAGGTTTACGGTTGTCGAAACACACCATGATTCCATTCACTATCCTTCCAATCATGGACATCCCAATTATAGCTACATTTCCAGAGGCTTGGATAGTTTGGGTTGAATTGACGGAGATCTCTTCAGGAAAAGATATATGGAAGCTTTTTCATATAAAACTTTTTGATCTATCGGGTTATGGGGGAGCCAATGATCCTACCTGTATTTCATTAGACGAATATCTTGATGAGGTGGTAGCTTTCTTGATAGAAATGGATAGGTATCCCGATGTTCTTGCGAGTAGGCATTGCTGGTTGGACCGCGTGGCATTGATGGTAGTATTCCCACTGCTAATGGGAGAGGTTTTATCTGCAACCTCCATCCATAAAATTATTTTATTATGGTGATGCTAAAAGTTTTCCCCTTTCCTTTTTAATTTTCGTGGGGCCTACAGGATCTCAGGAAACATCTTTTTTTCTGACTTATTCTCTCGGAGGTACTTTGGGTGGGGAGTACACCCCATCAATGATAGGGGTAGTGCGGAATGATCCCCTAGAGGCCAAGAACTTATGGAAGCAGTTGTTGTAGACCCTTCAAGGTAATTTCCTCCTCCATCTCCTCTTAATGATCATATTTAGGATCCATCTCCATGACAGTCAGAGAAATGCAAGTAATCCACTCAGCTATCAAAGCGTATCCGACAGGGGATCACAAGTAATTTTTTATTTATCTAAGGATTGAACCAAGTATCCTTATCTTTTCAAATCACTGGAACTTGTATGTACATTGACATAAGGAATATTGGTGACCAGATGAAGACCACTCAGGCATCTATTGCTTCTGTCCCATTTAGGGTAGAGGAAGGGTCACCATTTATCATAGCTGATCGAAATAGAGAATCCGGTCCAATCGAATAGACTGGGGGTGTTGTTCAACCCTAAAAAATGACTTCACCCACTCGAACAATATCGGTCAAAACAATGGAAGGACTTCCAGAATTTGGGGGTTCACATGACCATGTCAAGCCAACTCCCATAGGGAGAGAAAGGGTGGCTTTTATGGTGGCGGCTGAGTCCAATGGAGATCCACATGCCTTGTTGGATTTTGGAGGGGCTTTGAATATCGATGAGCCAATAAATCTCAATCGAGTGGCTTTTTCCCCTATAGAGGGACCCACATCAAAAAATGATGTTTCGTCTGCACATGGTGGATCTGGTGAAGCCACATTCGGCGAGGCTGATATTTCAACTCCTCAAGATTTAGATCGAGCTATTGTGCCCTTTTTCCAATTCTGAGAGGCATTACATTATTTGTCCCCAGGATTCCAAAACCTGTATTCTCCTCTGGATTGACCATCCCCAAAAACATCATATTAATCAGCATCCTTTTGATGGCTTCCATTGGGGATACCATTTCGGTTGGGCATGGCCCAGGGTCTTCAGTATTCCCATGTATCCACATAGAACCATTGATGATTAAAGATGCAGTGCCACTAATTCTAGATATCGGTACTGCTGTGGGGGTAGGAGGTATTGTCGTCTCCTCTATATCCTCATTATCACAACCACAAGCTTTGGAAATAGAGGATGCCCCTACTTTTTCATCTATTAAAATGAATAGAGATGAGGATGTTGTAGGGTCAAGCCTTGTTTTACCTGCCAAATCAATTCTCTCTTTGGTGAAGTTCATTCCCAACTATGTTTCATCATATAGGAGTGATTCCGAGACCGACTGAGAAATCCTAGTTGATTTTCATCCCACTCAAAAAAAGTATGGAGGAACATTTCAAGATTAATCTCCCAGACTCCATTGGATGATATTCCGGTAAAATTTTCAAGGTTAAATCACCATTTTGTAGTCCTGGGTTTCAGTGAATTTAACTATCATGGAATTTATGATATAGTATGGCAAGTGTTTGCTGCTTGGGAAGGAACTTGTGAACTTCAATATCCACTCTCTGTGGCAGAGTTTACGGCTTATCTAGTTGCTACATAACAAATTCTCATTGACGAATATGACACTCATGCTGGAATGGTTGCGAAGTTTCAAAATGAACTCATAAAAAAATTGTCTTTGATGGAGCCTCTTGACCAGGATGTAGAGAAACAAAGCCAGAAACTAGAACTACTCAAATAGGATTGGGTTTAGGTTGTGGCTACCATTGAGGAGGGGCGATGGAAAATGAGGGAGGGAAAAAAACTGGCCTCCAAGCCATGAGGTAAGTGGAGGCACTACAAGTGAGTGAAAAGGTCAAGATAGAGAATTTATTGAAGTTTCTACAAGATTTTGAGGAGTCGCACCAATATTTGATGTATCTTTGTGACTCTATTGAACGACTCTTCTAAAGGTCATGCCATGCTTACAAGGAGATACTTCAGGCTATGGATTCCCACCATATATATTTTTTTATAGAATATGATTGAACTGATTTGCCTATGAATACTTATTCATTTCCTTTTACTTTTATTCCCATTAATTATAATCATTCATATAAACATCATCTTAAGTAGGTATTAATTTTTAACCATGACTTTTAAATAGGAATAATCAAGTTTTGCTCTAATTTTTACCTGAGTCGTGAGACGCAGCGTGCATAGTTCCACTATTACTGAGATTTTATGGAACACTTCATGAAATTTTGTGTCATTTTAATTATTACCCAAATTTGTTTTTCTAATACTTCTTGACACAAGCTTAGCAGGTATAACATGACTTTTCTTTAGTCTGTCCTTTGCGGTTTTTTGACCTAACAAGATTTATGTCTTTTTCAATGGCTCAAATTTTTTTAATGAACTGATACTTGACATTTACTCATATCTGCCTTTTGTGGATTTTCCCTTTGGAAAGTATTGAATTTGATAGTCCTACCAACCAAACTTGTTAGTAACGTTTTAGGTCAATCAACTTTGACCAAACATAATGGGGCAAGGGCCCCCCATTTGGGACCATCAGTCGGTAATGTTCTAATAACCATAATACATGGATTATGGATTTTTCATAACCATGGACTTATGAATTTTAAACATACATGAGGAATGGGAGCTGTTTCAGGCATATGGAGGTTTGAAAGGACTCTCCTAGGGATGGATTTTCTTTTGATCGATGACCGTTTTTGGGGGAAACATATGTAGAACCATTGTGGCATGATTTTCTTAGTCACATAAAGGTTTCCATAGGACACTATCCTTTAATATATGATGGACTGGTGGGATTTGCAACATTTTGAATTTATTTCAATGTTGGGAGTTAGAGTGAGTGGACGGACAGAGTAGTGGTGTCTAAAGACAATAGGGGCATTCATGTAGGCATTGAAAGGAAAAATGTTCCTACATAATTCCTACTTGCATGAGGGAGTTCTGGTTAATGATCAATTCAATTGGGATTACTTTTTATGTCAGTGGAACTTGGAAAGAAGATGGTACGTAATCCATCATCAAGGATTTTTCCCAAATCTGGGGTGTGATAGGACATTGATGACATTTGAGCATATGAAATCTTGTAAAGGGCTCCCTAGGGGAAGAATTTTCCTTTGATTGATGACTGTTTTTATGGGAAACATATGCAAAGCCATCGATGGATGATGTGCGTAGTCAAACAAATGTGTCTTAGAAGTGTGGCCTTCTGTCTACGATGGCTATTGAGGATTGCATAGATTGTGAACATTCTAAATATGGTATGTCACCTTCAAAAAGGGGTGAACCAGAACAAAAAATTTGAATTTTAACCAAACTTCTTTGGGGGAAACCCAAAAATGAGCGGAGGCACTCTACTTTTGTATGCAGATCATCTTCACGCATATGAATGGGTACCTTCACAAACCTCAAAGGAGACTATAGATGAATTAGGATAATATGTTCTGATATATCTAGGATGTGTGTAAGGAGGAAAATGAAAACCATGACTTTGTGGGCCCTTGAATCAGGAGCTTTGGAATGAGGCTTGGAAGCCATTGGGCATATCGAGATAAGATAAAACTCTCCTATGAGAAATTTTCCTTTGATTAATGGAAATTTCTTGTGGGAAACATATCAAGAGCCACTGAGGAATGATGTTTATAGTCAAACAAAGGTTTCCAACAAACACTATCCTTCTATTTTTGATGGACTTTGAGGGTTATAAGGATTCAAGATCACAAATCATGGAGTTTGGGTTATGGTAAGAGTATATCAGGGCATATTGGGGACATTTGGGCTACAATTTACTCATGTAATCAGATGTCCCTTATGTAGATCCAACTCAAGCGTAGGATGAGGCGTTCATTCCATATTTAGAGTACCTGGACATTTAACGTCACATGGCCAGGACGTGGGGTTCTTGTCCACAGAGAGAATCGTGACATACCATTTAAGGTCATGCTACTAGGACCAAATTCCTGGGTTGTTTTCCCATAATGTCATGGTATATCTCTTGCTAAGATCCCTTAGCTCATGTGACCTATGATCAGTCTATGAAATAAAGGATTATTTGGATTCTCGGTCATTTGCTACAAATGGAAAAATCAGCATTAGAGGGTATTCTAGGCTTAAGCCAATGCTACTCATTTTAACATCATACAACATGGACAATTTTGGCCCCACATTTTAATGTCATGTGGTGAGGACATGATGTTGTGCAATTTAGATTCATGCAGTGAGGATGGTTATACTGTCATAAATATTATAAGTAGTTTTGAGTTTATTGCAATCCAGATGTTCCAATGTTACTTATATGTGATTGATGATAGAAGGTGTAAAACCTAATCCTAGGGGTAGCATGAATTTGGAGGGATGTCATGGGGCTTGCAATCCATTGGGCGTACTGAGATAGAAGATGACTCTCTTGAAGGTGAATTTTTCTTTGGTTGACAACAAATTTTATGTACAAACTATGCAGATCCTCTGGGGCATGATGGGAATAGTCAAACAAAGGTGTCCGCAGGACACCGGCATTCCATCTCATATGGCCTTGGACGATTATGGGGGTCCATTTTTTCATGGATTATGGAGTTTGACAAATAAGGAAAAATGCCTGGTAACATTGGAATACAAAGAACATGATTAAATTTGAACTACTTGGAGCTTCCACATTGATCTAACTCATATATAGAGGTAGAACTAGGATCTTTTGAATTCTTAGGAGTGGGGGGGGGATGTTCGTGGTCTCATAACACCGAGGATTGGACCACACATAACCCTTGTAAAATTTCACAGTTTATTATTATGAAATTATGAAATTTCATAGACTCCCCGTACAAGTCTGGCCTGTGTATGAGGGAAAAGGGTCATTTTTTAGGGTGGTTGGGTTGGGACCCCAAATCCAGGTGTCTCTATGTATCTTGTAAGGGTAGGAATCAAGCCGAACGTAGTTCTTAATGTTCCCTACAAATTTTTTCTTGATGTGTAAGGAAATTTGAGGTCATTTTTTGGATGATGGTTGGACATGGATGGAAAATCCGAGAATCACTATGTATCCTGCAAGGGAAGGAATCAAGCCATATATAGTTTTGAATGTATTATATACTGATCTCGCTCGATCTAGGGAGAAGTACATCTGAGGGAGTTTTTGTTTCATTTGCTAAAGGTACCTGGTCCACCATAGTTCTCCAAAAATTATTTGCATAAGATAATCGTTACCACTGATCCTAAGCTCATGTGAGTCATACTCATTATGAGAAACAAGGATTGGACACAAGTTTTCCGTATGGATATAGGCATATAGGAGGAATAATGGATGCATTCCTTTTTTTGTGGGGGTTGGGACATGATCGAGGATCAAGGCGTCGCTAAGTATCCTGGAAGGGTAGGAATTAAGTCATACATAGTTTTGTGAGAGATCATGTAGTTTATTGTCATACGATTAAGATTATTTTTTCCATGTAATTTAATGTCTTATAGAGAGGTCATGAGTCACAGTTTAATGTCATGTTTTTGGGATGAGTTCCTTACAGTTTAACATCATGTGGAAAAGAAAATGGTTCATAGTTTAAGGTCTTAGAGTTTGGACCGTAGCATCTGGGTATTACAACTCATAGTTTAGGGTCATATATTGTGGACCTTAACATGGTTGGTTTTTACTCATAGTTTAAGTTCATAGAGTTTGGATCTTAACATGGGGGTTTTATAACTCATAATTTAGGATCTTAGAGCTCAGACCTTGGCCTGTCATATTATAACTCATAGTTTGGGGTCGTAGAGCTTGGACTATTGACAAGGGGATGTTACTCATAGATTTAGGTATTAGAGTTTGGACCTTGGATTCATGGTTTAATGGCATGTTGCATGGACTAATACCATAAATTTTAACATCATGTGGTTATGGAAACAACTCATAGTTTAGGGTCTTAGAGTATGGACCATTGAAATTCGTTTATAACTCATAGTTTAGGGTCACAGATCTTGGACCTTTGATAGGGTTTTATATCTTTTATGCGAAGTATTTCTTCCAGAATATCGCATTTGTGGGAGCCCTGATGAGCTCTTCGTACATTGATATCAGGGAATATGATCCGTTGGAAAAGACATTATGTATGAAGTACGGAAATTCCCATTATGGTTCAAGCTTTGTGGACCTATTCCTGAGTATAATTAGGTTTTTGAGGAATAACATCATTTCTCCTTTGAGGAAATATCGAAGGCAATCCTTTTTGTTGAAGGCTCGTGCAATCCAGTTTTGGTATATTTTGAAATAGTGAAGAGTGTGCAGACTTTTTTTGTCTAGTAGTTCCAACTCATCAAACTGCCTCTGGGATTGCTCACCCATTGAAATATGGCACAAATGGCCACACGATGTTATGGAACTTAAATCTAGATAGGCAAAACTACCTCTGCCCTGTATACTAATGAGTACGGGGTTTCCTAGGTGGTGGTGCAGGTCTTGGTCTGGTAGGCCCACAAAGCATGATGGATCTTTCCTTGTCATGGTTTCTTGTCCTTATCTACCATATTTTGGAATATTTGGGAAAGAGTCTTGTTGAAAGACTCTATTTCACTATTGGACACCGCATGGTAATGGGATGACCGGTTGGGTTTGATTCTATACTCCTGGAATAAATTATCCAACTCAGCAAAGTATAAGTTTGTTCCATTGTCCGTCAGTATTGTATGAGTGTCCCAAATCTGGTAATGATGTTGGCTTTCACAAAGATAATGATGTTTTTCACCCTGTATTCCTTAATGGGTATGACTTCGGCCCATTTAAAAAATAAGTCGGTCTCTATGAGTATAAACTTGAATTTTCTGGATGTAGCGAGGGGATATGGTCCCACAACATCTATTCCCCGGGTGACGAATGGCTAAGAGTAGTTATCTATATGAAGTAACTCTGAGGGGTGGTGTATAAAATTACCAAGAAATTGGCAGAAATGTCCCTTCTTAGGGAATATGGAACAATACTGTATCATAGTGTTCCATTAAATCCCAAGCCTTTGGATTTGATAAGAGAGCTTGGTTGCTAATTGATGCGCACCACAGGCCCCAACGTGCACTTCCTTCATGACAGAAGCAGTCTCTTCTCCATCAATGCACCGGAGAAGGACTCTGTTAAGGCCTTTTTTGTAGAGAACCTTTTCTTGGTTTACCCCATTATATAAGGAAAAGTTTATGTCCTGCCATCAGATCTTATACCCTCCATCCCTATCTGATGGGAGTTCCCCATTCCAAATCTAATTTGTAATGGGAATTTCCAACCAGTGGTGTGGCCATAAGGTTTAGAGGTGGGGCTAATTTCATCGAATTCTTATGTATTTCTCTAGATGAATGGAAAGTCCATATGACGAGGAGCATCGTTAATGACTATTTCATCATGTTATTCATTGGAAATGGATGTGGTTGCATTGTCCAACGCATCAGCTTGAGCATTTTGTGACTGGGGGATATAAGTCAACATTGGTTTTGATGTGAATTATGCCATCATTTATCGAACATGGTTCATCAAGGGGACCAATACTTCTTTCTTAATGGCATCGTCACCATTGACCTATTTGATGACCAGATCTAAATCACCCTTTATTTTTAGGTGTTCGTATTTCACATGAAGTTCCAATTCCAGGCTTGAAATGAGGGCCTAATATTCCACTTCATTATTTGAACACCCTTCCTAAAGAAAGAAAGTGTGAGGCAATATGGTCTTTTCGGGGGATATGAATATAACTCCCAACCCTACTTTTTTGATATTGTGATCCTCCATCCTTTTCCCTCTTGGGCTTTGGGAAGCACCATCGAAGTAGATTACCCATTTTGGGGGTCCCCATGGATGGAAAACACTTCTTCATTTGGAAGTCCAGCATCCAGCAGTGTTGTTTCTTCCGAGGGGTTCTCGGCTAGAAAGTATGCTAACATGTATCCGTTGATAGATTTTTGGGGCACGTACCATATGTCAATCTATTTTAGGATGAAATCCCATCATAATACGCATGCATTTAGCATGGGATGATTGAGTATATATTTAAGCAGGTTGCAGTGGGAAACCAGGTGGACCTTATGGTGCTGCAAATAATGCCTATGTTTTTGAACTATGAAGATTAAGGCTAGGTTGTTCTTCTCAATTTTCAAATACCGGGTTTCGACATCTATCATTGTTTGACTGAGGTTATAGAGGTTGTTCTCGCTGCCGGAATCATTCTTCTGTGAGAGGAAGTCACTTAATGACCATTTTCTGGAGGTTACGTACAAAAATGAGTGGCCTCCTTTCAACTACTGGAATCAGCACCAGTGGGAACAGGAGTTATCTTTTGAAATATTAGAACACTTCTTGGAAATCATTATCCCACTCATGCATAACTCCTTTCTTCATGATCCTGGTGAAAGGTAAACATTTACCCACGAAGTTGGTTATGAAGTGCTGAATGTAGGAGAGGTTACCCTAGAGGCCTCTCAACTTGGTGAGGTTGTTAGGTGGGGACATTCCAATAATTTCGTTTCTCTTCTCAGGGCCATCTTCGATTCTGTGATGGCATACGACAAAGTCAAGGAATTTTTCTGAGGTAACATGAAATCTGCACTTCAGGGGATTCATCTTTAAACTTCATAGTCACAATTTCTTGAAGACAGTTCCCTAATCGACTGGGTTGTTCGAGCGCTGTCATGATTTAACCACCAGATCGTCGACATAACTCTTGACAAGATCTCCCAATAAGGTCTTGAATATGTAATGCATATCATGATGATATGTGGAACTAGAATTATTTAGGACAAAGGGAATCACTTTATAATAGAACACCCCCTGAGAGTCCCTAAAAGCGATGGCTTCTTCATAACCTCAAGACATCCAAATTTTATTGTATAAAAAATATCCATCCATGAAAGATAGGGCTTTGTATCTGGCTGTCACATCAATCAATAATTCTGTGATCGGGATAGGGAATTCTTATTTTTGTAAATGTCATTTAAGGTCCCTAAAGTCTATGCAGATTCTAATATTTGCATTCTTATTTTTGATAGAGACTATGTTTTTCATATAGATAAGATATTGGACCTCCCTTATGATGTTTTCTTATATCATCTTGTCAACTTCAGCCTCTATTTTGGCAGCATGCATCGGGTGGGTCCTTCTAGATACCTACTTATAGCCCTAGTGATCTTTTGGTAATCCTAGTTGATGAGTGGTGACCTCAGGATCGAATCATGGATTTTATATGTAATTCCAAGCAAACAAATATCAATTATTCTTTAGAAAAGAGGTTTATTCCACTTGCTCCTCAACAGGAATATCCACACTGATCAAATTGGGCCACGGGTCCTCTTTAGTGCCTAGATTTATCTCCTTAAGTTCATAGATTGTCGTAGAGACACCATCATTGAATGCTGGAGAGGAATTATTGAGGTCTTTTTCCACATATTCTTCTTCTTCTTCATCTTCTTCACCTTCCTCTTCTAATAGAGAATGTATTTTTGAGATGAATCCTCCAATATTTGGAGGGAAATCGTCTTTTCCTTAGTTTGTGAGGAAAGGGAAGTTGGAGGTCCCGACGACGGGCTGAGAGTATATTTGAAATATCTTTTCTAGACACCATGGGAGTCATTCTACTCTTCCCTGCCCTTGGATTTGGTGGCCCTGGTGGAGATCATGTAGATGATTGAATATACATCCGGGCTTCCACTTATGCATTCGACTTGGTTGATGGGTAATACATACTCTTCCCCAAGCTGTTGGAGGGGGCCATTAGGAGCCATTTTCAATCCATTAGGGGTATTGATCCAATCAATTTCATCAGACAAAAGATGTTTTCCTTCCAATTCATAGAACCTTGTGTTGATATAATGCGACTCACAAGACTCAAACAAGCATTTATCTATGTGAAATGTATTGTTTTTCCCATTAGTGTAATATTTAACGCATTGATGGTATGATGATGAAATTGTAGCACTCTGATGTCGCCAAGGCCTCCCTAACAAGACATTTAAATCTATATGTTGTTGCACTACTAGGAGCTTGGAATCTGACATGAGGTCTCTAAGTCAAGTTTTGAGCTTGATTCATCCAAACAGTTTCTACTCACTTTTTTCATATCCTGTTATAGTTTTAGTGAAGGGTTTAAATTTGTCTTCTTCATATCCCAATCGACAAAGCATTCACAGTGGGAGGAGGTTAACTCCAGAGCCATTGTCGATGAAAATCTTTTGGATGTCAAACCCATTTATCTTTCTAGACACATATAAGAGTTTTATATGCCCTAGCATGATGGATTCTTCATCCTTTTCTATGAAGGAGATGACATCATGATATTATTTGGGACTAATCCTTGTTTGGTAGACATCTGCTACTACTACTTCAGCCTCGAACTCATGGGGACATAGTAAGGCTTCGTTGAGTGCCTCCTTAAGATCCTATAATAGGCTTAATGCATCCATGATTTCTAGATTTTCTGGTATTGAAGCTAGATACATTAAAATATCATACTTTTATTTTAAAGGATTTTACTTCTCGGCTTGGGTTTTCTCATTCAATGAAACTTTTGGGGATTCGTCTTTGGAAGTAGATGCTTCGTCCTCTGTAGCTGGGGTCAATGGTTTTGTGATCTTTTCGGGATTTGGCTAAACTGGTCCACCAACATACCTTGGGCTATTTGATATCTTTTCTTCCCCTGATGGATAATCCAAGATAAATTGTCTTGTATTTCTTCTGACGTGGGTGATGGAGCACTTTGGTTCTCATTGCGTCTGTCAGAGAGTCCTTCCATGAGTTTCTACAACGTTAATGGTATGATTTGTGGCATGGTCGGGAACTTGACTCTACCCTCGAACAAGCCTTCCTGAAAACCTCTAGCCTCTATGGCCTCTCCCTCTGGATCTCTAGTCAGGTATGAGGAATTCAGATTCATGGTCATAGTATTAATATGAGAATGGGTATATCAAGTGAATTACATTAATGGAGCTAAAGATTAGTTCATGATTCGACACTATTTCTATCTAATTGTGTTCTTCTGATGGTTCTGTTAGGCGGGGAGGGTTCCTATTGAACAATTTGGAAGGGAAGTTCCCGTTGTACCAACTCTATTGGCATGAAGTCTGAAAGCATCAAAAATGACTTCAGATTTTTTGTTATCTCATCTTCTTGCTCTTTCTTTCTTCTCCTATGGCCTTTAGAGGATCGCGGGGCCAATAAGGATGGTCATGTTGCGTTGGGATATTTTGGGGGCATATTTGGTTGTTTCAACTATGCCTAGAGGATACAATGAACTCGATTAATGGTCTTCTGGGTAATCCAATTTTCATACTTTTGCTTCTTCTTACTAGCAACTATTTTTCATTACTCTTCCTATCTTGAGTCTGAGGTGGAAACATATGCCACTTGTGCTGTTGATGGGTCTAACTTGACTTCCCAGAATCCACCAAATTTTTTAGGAGATCCATGAAAATGAATCCTTCTTGGATGGTGTGTCCCATTATCCAGTGGTAGGGACTGTAATTTGGACATTCATCAAGACCCACTTCATCGGCTCTCTTCGGCTCGGGTAGACGAAGAAAATTTCAATTCATAGCGGCTATGAAGTAGCTACTGACCTGGTCATCATGGAACGAGTAAAATTTACTTCTTGGTTCTTCGAACTAATTTCTTTTAGCACCTAGTCACTCATATTTCCAAGGTAGGGGTGGCTGTTGGAGTCTAGGGGGTCCCACGTGGTTCGGTGGGGGCCTCGCAACTGGAGCTAGTGTCGGGGTGGCTTAATCATCATAGAAGTCGCTTGAGCTTTTCCCATTATTTTCCCAGGTGCTTATGGGGCCAATTAGGACTTAAGATTGGTCCTTTTCAAGGAGTTTTATAACCTTTGTAAAATGGCAGAGAAGTCTCTAAACCCACTTCTGTACTTTACCAAGATTAGAGGTGTTTGAAATTCATCTCGAATCTTATCGATGCACATGGAGAGAATCTAATCTCGGTGGAGCGGTCGGTTCAACGAATATTCCCTGCCTTTCCATCTAGAAATGAGGTCTGAGAATCATTCATTCTCTTGATGTTTGTAGTTCATGAGATCACTTACCATCGTCTTAGGCGACGTTGAACTGAACTAGAAGTGAAACCATTTCCAATGTTTCCCCAAGACTATGATGGAATTGGATGGCAGGCTAGTATACCATACGAAGGTCGAGCCATGCAGGGTCCTGATGAAGAACCTAAGTTTTACTACTACTTGCTTCTCTAGAGTTCCCATTAGGGTGTCACAGTAAGAGGTTTACAACATTAAATGTTGTTCTGAGTCCCCTGGTCCATTGAATACTATGAATACGGGGTTCTTGAAGTTTTGCAGTGGTTTAAAATTGCTCCCCCACTTAGGGTAGGGTATATACTCAGGCTGTATCGGGGATCTCTGGCCTTCCATGGCTTCTAGTTGACCTGTTAATTTCTTGATGGTGTTTAAGAGCCCTTGATGCATATCCTATCAGGATTGAGCTTGGGCTGGTGCTGTAGGGGCCATGATTGGGTGTGCTGGTGTAGCTGGAATTTGGGGTTGATACCCAGTTGGGGGTATCATTTGTGGGTTTACATGGATATATTCCAGTTGTATTCCTAGTAGACGGAAGTCTGGATGTCCTTCCAAGGATAGGTTGAACGGTTCTCTATGCTTGGATTCATTCACTAGAATGAGTGTCTATGACATGGAAATCTTTTCTAGGAGAACCTACTGATGTTCTATAGGGGGAACGCATCCAGTGAGATAGCTCCCTCAATGTAGCTCGACATTAATTCGTCTGAGATATTTTATTTTTTCCTCCTTGGTGAACCTCTCTTCAATATTGAGAGATGCATTCTCATGGGGATAAGGAGGCAGGTCATAGAATACCTTGGATTTATTTTTCTCCTTATTAGAGTTTTGTGGGGGAGGTAGTGATAGATTAGTTGTGGGGGTTCCAAAATTTTGGACCGCTCTCCAGTTTCAACTATACACACCATCAGGCTCATTGTAGGATGGCTCTTAGAGGGAACCATCTTCCTTCACATCCTCTCCCTCCACGTCATTTCCTATGAACTCTATGGGTTTGAAATTTATCATGTTCACTAAGGCATACTATATTTGGGGTGGTGTACCCAGTGTCGAATGGTAGGAAGGATTCCTACACCATTTTCTTGACTTTATCCTTCCATTTTGTGGTATTCTTTGGGTTTCTTGGCAAAGATTGACCCAAAGGATCCCTGTTCTGAATTCATAACACACCTTGGTCTTGGAGGGTGTAAACCACGAGAAAGGGTGGAATGAGTAACTCCTATGTACATTATTCTTCATAGGCTGGAGAATACAGACATCCGCTGTGTGGAGACATGAGGTAAAAATTCCCCTTGCTTTGCGGGCTGGGGTTATTTCTATTCTCTTATCGATGTACTATGTCCTAGATTTGTTTTTCTTATAGGGGGATTTTCATTTAAAAATGCCCCATCCCTATGGGTTGGGGTTGGGGTTGTTCTTGTATTTTGGCGGTAGTTTCCATTATTGCCACCTATTAAAATTCATGTACTCCCACATAGGTGTGAGATGAGTATGGTATTGGTCCAACACGGATCTTGTGGCCTTTTGAATACATGGGCATTGCTTGATGGTTGGATTCACTCAAACACAAAGCATGTTGGATGTTCAAGGCTTCCAGACTCAGAAGCTTTTCGATGGCTTGATCTCTTCGGTGCTGACACATTCAATACTTAATCTCGGCCAGTTTTTGTTGAGTATCCCTTATTTTCTGAGCAGGGATTTCATTTGATTGGTGCCTTTGGGTGATGACATTGTAGGATTTCATTTCCAATTGGTGATGTTGGACTTGATGTGGGTTGAATTGTAGGGATCCATGTTCTCCCCATCCCTGAATGTGAACTCCAGTCTGGGCACTACCAATGATGCAACTCAATTTATATAGAGCATGGAGTAAGGCTAGTTCAAGGTTTTTCTTTCACCTTTCTGATTGTGGATACCTTGAAGATGGGAGGGATTTCAGGTCGATTAGATAGTGATGTTCTCTAATTGTGCTAACGTGGTCCGGAAACCCCTCATAAGGAAGGAATTTTTCTTTTAGCTGGTGAATATTCATCCACATATTGAGGAAAATGACTTGTGTGAATTCCCAAGATAACTCTCCTGGTATGTCGAAGTGAGAAGTGGTTTTGGGCCAACACATCACTAATATATTATCCCTATCTAGTTGTTTTCCCACAAGAAACATATCATGTTTTTGTTCATCCAGAGTTTACTCTATTTGATATGACCAACTCGTCTGCTTCTTAATAATTTCATTCCAAGAAACTGGGCTAGTGGGAGCCTTATTGATTTTCAGATGGTGCAAGTGTGGCTCAGAATATGAGCATGGCCTTGGGCCATCCTCTTATTGAGAAATAATATAACTTTTTATAGACAGAGTTCCTGATATTTCCGAATCCATCTTTTGGAGAACCTCAGCATAGGCGGGATTCATCATATTTGTTCTCGTAAGGGGAGGACCTTCTTTCCAATAAGAATTTTGATTGTGCGGAGGACCTTCGTAATTGGTGATGCAATTGTGATGGATAATTTTGCAATTTGATACCCGACCGTAAGAATTTTCTTTATAGTGTATACCTTGGGGAGGACATTCATGGTGGGATACATCAAGGTGAGTACCTTCTTGTTGTTTGATGTCACTGTGGGGAGGGCCTTCACAGCAACATTCATTGTGAGGAGGGCCTTCATAATTATCATCATCATGGAGAGGACTACCATCATGACTTGATACCTAGCTGTTGGGATAATTTCTGTAGTTCACATCTTGGGGATGGTCTCCAGGATGTACTTCAATGAGGGGAGGACCTTCTGACTGCTTGATGTTACTATGGGGAGGACCATCACAATAACTATCATTGTGTGGAGGTCCTGCTCAATGAATTTCATCATGGAAAGGACTACCATCATGACTCGATGTCTAACTATAGGGATAAGCATATTTTCAACCTATAACCCGGGGAGGATCATCAGGGTGGATGAAAGCAAGGGGAGGATCATCTTTCTATCTGATCTTTAGGTCGAGGGGAGGATTATCCCAATGAGCATCAAGAGATAGGATCTCGTGATCGATCATTCATGGCCCATGGAGTGAGCCCATGTTGGTGCTCTGTGGAGGGCCTTCATAAATGTTGTTAGTGGCATTGCGGGGAGGACCTTTGCAACTAATACTGCCACTTAAATAATTTTTTAATGAAATGATAGGGTTTGGAGATTTTATTTATATATTCTTGATAGTGTCAAGAACCCCATCTACCAGCAGAACATGATCATGTATGTGCTCTTCATTTTCTCATTGCCTTTAGGGATTTTCATTTTTGGGTTCTCTCTTGTGGTTAATCGGGGCCATCTTCTGTATGTAATGGCCTTCATATATGATTCCATGTCTTGTTGGGTCTTGTGATGTTGTCGGGATACACCGATGGTCATATTGAGTTTTGGTAGGGATATATGCATGTCCTGGAGAGGCCACTACGTTGGACCAGAGTCCCCTAGTTGGAATGGGTGTTTTTTCCTAATCTAGTTGGTCGTATATTGATAGATATTTCCAACAAACCTCTTGGTTTGGATCAGGGTTGCATAACTGCTTTGGATTGACTAACTAATTTTGTGAGTGAGTCATTCCGTTTGAGGAAATTGGGTAGTGGGCCCAATTTCTCACCTTTGCTGCCGATGCAATGATATCTTGGAATGTTTGGAGGATATGGTCTAGAATCTATGTCTAATACTCCATCACTTCTAGGATGTGATGAGATACATATTTTTCTAGAACGGGTATGAAGGCCCATTCTAATATCAGAGCAGAAGTTCATCCCTGCTCCAGTCCTCCAAGAGTTGTTAGTAGATACTATCAGTTCTCCTGTGTCGGGAAAAAGGAACGAGTCAGTTACTGGATATCTTGTTTGGTTGCCACAATATTTGATTTGTGGTCTTCATATTCACGAGTGGGAATTTACATCCACTCGCTTGCCACTGTATTTGTCACACGGGCTTTGTATGAATCCGCATGAATTTGACTCCACTCATATTTTTGTAACCCTATTTAGATGGTGGGATTGGAGTGCATCAGTAGGTGTTTATGCGTGTGAGTAGATGAGTACTGCCCTATTTGCTTGATGGGATAGTTTTGTATCAGTAGATATCTGCATATGCCTGTACTTTTCTTCTCTGTCTGCACAGAAGGACCGGCGAGCACTAGTAGGAACGTGCATGTGCTTGTATTGTTCCACCCAATTTCTGTGGTGGGCTTGAGTAGAGGGGGAAAACCGTATATCTACCCGTTGACTTCCACTGCATTAGTATGATAGAGCATATCCTCATGGACCAGGGTGATAGCGTGTTCCTGAGTATAGATTTTCTAACTTTGGAATGCTCCCCAAGGGGCCCAAGTCTCTTATACTTTGGCAGGTGCCCTCAGCATAAGAACCTCTTTGGTGGGAGGATGCATGGTCATCCGACGTCGACAAAGAAGCTCCCTGTTGGGGGCCTGTGAGGAGGACCCCTGTGTAGTTGAGATGAAGATGTCAGCATCGACTTCATCAACCTCTGTAAGATAACGGAGGTACTCGTTGTCAGATTCTAGGGATAGGCTCTTGAAATGTTATTATATGACCATCGGGGTCACCTTGTGCTGAGGAGTTAGTAGTGGCTGAAAAGGTGGATCGAAGACCTTTGCATACTAGAGGGATTGTCTTTCGACCTCTAGTGTGGGGAGAGTACCATTTCGGTGGAACTCTTTAATTAACATGTTGGATACCCAGCGTTGAAGATGCTGGGTAGATGAGTGGGTCCTTTCCTTCAATGAGGCCTCATCCTCCTATAGGATTACTGATGTGTGTGTCTTCATGGGTCATTGGTATGTCATTTGGATCAAAGTTTTCTTTGTAGGAACTTAAAATATACATATATGACATACCAACTAAAAATCCTCGTCAAAGTATCTTTCTTGTAAACATATTAATATTTGGTGATTCAGCCTAGCCCACTTCCACTTTTCTTTTGCTGTGGGGCGAAGGGAATTGAGTGGTGTAGAACTGCCGCCTTTGTTAAGGATTCACATTGGGTTCACCATTTTTGTTCTTCCTCTTAGGTGGCACATTTCTGGGTGGTGCTGAAATGACAGGACAAGGATCATCACCAATCCCCTTTTCTATAGAGATAGTTTCTCATAGAATTTACCATTCCTTTTGTTTTGACCCGTTTAGCATCATTATCCTTTAAAAAGGTTGAATTGTCCTAGTGGGAACTATTGGTCCAATAGAGAGATTGTGTGGGGGTTGAGCACTCAAGAAATCAGTCCTTCTCAGATATAAATTCCTCAGATGGTCTCCAACGGGTTTATTCATGGATCAAAGAATTCCCAATGACCTTGGTATCCATGATTCATGGACCTTCATTCCAAAGACAGGTGCTCGTTGGCTGACCATTTGTCCAATGATATTTAAGGACTCCATTGGTTGAGAGGATGGGAGGTTAGGATCCCCTCACCCTTTTGAGGGATGATTTTTTCGTATTCTGAAACACTCTTATAGATTTAATCTGTGTTCGTATGTTCGTGATACCTTGGTTGAATCCCAAAGAGTGTGTCCACAGGCTACCCTTGGATTACAGGATCTTCGTAGGTATGCATGTTTGTTTTATGCTACGGAGGTGATGCTGAATCAAGCCATATTATAAGGTGATTTAGAGTTTATCATCATCTAGGGGGGACAGAAGGTGACTTGATGTTGGGATCATGTCCATAATAAGGGATTCTGACGTATCCTAGAGAGAGGAATTAGAACCAACATAGTTCACAATTTCTATGGAATACTCAAGGGAGCTTCCCATTTGAGAGAAACATAATTGGGGGAACCCTTTTGGATGGGATACCTTTTGAACTTGGGCCTTCTAGTAGGTTTCCTACGTATTCTGATTTGGTCAGGAATCAGAGTTCTCGTATTTTAGATCATGCTAGGGCTTACACATGGAAGCTACCCAGTTGAGGGATATGATTGGGTGGACCCTTTTATGGGAGGTCACCCTTTTGTACTTGGGCCTTCTAGTAGGCATCCTATGTATCCTAGTTTGACGAGGAATCAGTGTTCTCATAGTTCAAATACACATGGATGATGTAATCCTCACAAACCTCTAATCCCACATGATTCATGCTTGGTGTGATAAAAAAAAGGATGCGAAAGATTCAACAATGAAAATGAATTCTCCCCAATTTGTGGGGGAGGGAGATCCTACTGTGAAAGAGGTTGGGCTACGATGGGTGAGGTAGCCAAAAAACAATCCCTTTAATGTGAGATGACATTAAAGTTCATGCGTCTCGACCATAGAATATTTGGGACTTACCTCAATGGAAGGTCCCCAAAGCATATTCTAAGAGAGGGAGGAGTTTCTTTCTCATCAAAAGGGGAGTGAACACAACCCTTTCAACCGGTCACTATTCCTCATTGAATGGAAAATAAAGTGATCACCATTAATCCCTATAATGTGGACGTTCAAGTCAGCATCCGAAGGTTGGACTCTAGGTTACCATGGGATTGTAGACACACAGGCATTCCCGAAGCTTGAACCATTCTGGGGAGAACCTTCGTTACCCCAATTAACATGGATATGTAGAATCAAAGGGGTGTGCTAATGTGCCCGATGATCTGATCATACAAATCCAGTGGCTTTGGAGAAGGCTTTAACCTAATTCCAGGGTATTGATTAGTAGATGAATCATAGAGGACTGAAAGGTAATGGATGGGTGAGGTTGGAATGAGAGGAAATGATACATGAAAACACCCCATTCTGCCTACTGGTTTCTTATGCGGGATGGGGGAGGCTCTACATACCGTAGTGGTATGTGGGTAGGAGTGTCGTCTACATACCGATGTGGTATGCAGGAATAGGTATAGTCCACCACATACCATAGTGGTACATGGCTATCCAAGATGCTTTGGGTCCCATCTGCGTACTGATACAGCACACAGTGCCAGGTCCAGTCCGCCTAGGGGTGTACTATGCGGAACAACATATTGAAGGGGGTTTGGGGGATTCTTGTTTGTAGGAAATTAATCTACTAGAGGTACATGGTTCATGGTTCACTAGTTAGGTTTTCGGTTCTGATATTATAATTTAATTCCCCCATTTTATGGTTCACGGCCGGCTGTACATGCGGAGGATGTGGGTCATGATTCGGACTTCGTCGATGAATCGAGATTGAAGCTAGATTTTTCTCTAAACTCTTTCTTCCAACCTCTAATTCCCCTTTAAGCTGTTTTTCATCCGTCCTTCTTCATTCTACTATTATCCCTTTTATAGAGAATCAATGAAATTGTATCTATTGGGCACACGACATCATTTGTGAAGGCCCATGAAGATATCATGACCCGCGGAAGACTTGGTCAACTGGGGTTTGTGGGGGCTTCGGTTTGCGATCATGGTTCACGGAACCCTACTTGTTCGATTCATCTGCGAACTGATCAAGTCACAGAAATGTATGCAAAATGAATTTGCATGCATAATTCCTTCAGTGACACAGTTCGTGTCCTACTTGTTCATTGGCCATCACCTCACGGGCTAGCGGTTCGTGGATGGCTCTAGGTACTTATTTGTTCGTGATCAAGTTGGTCCACGTACCTTTCCTAGTGATGGTACACGAACCACTCGAATTTCTATAAAAACATGAATTTCATCAATTGTATTCAAAAATATGAAACTTGTTTTGAGTCTATTCACATTACTATACCTGTATGAGTACTTTGTTCCTTCTACAAAGCGATTGTGGAGGTATTTTCTTCCCTTGGAAGAATTATTAGTGCCCTATATATGTTTAAATGGTATTTAATTTTTTCCAAAAAATTCAACTATCTCGTAAAATTATGAAAAATTCACTTTTTAGTTAATTTTGACATCCTGATTCCAAAAATAATATTAATTTTATCAAAATAGTTTTCTAAATATGTGAATTTTTACTAATAAAATTAAAATATATATTTATAAAAAATTCTTGGGTTTTGAAAAAAACATCTTTTAAACCATAATAAAAATTATAATTATATTCATAAAAATTATACTATTATTTATATTTAAAAAAAATTGTAATAATATTTTATTAAAATATTATTTAATTTAAAAATCTATTATTTCTTCAAAATAGATTTCTTAATTGAATTTAAATATTTACTAAAAATATTATTTATTCTTTAAAAACCTTTTACAAAGTAACAATAATAAAGTGATTATATATTCTTTATTCTATACAAACATAATTCACATAATTATAGTTCTAGTGTATTGTTACATAACCCCTTATAACACCCGCATAAAACCAGGGGTAATGTGTGTGATGGTGATAGACTCTGGGGGCAGCTCAGATAACATCGCTCTGGTGGTAATCCCTATTAACATTCACTTATCTTGTAGGTGGTTTTGTTCAAGCTTAATGTGTTGAATCTTGGATTGGGATTGGTCAAGATTGAAGCCCAGTGACACTACCTCCATTCCAACCTCTGAAAAATGGGGTTAATATGAAGCAACTCTACTGGTTGAGGCCATCACTCCCTTTGTCTTTGTAAATTGGATTTGTTAAAGTCCTATATTTGTACTAATCATGTGATCATTGTTACGGCTATATTAGCAAGGGTAATAATTCTCAACGGTGTTTTAAAATCCAAAAAACTAAAACCATGGAAGTGAATATGTTTTATATAATCATTTTATATATTAAAACATTTAATTAGTTCGAACGGAATTTTCTTTAATAAATTTTTGGGTCATTAGGCGGTTCATCAACTTAATAGGGTTATTCCACCTTGAATGCAACGTGTGGGACGTACTCGATATGCCATCCCTATAAGAATTGTCCTGAAAATACTAATACATCCAATTTTCTTCAAAAAAAATAATCCGTAATGAAAATACATGTTATGAAATCAGTGAAACACTCTCAATTTTTCAATACTGTATTGGGGATAATCCAAAAATAAATCTGAATAAGGCCATATTTACAGGCCAATCAAAATTGAAAAACATATCAAGTCCATGTCTAGAAAAATAGGATCCACATCACACCCCAGGGATGTTCCAATAGTCTAAAATCTCCCATAGTGAATCAAAAAGAGGTTGTGTTTCCTAAAAAATGTTTTGTTCCAAGATAACAAATGATACATTATATTCAATAAATTCTTATGGATTAAATGTCAAAAATTATTTTAGTGGGACACTTGAATTTCAAAAAGAATATTCAAATGAACCCAAAAAAATATTGAATGGTTGTAATGATAAATTTGGATAGAATGAAAGATGATAGGGAGCGGTTAGATATTAATGATTTCTTGTGGAATTATTACAACCCATGTGTTTACTAAAATAACCTTCCATTAAACGTGCCTAACTAAATCTAGAAATGATTAAATTAACTAGAAAGGTGTCACATAATCATTAGTACATAGAATTTTATTATGATTATGGTCATGTATACTTCACCTAATAATTATGAGAATAACAATTCAATACACCTTTATATAATCAAGATATATCTCACTTACATGTGAAAAATCATGGATGGGGGAGGTTCCTAAAAATAGGGACCGATTATCATCATTTAAGGAATTTTGATCATTTAGTTTTTTACTAATTGTTGTAGTTCACTTTTATTTTTCTCACTCTCTATGGCTATGATCCATCAAATTCATAAATAAGACCTTCATCAAAGATTTATCCATCATGGAAGAACATTTCATTATATTGAGTTTTAATATATTTTTAGTTATTCTTTTTCTATTATTCTTAGTTTCAATAATGTTTTGTGATTTTAATAAAAAAACAATTTATTTATTTTTTCTACCTTGATTTTTCACCCGTTATCTTCCAAATCTCAATCAAGATAGTATATGATGGAATATAAGTAATTTATCATTAAATTTTTGAGGATTTTTGGAAGATGATTAGAAAATATGTTTTCTCATTTAGCTATTTTGGATCAAAATATCATAATTTGTTATTTCATTAATAGTTAAAGGATACATCCCTTTCTGAGTTTTAGGTGATTTATCTCTTCTCTACTATGCACATAGAATAGAGGATCCTATTAAAATGATTATTATTACACTTAAACTACCTAAAAACTATCAATTATGTGTGATAATTGTAGGATTATTTATATCTCATTATTAATATGTAGAAGAAGAATATAATTTTTTGGAATAGTGATAATATATAAATATAACTTATAATTTTATATTATTCATTGTTATATTCCTTGATAAAACTTATAAGTATATTATTTTTTAACTTTACAAAGTATAAATAAAAAAGAAACCAATATATTGACACATAACACTATGTTAATTGAAATATCACCCTTCCTTAGAGAGATTTAAGGGTTCAATAAACCATATTACATTGGATTCAAAATATATTTTTGACCCCCTAATAAATATTTAATGAGTAAAATACTATAAAATAACCTGGATCTATTACATGGGAGGTGTTTCCAATTTGATAACACCTAATTACACATAATTTTTATGTCTAGATCTCACACTTACCAAAAGATCAATGTAGATCTAGATCTTCAGAAGACCCACTACATAGATTTATAGATTTAAAAACCATAATAATCAACAAACTAAATTCATGAATATTTCATTAAAAAACTAGATTGAAACTTCAAGACTTCTCTATGAATAATAAATCATTGATGAAAATACTACTTAGACCTTAAGAGAATTTTGTGAAAATCACTTTCTAAATCAAAACCATCATATTTTATACCACACTTTGTATATAGAGTAATAATTAAAAATTTGACTAATCATACATTTCCTAAAATTTTATAGACTTGGAGATGAGGCTCCCAAAAATCAGGACAAGAAGTCTAGCATGATGTGTAGTATTTTAAATCCAATGTGTGTAGTTTAAGTAACTAAAGTTGAGATCATTCCACTTCAAACTATAAATAATATAAAAAGAATTATTATCAAATAGAAATATATAAGAATAAACCATCTATGAGAAAATTCAATGAAATTTCCTTCAAATATTTTATCTAAATGTGAAGGGTATTTCCCTATGGAATAAAATATATGCAGTCATACAAGCAATATGAGATACACTCTATGAATACTGGGAGATGTTAAATAATATTTTTTCAAACTTTCCACACCAATATATATTGGAATATCACATACTAGTGTTATTTTATTTAGGATTACTAGATATTGAACTAAACATATTGGATTCATTATCAAGACAATGAAAAATTGAAAGTTCAAGAGGAGAAGCCAAATTACTATTGATTAATAGTTAAAAAACTCATAAAACTTGGAACCATGTGTTCTATTACCGGAGGAGTCTATGATGTAATGTCCACTAAATCACCTATATTTGAATCTATGTTGGTATAAAATAAAATTATATTAAGACCAATGTATTTTCAGTGATTAATGGGGAAACCAATCCTTGTTAGTCTTTGTTTCCTTATAACTTATACTAATAAATACACTAACTATTGTATTCTGGTGTAGGATAATAATATTGGGGTACTAACTCTCAATAGGGGCCTTCTAGAAGCCCAATAAATGAATGAGAGTCAACTCTGAAGTCCATTTTGGATTCATAAATCAACTAAATAATGCTTTTAAAACATTTCAATAATAATTAAATCAATCCCCAACATTATAATAAAACATTAATAAAGGATACCATTAAAATACCCAACCACCCCCTTTCAAAAGAGATAATCTAATGATAAGGATTTTTTATTTCGTAGTGAAAATTTCATTAATATCCATACCCAAATATTGATGAATTGAAAAATAAACTGAAGGAATTAAAAACCCCAACAAAAATTCTAGTGGAAATGATGACTAAGAACCACGAAACACTACTAACTGAATCATTTTTATGTCCAAAAATAAATTTTATCTTCATAATTACTAGGTTTTGTAAATAAATTCCCATTTATGAGAAACCAATATTGGTATATTTCATGGTAACTAAATAAAAATATGAATAACAACCTGAAAATCATATAAGGTAACTAATAACTTAATCTAAAAACAATTATAAGATATATATAAAAATAATTTATCATTTATATCAATGATAAATTAATCCAAAAGATTCATAAAGAAGAAATTAAAAAGTTTATATGATACACATTGTAAAAGGATGAAAAAACACATCACATTTATAATCCCTTCACTAGATTCCAAAATATAAAATTTTTAAGGGCACTATAAACCAAGATAATATTTAAACAATATAATTAAAAATTCACCTTTGGATGAAATTTATTCATAAATGATAATGCCCAAACTACCAATGAAATTACAAAATCTAGTGACCTTCTATATTCCATAAACCATTGGATCCATGTCATTTATAGATGGATTATACTAATTATATTAATTTAATTCCTTTGTATATGTTATCATAATTATAGATTAGTGAGTTCACGTAAATATAATGGTATTTTAGGTAGGTAAATGTTCTAATTAATTTTCAATAAGAGTAATTGAAGATGTCCTTATTATAGCATAAAAATATATTTTCTCAATAGAATTATATTTCCTCAACATTGATGAAGATAAATAACTTTCAAATTCACTAATCATATTTAGTAGTGATCAAGTATGAACTTTTTAAAAAAATTACTATTCTAAAAAAATATCACATTTATTTTTTATTATTCTTAATAAATGGATTAAACATCTATTTTTTTGTGAATCTATAATTATATATGAAAATAATTGTTGTCATATTTTTTCATTGATTAAATTATTTTTGAATTTATGAGTATAAATACTATAATAGTTTCCTTTATATTTTTAGAAGCAACTTGTCTAGAGAAAACGTAGCATATATGAATAAATAAATTTCAATATATATTGGATGAGGATATTTGATAAAGGAATTAGGTCTCCATATTTGTTATCCTTTGGATACATATATTCATAAAAGTAAGGATTGATACCTAATAAAAATTTTAAATCTCTCTAGAGATGATATGAAACATTATTTGTAATGCCCCGACCCTAGTAACCCAGAGTCGGTGCATTATTTTAATACATTGGCATGATTACAAGGAATCAAGTCTCGAAAGACCGATTAGTTTAGCAGTCTTGGAAAATAGATTACATACATGAATGTTACGTTACACTTCATAACATACAAAATAACATAAATAATCCTCTATGAATGCCATTATTCCCTTGTCTTAACCCTTCTTATCAATCACAATATACTTCTTGGAATCCTGGGAAAAATAGAACATTGAATGGGGTGAGCTCAAATGCTCCGTAAGGGTAAGCAATACAGCAGAAACATTTATAAATAAGCATAAAAATTTAAGGCAATGTATAACTAAAAAAGCCTTTTAAACTTGAACTTCAACATAGTATGGAAAAAATAAAATGAAATAATTCCATTTACTTATTCACATGGATATTCTACTAATCGAATAATCACATGCAATATCAATAACCACTTTCATAATGATGGAATTCATAATGCCAGATTATCATAACCACATAGCCAAGGCCTCATGCCAAGACTACAAATAAGATTTTTCCAAGGCCTTGTTCCAAGACACTAGTTTGTCTCATGAGACCTACCGATGCATCGAGGAGCTATAGCGGGCTCCACCCATCACATACTAAGTCCAATGCATTCCCATATGAAAAGGTTTAAACATAACATAAACATTCATATTAAAACTAGCATACGAAATGTCAATACTTTCACCATAAACTATGAATGGTATACAAATAGCACATCCATAGTCAAACATATCACAAAACCTTCAATACAATATAGAAGTTTTGTATCATAATAAATCAACTTCATATAATCATAAAATCCATCAAAGGATGTTGACATAGATGAAATCAAAACTATTTGAGAGAAATATCTCTTTTTTTTAAATCATTTAAAAGTCACACATTTATAAAAGAAGTAATTAAAAGAGATTTTTGAATCAAAGTGTCCCATACCACTTTGAAACTTTTGAAAGGAATTAACATTATAAAAAAATTCATGTCCATATAAATAAATCCTTAAAAACCATTTTGAAGACATGGATATTTATTAAAAATATTTAGAAAGATAAATCTTTAAAAAATTTAAAATTATGATTTTGATAAAGAGTACCTTTCCGAAATTCTTAAAATATTCATTTTGAAATCATTTAAAAGTCACATAATTATAAAATAAAACATTTTCTTTGAAAATATTCTTATAATCTTGTAAGGGAAGCTTTGACGATTTTATAATGGCGATAAATAGCCGCACCCGCCGTATAAGTTAAAAAAACATTCTTACCTTAATTCTGTCGAAAAGGTTAAAAAGCACCTTGTTTGGAAAACGACGGAAAGATTCCTTTATAAACCCAAAAGGGTATAAATGAATTTAACTCATATTCTTTGTAAATAGTAAAAATGTTTTGAAATACATTTCGAAGAAACATGGATGTGGATGATAAAGAAATCCCAGTAGATAATTATATATAAACAACCTCGGATAATGAAGAGATTGAGAAATAACCCTTACCTTGTACTTTTCCTTGGTTCGGGTAGGTTAACCTCTTTTATAGTGGTGAAATAATTGTTATTAAATTATACAAGAATCATATACATTAATATGATATCTTATATGATCTTTTAACATTGATTTGTTAATAATATCTTAGTATTATCGTTGTTTCGGGTGTTAACTTACTCATTTTCTTTTATATGTTTTGTTACGTAAGCCATGTTTGTAATGGATAGGTTGTATATTATTCCTATACAGAATTATATCAAGTCCTTATATACTATTATTAATCATAAAATTAGAATTATACTTGAATGGATACGATGGAGAATGAATCTCATCGCGTTCGTGGAGATGGTAGTCCGTACGTACGCACGAGCGACAATATCATTCTTTTGATATTAAAATAATATATAAATGGTTGTTATATAATATATAAAGAGTCATTAACATGTTATATTTATTATTTACATGAGTTACATATAATTATTACCCCCATCCAAATAATAATATATTGAATAACAATTACACCACAACGTGGAGACGGTAAGCCGTACATACGCACGTATGGTGACATGTTATTCAAAGGGTGGATAGAATACTGAATATGGTTGTACCATATTTATAATAACATCACAGTATATATATGATACTGGAGTTATTATTTTAGAATGGTAACAACAAAGGTAGAAGAAGTGGAAGAATAAAGGAACTTGGAAATGGGTGGTGAAATCATTACCTCTTCTTTGGGTTCTTCCTTTTGATTTGATCAAAAGGGATCCTTAGGTTGGCTTTCTGATCAAACTAAGGCCTCTAGGTTGTATTGAGTGATGTTGGGAGAGTATTTGGGCAGATTTTGGCCGAACCAAAAGGCTTTTATGGTGTGATTAAATGAGAAGGAGGAGTGCCCTTTTATAAGAGTGGCCTTTGGAAAATCTAGAAATATTAATTTATAATAAATTCATATTCGGTTCTAATGGCTCCAAAGTTGATTATTCAAAGTTCAAGGTGGGAATAGGTAGAAAACAATTCAACCAATAGAATTTATACATGTTTGGGTTACTATATTAACCTTATCTTTTAGTTTTAACTCTTAGTTGATTAGTTTGACATTTACCATGTCACTTTGTATTTTTATATTATATAGTTAATAAACATACTATATACATCCAATCGACCCCCAAGTGGTGAATTAATGATACACCTATCATGATATAAGTCTCTTGTCTGAACCATAGATATTTTAGAATTTAATATCAATTAATAATATAATATTTGTTTTAAAAACTCTTTTATGTCAATTTTGACACTATTCAAATGTTGATTTTTTTGAATCTCATAACAGAATGATTACTTCGAAAAAAGTCAATTAACTCTATCCTAATATGCCTTATTATCCTATAAAATTAGTTTAATTCATTAAAAGTCTCAAATTATATTTATTTGGGTATTTAAAATATCAATTATTTTAAATTTTCACTATTATGTTAATTACTGCATCATCATTGTGTCATAGATAAATTAAAATATATAATTTATAAATATTATAAATAAAATTTCATTATGTAGGAAATCGTATTATCTTTCTAATGAATATTTACAATTTAATTTATCTTATGTATAACCCTATATTAATAATTTTTTAGTAAATAAACGTGGATTTTAACTTTTTTAACTCTTCTTTGAATTAAATAATAATAAATGTCCTAATCTAATCCAAGTGGACCTAAGTGATAATATTTTATTCATAAGGTTGTTTTTGGTCGAGGTACACTTGTCCAATAGAATTAGGTGTTATGGAAATATTAATATAATTTTTACCCTTAATTACCCTATTTACTTTTAACCGTGGTAAATAAAAGTATAAAGTTACTATTCACCGAAAATTATTTTAATCTCATTGAACCAGATTTTTCTTCTTGATATTAACCGGGTCTCTCAGATTTTCGAAATTTCAATCAGAGAAGCAGTAAAATTATGTTTTATGAAAAATTCAGTTTTTTAACTACCACATAGAAGTTTCATTATTCATCAAAAATTGAAGTTTTTCAGAACAATTCCAAAATTTCACCCTAAGCTATAATTGATATTCCAAATTCAAAAATGTTGTCTATTTTACAAAATTCCGATCATATAAGTTTCATTAATTAATTTTATAATTAATTCCCGTTGTCACAACAAATAGCGTGTTTTTAAGAAACAATATATATCAAAAGATTGACAATTGTTTAGGTCCAATTTCAAAGTGAAATTAATTCTAATGAACACCATTGGATAAAATGGTAAAAATATATTCTAATTATACTTTAAAACCAATCAAATTCATAATTTATCACTATTAATTATTTTGATTAAAAAAGTTGTTTTTAATTAAAATTTAGTAATATTCACTATTCATCAAAATATGAAAGTTATCCGAAAAGTACCGAAATTTCACCTTAGGATAAATTCGATACTCCGAATCCAAAAATGAAGTCCATTTTGAAATATTAAATATATATAATTTCAAAAAATAGGTATTACTATTCAAAACGGCTAGATTGATTGGTTGTGGTGTGTGTTAGAACTTGAAGTTGCGTACAACACACGCTACTGTATCATTCAAAGGAAAGCGTACCGTGGAAGCTTGGGACGTTTCATTTTAAATTTTTGATGTCCCCATTTAGTCAAAAAGTTTAAAATATTGTATTTAAAAAGGGTTTAGTATTAAAAGTTGGTAAAAGTGCAATACTGAAAATGAATTTGTTCTTACATTATGTCTAAGAAACTCATAATATGGATTATAAAATTATAAGGATTATATAAAGTTTAAAATTTAGTTAATACTTTTCATGACCTCTTTTGAACGGCTTGTTTGGTAAGTCATGGTGCGCTTGAACTAGGTGTTGCGTGTAGTGTAAGTTATTGAATTATTTTGAAGAAATAACACACTATGAAATCATGGGGTGTTGCATTCTCCCCTCCTTCAATAAATTGCGTCCTCGCAATTTGAAATTGTTCTTCGAAAATAAAAGGTTGAAAATAAAAAATTTCTTTGTGGGAAAACCCTCATCGGAAATTGGGTTACTAAAATTTAGCCTTAAAATGAGGAAAAGAGAAATGAAAGGGTCACCACCAAATTATGATCTCGATTAGGAGAACATTAGTGGCAATTAGAGAAATATAATTGGAGGAAAAACGTAAATATTTATAGGTAGTGATTGAGGTCATCAATCACAAAAAAGTTTAAAATTGAGGTCCTTAAATTCAACAATCTATGATGATTTAAAATACCATCGATTCAACAAAACATAAGGTATTAAGATAACACATTTTTGACGTTTCAAAATATCTTAGTTGAAATCCCACATCGAAAAATGAATTAATGAGGCCTCTATTTAAAATAAAGAGTGGAAAGTATGAAGATTACCGAAAATAACACATACTAGGGTTCTATGTTGGAAAATATGGGTATGGAAGAGAAATCTAACCATCAATTATCTGATGGAGAGTGGTAGAGAACATGGCTATGAAAAGGCCAACAATCCCAAAGCCATAAATTAGTGATGATTTAAGGCACCATCTAGGACAACATTTTTGTTCTAAGTCCCTTTTCTTAATGTTGAAGAATTTATTTATGAGATTGGCTAAGATCATAAGGAGATATACTTACTTTATAATTAGAGTTTTATCCATTAATAAATTTGTACCACAAACTCATCTTTAACTCTAAACGATAATTGAACGTAAAAAAAATTCTACTTATACTATTCATACAGGGTTCCAAAATAAATGAACTTATAATTCATCTACTAGATCTTTTAAAAAAACTACATTATTTAATCTAGGATATCTCGTGGGCCAGTGGTAGGTGATACACCCTTGTCGCCCTTCAGTTGCGGGTTCAAGTCTCACGGCCTTGCCAGACCTGACGGGTTGTCGCCCGACCTCCGGGTTGTCCTTTTACAGCAATCCAAAATAATCCAAACTAGAACTATCCAAAATACATCTGTCCAAACTCACAGTCCAAAATTTATAAGGAAGGTAAACATAATGTAGATCCGTTTTACCCCGTAATAGCATATGAATACCTTCATCATGTATTCTTTTAATACACCGAAGCATCCTGAATTACCGTATTCCTTATTGATTACATTCATCCTCCCTTATTCCATATAGAATGCTAGATATACTTCATCAATCCAAAAATGTTTTAAACCCCAACAATGATGAAATATACAAATCATTAATCAATTTCAAGGTAGTCAAGAATATCCAATATAATTTATCAAAATAAATCATGTATTATTCCAAAATCACTACCTCGGTATTAGAACTATATTATGGTTTATCATTCTCTCAACCATATATTTTCCAAAAATTTATCTTTCTATTGAGTCACTTTTCTTTGTTCCACACAATCTCAAGTCCTTAATGAAATAGTACTGCATTACAATCCTTATATACTCCATAATTATTATAACAAGTACATTGTTGATACAACACTCAATTGACATAATCAACATAAGAACTCTAATCATTCCTCTTCATCTGTGGTAGTATCATAACTTGATTATTATCCAATAACATCATTTGCGGCATGGTTTGATGACTGGGACATAGGTTCGTGTGGTGTCCAAACTCCTTGAAAATGAAGCATTGTACATTTAAAACCATTTTCTTACCATTGCAGTCACGTACTTTGTGCCCTTTTCCTCCACACTTATAACAAACTCCCATTCCTTTCAGACAAGTTCCAGGTTGTTTCTTCCCACAGTTATCACATATGGGAAAATTATTCTTTTCCATCTTCCCTTTATCCATCTTTTTCTCTTCCATGCTTTTTTTCTCTTGCTTCCCTTCAAATCCATAGGACTCAGTAAAATCTTTACTTATCTTATCAACACATGATATTATTTCTTCATATGATGATAATACATGGGAGACTATTTCTCTTATAAATTCTGGCTTAAGACCATGAAAGATATGATCCTTCTTTCTCTTTGTATTATGTGCATTGCTGGAGTTATCATTTCTTATACTGGGTGCCATTTCTAAACAATGGTATACACTAGATTAGTTTATGAATAACAATACCTAATCCCAAACTTGTAAAACACATAACATAAATTAAATAGTTTATGGATATAATCCATAATCATGAAAATGTCTCCTTTGAGGAAGTATATACTCATAAACCCTTAATAATGGTTTGTAAAGAAAATGAGAATTATCCTAAGCATATCCCCTGGGAGTGCCGTAACCAAGAGTGCAGCAAGGCCCATTGTCGTGCACCAGTTCCCATTCGAGTCTAGCTCAAAGCGGTGTTTTCAGGTTTACCCCTAGGTACATCTGTGCCAGAGCCGCTCTACCTGCTCGTATCCAGACAGGGATGTATTGCTCGGAAAACTCACAAAATCTCTACAATACCAAAATTCTAAGAAGTTCTTCTATACTAATCCTCAAGGCCCATCTTAGGTCTATGTGCTCTAATCAGAGTTTACCTAAATCTAGTTTCCAAGCTTTGTACTAAACTTCCTCTGATACCAACTGTAATGCCCCGACCCTAGTAACCCAGAGTTGGTGCATTATTTTAATACATTGGCATGATTACAAGGAATCAAGTCTCGAAAGACCGATTAGTTTAGCAGTCTTGGAAAATAGATTACATACATGAATGTTACATTACACTTCATAACATACAAAACAACATAAATAATCCTTTTTGAATGTCATTATTCCCTTGTCTTAACCCTTCTTATCAATCGTAATATACTTCTTGGAATTTTGGGAAAAATAGAACATTGAAAGGGGTGATCTCAAATGCTCCGTAAGGGTAAGCAATATAGCGGAAACATTTATAAATAATCATAAACATTTAAGTCAATGTATAACTAAAAAAAGCCTTTTAATCTTGAACATCAACATAGTGTGGAAAAAATAAAATGAAATAATGCCATTTACTTATTCACATGGATATTCTACTAATCGAATAATCACATGCAATATCAATAACCACTTTCATAATGATGGAATGCATAATGTCAGACTATCATAACCACATATCCAAGGCCTCGTGCCAAGACTACAAATAAGATTTTGCCAAGGCCTTGTGCCAAGACACTAGTTTGTCTCATGAGACCTACTGATGTATCGAGGAGCTATAGCGGGCTCCACCCGTCACATATTAAGTCCAATGCATTCCCATATGAAAAGGTTTAAACATAACATAAACATTCGTATTGAAACTAGCATACGAAATGTCAATACATTCACCATAAACTATGAATGGTATAAAAATAGCACATCCACAGTCAAACATATCACAAAACCTTCAATATAATATAGAAGTTTTGTATCACAATAAATCAACTTCATATAATCATAAAATCCATCAAAGGATGTTGACATAGATGAAATAAAAACTATTTGAGAGAAATATCTCATTTTTTTAAATCATTTAAAAGTCACACATTTATAAAGTAATTAAAAGAGATTTTTGAATCAAAGTGTCCCATACCACACTGAAACTTTTGAAAGGAATTACAATTTTAAAAACACTCATGTCCATATAGATAAATCCTTAAAAACCATTTTGAAGACATGGACATTTATTAAAAATATTTAGAAAGATAAATCTTTAAAACATTTAAAATTCTGATTTTGATAAAGAGTACCTTTCCGAAATTATTAAAATATTCATTTTGAAATAATTTAAAAGTCACATAATTATAAAATAAAACATTTTCTTTGAAAATATTCTTATAAGATTGTAAGGTAAGCTTTGACGATTTTATAACGGCGGTAAATAGCCGCACCCTCCGTATAAGTTAAAAAAAACATTCTTACCTTAATTCTGTTGAAAAGGTTGAAAAGCACCTTGTTTGGAAAACGACGGAAAGATTCCTTTATAAACCCATAAGGGTATAAATGACTTTAACTCATATTCTTTGTAAATAGTAAAAATGTTTTGAAATACATTTCGAAGAAACATGGATGTGGATGATAATGAAATCCCAATAGATAATTACGTATAAACAACCTCGGATGATGAAGAGATTGCGAAATAACACATACCTTGTACTTTTCCTGGGTTGGGGTAGGTTAACCTCCTGTATAATGGTGAAATAATTGTTATTAAATTATACAAGAATCATATACCTTAATATGATATCATATATGATCTTTTAACATTGATTTGTTAATAATATCTTAGTATTATCATTGTTTCGGGTGTTAACTTACTCGTTTTCTTTTATAGGTTTTGTTATGTAAGACATGTTTGTAATGGATAGGTTGTATATTATTACTATCCATAATGATATCAAGTCCTTATATACTATTATTAATCATAAAATTAGAATTATACTTGAATGGATACGATGGAGAATGAATCTCATCGCGTTCGTGGAGACAGTAGTCCGTACGTACGCACGAGCGACAATATCATTCTTTTGATATTAAAATAATATATAAATGGTTGTTATATCATATATAAATAATCATTGACATGTTATATTTATTATTTAAATAACTTACATATCATTTTTATACCCATCAAAATAATAATATATTGAATAAGAATTATACCACAACGTGGAGACGGTAAGTCGTACGTACGCACGTATGGTGACATGTTACTCAAAGGGTGGATAGAATACTGAATATGGTTGTATGATATATATAATAACATCACAGTATATATATGATACTGGAGTTATTATTTTATAATGGTAACAACAAAGGAAGAAGAAGTGGAAGAAGAAAGGAACTTGGAAAAGGGTGGTGAAATCATTACCTCTTCTTCGGGTTCTTCCTTTTGATTTGATCAAAAGGGCTCCTTATGTTGTCTTTCTGATAAAAATAAGGACTCTATATTGTATTGAGGGATGTTGGGAGAGTATTGGGGAAGAGTTTCGCCGAACCAAAAGGCTTTGAAGGTGTGATGAAATGAGAAGGAGGAGTGCCCTTTTATAGGAGGGGTGAGGGGTGCCTTTTGAAAAGCTAGAAATATTAATTTATAATAAATTCATATTCAGTTTCTAATGGCTCCAAAGTTGATTATTAAAAGTTCAAGGTGGGAATAGGTAGAAAACCATTCAACCAATAGAATTTAGACAGGTTTGGGTTACTATATTAACCTTATCGTTTAGTTTTAACTCTTAGTTAATTAGTTTGACATTTACCATGTCACTTTGTATTTTTATATTATATAGTTAATAAACTAACTATATACATCCAAGAGACCCCCAAGTGGTCCATTAATTATACACCTATCCTGATATAAGTCTCTTGGACTAACCTTAGATTTCTAGGAATTTAATATCAATTAATAATATAATATTTGTTTTAAAAACTCTTTTTTGTCAATTTTGACACTATTCAAATGTTGATTTTTGTGAAACTCATAAAAGAATTATTACCTCGAAAAAAGTCAATTAAATCCATCCTAATATGCCATATTATTCTATAAAATTAGTGTAATTCATTAAAAGTCTCAAATTATATTTATTTGGGTATTTAAAATATCAATTTGTTTAAATTTTCACTATTATGGTAATTACTGCATCATCATTGTGTCATAAATACATAAAATTATATAATGTCTAAAAATTATAAATAAAATGTAATTATGTATGAAATCTTATTATATTTCTAATTAATATTTACAATCTAATTTATCTTATGTATAACCCTATATTAAAATTGTTTTAGTAAATAAACTTTGATTTTATCTTTTTTAACTCTTCTTTGAATTAAATAATAATAAATGTCCTAATCTAATCCAAGTAGACCTAAATGATAATATTTTATTCCTAAGGTTGTTTTTGGTCGAGATAAACTTGTCCAATAGAATTAGGACATGTGTTAGGGTAATATTAATATAATTTTTACCCTTAATTACCCTATTTACTTTTAACCGTGGTAAATAAAAGTAAAAAGTTACTATTCACCAAAAATTATTTTCATCCAATTGAACCACATTTTACTTCTTGATATTAACCGTGTCTCTCAGATTTTCGAAATTCCAATCATAGAAGTGGTAAAATTACGTTTTATGAAAAATTCAGTTTTTTAACTACCACTTAGTAGTTTCACTATTCATCAAAAATTGAAGTTTTTCAGAATAATGCCAAAATTTCACCCTAAGCTATAATTGATATTCCAAATTCAAAAATGATTTCTATTTTACAAAATTCCAATCATATAAGTTGCATTAATTAATTTTATAATTAATTCCCGCTGTCACAACAAATAGCGTGTTTTTAAGAAACAATATATATCAAAAGATTGACAATTGTTTAGGTCCAATTTCAAAGTGAAATTAATTCTAATGAACACCATTGGATAAAATGGTAAAAATATATTCTAATTAGACTTTAAAACCACTCAAATTCATAATTTATCACTATTAATTATTTTGATTAAAAAATTTGTTTTTAATTAAAAGTTAGTAATTTTCACTATTCATCAAAATATGAAAGTTATCCGAAAAGTACCAAAATTTCACCTTAGGATAAATTCGATACTCCGAATCCAAAAATGAAGTCCATTTTGAAATATAAAATATATATAATTTCAAAAAGTAGGTATTACTATTCATAACGGCTAGTTTGATTGGTTGTGGTGTGTGTTAGAACTCGAAGTTGTGTACAACACACGCTACTGTATCATTCAAAGGAAAGCGTACCGTGGAAGCTTGGGATGTTTCATTTTAAATTTTTTATGTCCCCATTTAGTCAAAAAGTTTAAAATATTGTATTTAAAAAGGGTTTACTATTAAAAGTTGGTAAAAGTGCAATACTAAAAATGAATTTGTTCTTACATTATGTCTAAGAAACTCATAATACGGATTCTAAAATAATAAGGATTATATAAAGTTTAAAATTTAGTTAATACTATTCATAACCTCTTTTGAACGGCTTGTGTGGTAAGTCATGGTGCGCTTGAACTCGGTGTTGCGTGTAGTGCATGTTATTGAATTATTTTGAAGAAATAACACACTATGAAGTCTTGGGGTGTTACATTATTCTTGGAAGAGGAGACAATGTAAATAATATAACATTAAGAGTCTACATGATGATATTTAACATCATATAATTTTTCAAATTTAATTATATAACTAAAATTTAATATAATTTACTTGAGTAAGATCATGTATAATAAATATCTATAAGGTTTTTATGATAAATAACTTCATTTCCTTAGAGAAGGCTAGAATGTAATATATTCTCATAGGTAGAGATGATACGTAGGATAATATAATTTATTAAATTTTCTGTAGAATAATATGTAATAAATTTCTCCCCAGTGTAGATGATACATAATAAAAAATTTAGGAGAAGAATAGGTTACATTAGATTTTATCGTTTTCTGTAAATTATGATAAATTGATATCGAATATATTATTTTTCAGTGAATGTTCATGATTTTTTTCAATTTTACAAAACATAATGTTTGAAAGGTTTCATCATGAAATAGTTTGTTTCACAATGAGGTAACTGGATTTTTAAATTCACTAAATAATCAAGGAATGATGTGAAAATAAGTATCAATTCCTATGGTGTTTCAAATTCAATAAATACTCTCCAATTTATCCAAATAGTACTCATCCATCCGAAGAAGATGATGAATATTGTGGAAAAGAAAAAAGAAGATTCGGGAAATAATACTTCAGTTGAAATTAAACCTTTCAACATGTACATGTAGAATAAACTAGAGATGATTGTGATTACATCAATGAATTAATTAAAGAATCTTAATGCACAAAATGGAATATATTCAATTGAGGATGAGGGGGAATTATATGCCAAACATATTGTGAGATCATGCCTACAAAAGCATGAAAAGATGATCCCAACTTCAGAAGTAATTCTTAAAAGTTATTCTACCCATTAAAACTAGAAGAAGACCCCATTATAAATAGTGGTTTTGTTAGAAGGGATTTTATATGACTAATGATTTATTTTCTTTCTATTTTATTTTTTAGTAACAGAACACATGACCATTATGTTCTATACATGGGTATTTATCTTACCCTTATTAAGTAATTAATATTTTTAATTGAATAATTATTTTTTAAATGATATTACTCGAAGTGTTTGAATAATTTAGATAGTAAGAGGTTTACATAGTTCATCTTATATGAACAATTATTCACCTTTTTTCAAATTTCATAGACAAACCCCTTGAGGATACTTAATTTTGTGTAAGATGTAGGAGGGTAATGTTTTCTTAGGAATGATCAAACCTATTTGGTCACATGTATATATGAGAGTAAGGAATTTAGTGATTATTACATTTATTTTTTGTAAATGTAACCACACTGTGAGGGTAATTGGTTGAGGTTTCAACTGATTTGTGTGGGAGAATATGAGAGTTAATTAGTATTAATCGTGATTTAAAAGGTAGATTGTGTGAATATATATGTTTTCACAATAGTTTTATAACTAAAATTAATCACTTTGTTAATTTAATTAAAACATAAAAAATTTCTCTAGTTTTTCAATTTTCAGCCAAACCCACAAATCATAAAAAACAAAATAATAGTAACTTACTCTTCAGAAAAAAACATTGTCTTTTTATGCTATTTTTATATGGGTTAAATTTTTTTTGATTCATATGGTAGTTAGAAGATAAATATAGCGTCATTTATTAAGATGCATTCCATTTTTGTCTGGTTTCATTGAGATAATATTAATTTAAAAAAATTTCATGTATTGAACAACTCTTTGGATTTGACCAAAAGATGAGAGAACTCTATAGACTAAAGTTCATAATATTATGATCATTACATGCATGGATATATTATTTTTCACAATAACATTAAAAAACGCTACATTCTCCTATTATATTTCTATTATAGTTACTTTAGTAAGTTAAAACAAGTAAGAAACATGGATCATGTAACCCCCCATGTTATAATGGTGTTATTTATTTAAAAAAAATTTAAATTGATTTAAAATTTCTATATTTTATGGGTTTTTTTGTGTTTCCTAGTGTTTCAGGTGACCCAGGAGGTCTACTAGGAAGGGAATATGGTAAATCTAAGAGCTCTATTTTATATATCTCATAGGTCAAGAAGGACCATGGTGTAGTAGGGTGGTGTCTCACCATGCGGTTTCTTTAGAAAGTGGATGGGCCCTTTCCAATTTTGAAACCCCTAATCATGGTCCTTGAACCATGCCATAGAGAGATAGAAAAAGGTGTGTGGTTGATCTACCTTTTATAGGGGTAAAAAACCATATTCCTTGGAAAATTCCATATTAATTCTTCCCCAAGTAGTGTTGCACCATAGTTACTAGACCACACCACAAATCACATCTTCAAATTTTCATATGTTGAAAGGCCATTTTTTCCATGTTTTATTTGGGGTTATTTAATGTTTCCTCAACCCTCTCACCTCATTTAATCATGACCTATCCCCTCACCCACTCCCACTCTCATGTTCATGGTTGATGTTAGCTACCTCCCCCCACCCCCACCTCACACTCACCATCACATTATTTTCCATTGGTTCTTGACGATTCAACATGTTATTTCTAGAGGAAATCATTCTAGGAAATTTTCTTTTTTTCTCCTCCTTCTTTGTCCAATCCTTCCCCTAAAATTTTTCTTTAAAAACATTTTTATTCAAACTCTTTCATCAGTCTTGGTTGTTCGTTGTTTTTATTTTATGTTTCTCATGTTCAAAGGGTGTTTGATGGGTTATTTTAGCCTTCATCTTACCATCGTTGAAGTATTCACATCATCTTCACATTTCATAAATAATATTTTTAAAGATTTTACTTTTACCTAATATATGTTATGTTCTTGGGTTTTTCTAATTGGATTTCATTTAAATTTTAAATTATATTTATATTCAATTGGATTTAAAAATGTATATTTCTAGTGGGTTCAAAGCAATTAAAATTGTCTTCTAATGAGGTTCTTATGGATTCGGCCTTGAAATCTATCTGGCTTAAAATTGTAAAATGTATTTTGGATAATAAAATCCTTACTATAGATTTCATAAAGGAAATATGTGTTTAAAATTTACATGATACTATTTATTAAATTTAATTGGGTTATGCATGAGTTCAATGATTTTTTTTCTTTTGTGTATCATTTGATTTATTTTTTTATGTTTTCTTTATTATTTTTTTAAATCAGTTGTGATTTATTTTAAAGGTGAATCATATTATATTTGGTTGTTATATAAATATTTATTTATGGATATATACATATATTAGACACAGTCATATATTCACATGAGAATATGTGAATATGTGCATTGAGAAACATTTATATATATATATATATTCTGTATAATGAAAAAAATGGAATTCTAAAATTTTAAAATTGATTTTTTTAATTTGGGAATTAATAAATCAACATATTTTTTAATTTACTTGTTTTCATTTTAAAAATGTTTGAACTTACTAATTATTTTTGAAATTCCCTCAAGATTATTTTTTTGATTTTCAAGTGATCTTTGAAATAGGGTTTTTAAAGGAAGCATGGTTTCTATTATTATTCTTGATTTTGGGCTATTTTTTTGTAATGAATGATTTTTATGTGGTATGTTATCTGGTTGGAACATGGGAGTTCATAGGTAGGTGGGTAAGCAGGATGGTTTATTCTCTAACGTAGTTAAGTTACTAAATATGTGTTATTTTTAGGGAACTAAAGAGGCATGGGTTGTATTAATTTTTTAGGACACACAGCTAGGTAGTCATCTATTATTTATTAATCATTAAATGGGGCACCTATATGTAAAACCACACAATTCTAAAGTAAGAACCTTATATTTGATAGCGTGCATGACACTAAAAACCAAGCGCTTAAGGGAATTTAATATTTGGATACATTATAATATATTTAATAGTTAAATTAGATTCTATATATGCATGAAACACTGAGTTAGATTACATTACATGCTAGATAAACCTTCCTAGATATCTTGGGTTACACGCAATATCGAGTTTCACCAAATAACTATATATTATTGAAATATATTTAATTAATATAATAAGATATAAATTAGTTTCTAAATTAGTTTATATGAATATTAATAACTAAATTATAAAAATTATGTTTTACACCAATAAAAAAATAACTCATTGGTTAACAGTTAGTGATAAATGAATATAAGAACCAATTGGAAATAAAAATAAATATTATTATTTTTATGATTCTAGAGGAGTTTTGTCTTAATAAAAATAATTAATTACAATTATTTAACAGTCATAATGAAATATATATGTTATATATTCCATAATATATATTTTTATATTTATCCAATTTATTTTATTATCATAAGATAAGAATAATCCCATGTTCACACATAAAAACATATATATTTTTAAAGCATTTTCCTCCATTTTAATAATGCTCTTAAATTTTAATTTTAATTTTTAAAATTTTACAAATTGAATTTGATAAAATAAACTTAATTTTTTAATTCATAATTTCACAATTATCTTTGGGTTAATTATTGTAATTTTTCTAAGAAGTATCATTTTTTGATGAATAGTGAAACATATAGCATTTTTGTGAAAAAATATCTTTTTGTTTAAAAAATTATTAAAGTCAAATTAAATATTAAATATGTTTTAAAATAAAATTTTATCAATTATACATATATTAGAACAATTTAGGAAAATATAATCAATTTCACATTGAAATTGATTATAAAAACATAATAATCTTTTGAACATTTTTCAACTGAAACATGTTAATTCAACTGTCTGTGAGATTAGAAACAATATTAATTTTCCCAATTTTGTGAATTGAATTTAGAAAAATGGACATAAAACATTTTAATTAAGATTTTATTTAGTTTCTAATTAGATAAACTTAATTTTTTTTACCAAAATCATTAGTTAAAGTGATTAAGATTAATTAAAGTGATTAAGGTAAAATTAATCTTATTAAAGGACTAAAACATTATCTTAAGGGACCAAATGACATTGACACTTGTCCAAAACCCATTTTATGGAAATATATCCGCCATAAACCTTCCATTATTGAGTTTTTGTGGTTTGGTATTACTTTTTATTAGTTAACAACTTTTGTGTACCTAACTTGTTTGAAAAAAATCCCAAGTGGGTCCTTTTCCTCCCCTATAAAAGGCCACCACCTCTCCCACATCTTCATACCTGTAAAACCACTTAATTTTAGAAAAGAAACACCCAAATATATTCCCAAAATCACATCCCTCAACTTAGAATCCTCCCTTTTAGAAAAAAATAATTCCAAGGATGACGATTCGTATAAACCAAAAGAAGTTACCTGATTAAGACGAGGATAAAGACTGCACATCAAAAGGAAGGATTAGGTAAGGGATTTTGGTCTTACTTTTCTTTTCTTAATTCATAAAACATATAAAATACACACTTATTTTTTATAGTGTTTCTACTACCCCTTTTATGCATTATATCATTAATCTTTTTTCTTCATGTTACTAAAAATATTCCTTTATGGGGATTATGAATTAAATTGTTACAGTGGTATGGTAAACATTGGGATGTTTAATGATTAATTTCATAAAACATATTCTTAATTATTATCTTTTAAATCTCACTACCTATTGTGACTGTTAATATTCTATTAGAAAAAATCACTTTATTGTAATCATTTTTCATTGAAAATTAACATAAATATCCATATTCTCACACAATGGATATTACTATTTCCTTAATCATATATCATATTACCTTAGGTGTTCACATTGATAGTTATATGATTAATTGGTGAATTATTGATGAATTTTTATCTTCTATTCAATACAGATACATTCTGATAAGGTACATTTTTCATGAATCTGAGAAATGTTTTGGGCTGGTACCACACTGGTGGGGCCTGATTATAGATATCACCTTGATGCATCGATAGTCTCATGAGATGAATAATTTGTCTAATTAGATGGGGTTTTCTATAATTTTTGTAAAAAAATTTGTGATAGGTCTTGAAGGTTAATGTACTATATACCTAGGAAATATTACATCCAATAATTTAGAATATCCCTCATCTAGATTCAGTAATTATTCATCCATGATATTTTCCTTTAACATATCTATTAATACATTTCATTCTCAGTTTATTGATTTAGATGGCATGAGTTTCAGTTTCTTAACAAGCCATGTTGATATAGAATTATGAAGATAGTTTAATAGAATTTGTTATCATTTATTTACCTTTCCATGTTAATTTATTCCAATTTATACATTATTTAATCAACATTACTTCCCTTATTGAGAATTTTAACTCACCATTATTATGTTTCTTCCCCCGAGTTATGAAGAAGAAATATTTGAATAAGTGTTCACCGATGCTATTTAATTATTTTTATTATGTATCGTGTTTGTATTTTCTATTTCCTATGGAATTATGGGCATCATGAATGTAATCTAGTTATCCATGACTACTAAACTGAATGGTCTTTCAGTATTTGATTCCTTGTAATCATGCCAATGTAATAAAATAATACCCCAGCACCTGGCATCTAGGGTCAGGGCATTACAGTTGATATCAAAAGTTGTTTAGCAGCAACCATGGAAACTAGATTTAGGAAACATAGATATGTGATCATAACCCTAATATATACTTTGATTATATGTATATTAAAACATCCAATCATTATTGTAAGGTAGATATTATGTGGGTATTCCTAGCAATACATCCTTATCTGGACACTACAGGTGGATGCGATTCTTGAATAGATGTACTTAGGAGTAACAACTCTAAAAAGGTTTTCTGGTCCTGACTTGGGGTGAGCTGGTATAGGAAAATGGGCCTAATAGTGCACCTAGTTTGACACTTCTAGGGGATATTTATTGGATAGTTCACATTTTCATTACATACCATTATGAAGAACATAGAAATAATGGGTTCCTCTGGAGTTACAAAAGTTTCTTATTCTAGGAATCATGATGCATAAATTTATGTTATTTGTTATATAATATTTTGAGTTATACATATTTCATAATTGTAAGCTCTAATAAAGTATATTCTATTTTTAGAAATGGCTCCTTGTAGAAGGAATGCGAACTCCACCAATACATATGATCCAAAGAAGAATCATATCGTTCATGGTCTGAAGCCAACAATACAATGGGATATTGTCCCCCAATTATTCTCATCATATGATGAAATAGTATCATGTGTTAACAAGATAAGTAATGAATTATCCAAGTCCAATGAATTTTAAGGGACGAAAGATAAGAAGAGTTTGGAAGATAAAAATATGGATAAAGGGAATGAGGGAAGGAAGGATTTTCCTACATGTGATAATTGTGGAAAGATACACCTTGGTACTTGATTAAAAGGAATGTTATTTTTCTACAAGTTTGGAAAGAAAGGCCACCATGATTTTGAATTCAATGGTATGAAATTTTTTTCCAGTCTACAGTTCTTCAAATGCAAGGAAATGAGACACTATTGAAATTAATTTCTCATGAATTAAAGGAATATACCCCAAATGATGCTATTAGATAATGATCGTGTTATGATACTTCCATAGATAAAGTGGAATGATTAATGATCCAATTCAATAACTATATCGTTTGAATATTTTATCCACAATTTACTAGTTATAAGAATTATGGAATATATGTGAATTAAAGTGTAGTGCATTTTTGTTAAGGATTTGAGATCATATATTATATGGTACTAATAAATTTTATTTACTTTAAAGTTAATCATTTTGGAAAACACCTGATTGAGGGAAATAGAACCCTTAATTTTTTCTTGATGATATGATAATAATGAATAAATGAATGATTTGGATAATTGCATACTAACTTAGAATTGATTAATGACTTGTTGATAAGTGGTCAATGTTATCATTAACAGAGTTTACAAAACTTTTGTATTAAAGTAATATATCTAATAACATGTGTCTTACTTATTGAATAATGAAGAACTCGTGATTCCAATGTGGTTTTATGGTGATTCAAGTTATTACCATATTTCAAGAGGATACATGATCAAGTTATTCACATGTTTGGAATGTGAAAATTTATGGAAAAATTCTATTGACTAAATGAATGTGGTAATGTAATTTTGGAAATAAATTGGACCTCCTTCAAAAGTTATTGGATCATAATCTATTAGAAAAGTTAACCATTTATGAAATGGTTATTCATTGAATGAGATTTTAGAGGTTAAGGTATTACATCACCATGTAATGCATCATTTTCTAAGATATTAAATATAAATAGTTAAAGGTGTAATAAAAAATAAAATATTTTGTTTATAGAAACATATATTACTTATATTATCATAGTGTGAACGAGTTCATTAACTATATAAAAGGGGGTTTTGAAATAGAAATATTGTCCTATTATCATCATTTTTTATGATATAAATTGCCTTTATTAAAAAATATGGATTATGGGTTTTTGGTCTACAACATTCAGCTAAAAATGTTCTATAACACTCTCTATCAGAACATGATTATTAGATTTTTCTTCCATAACCATGTTTTCATTTCCCACATATGTTCTCTTACTAAGGAACCTGGATACGTGACCATTGTACTTTCATTTCACTCCAATTAACAATATGTTTCATTAAATCTATTTACGATTTTTTTCATCAATAGTTTATTTTGAATCCATATATTATTAAGATAAATTTTAAATTGCGAGGACATAATTTAATTAAGGTGGGGAGAATATAACATCATAAAATTTTAAAGTAGGAACCCTATATTTGATAGCATGTATGTTATGCAACACAAAGTGCATAATGAAATATAATACCTAGATACTTTATAATATATTACTATTTAAAATATATTCTATATATGCATTAAAGAATTAGTTAGCGTACATTTTATGAAATAGAAACCTTCCTCGATATCTTGTGTTACATGCAATACCTTGTTTCACCAAATAACATTAAATTAAAAAAATATTATTTTTTAATATAATATGATAAAAATAGTTTTTAAATAAATTTTTATGAATATTTACAAATAACTTATAAAAATTATGTTTTACACCAATATAGAATTAATTTATTGGGTAAAAATTAATGACAAATTAAAATAAGAATCAATTGGATACAAAAAAGGAAATATTTTTATTTTTATTCTTCCAAAGGAGTTTTGTCTTAATAAATATAAATAATTACAATTATTTAATGATTTTAATGAAATATATATGTTATATATTAAATAAAATATTTTTTATATTCATCTAATTGATTTGATAAGAATAATATAAGAACAAACCCTTATTCACACATAAAAACATATATTTTTATTAAAGCGTTTTTACCGAATTTTAATGGACCACCAATTTCAGATATGTATTTATAAATATTAATATGTTTAAATTGATAAAATTAAATAAAATTTTGATTTTATAATGTCAAAATTGGATAAGGAAGATTTTTCTAGTTTTTTATGAGAAACTTCATTTTTGATGAACAGTGAAAAGTATAGCATTTTAGTTAAAAACTGTCTTTTAGTTTAAATATTTATGAATGTTAAATTATATATTAAATATGTTTTAATGAAAAATTAGATCAATTATAAATATATTAGTACAATTTAGTTCATTATAATAAATTTAACTTTTAAAATTGAATATAAAAACTTAATAATATTTTGAATATTTTTCTACTAAAACTAATTAATTCATCTGTCAATGAGATTAGGATTAATATTAATTTTCTCTCTGATATGAAATTAATTTATAAAAACATACATATACCATTTTAATCAATATTAAATTTTTAGTTTAATAAGATAAACATAATTTTTTAACAAAATGATTAGTGAAAGTGATTAATATTAATTATAGTGATTAAAGAAAAAATTAAACTTAATAAAGGACTAAACCTTTCACTCAAGGGCCCAAATGACCTAGTCGCTTCCCTAAAACCTATTTTATGGACATATCTCAACCATAAAACTTCCATTATATTGTTTTTGTGATTTCTTATGTGTTTTCATTAGGTAATTACATGTGTATACCTAACTTGTTTTCAAAAATTCCATGTGAGTCATTTTCCTCCCATATAAAAGACCACCACCTCTCCCAATTCTTTACAACTCTAAAAATTCTTATGATTCATCAATATCTACCCAAATTTATTCCAAAAATCACTACGCACAACCTAGAATCCTCTATTTTGGCATAAATATTTCCATGTAAGTCTTTTGTTATAAACCAAAAGAAGTTACCTGGTTAAGAGAAGGATAAAGAACACACAAAAAAAGGAATGTTAACGTAATGGAATATTGGCTTACTTTTCATTTTGTAATTAATACATAATATAAACCACACACTTCTTTTTTATAGTGTATATACTTCCCCTATTATACATTATATCATGAATCCTTTTTCTTCACGGAATGGAAAACTTTCCTTCTTGGGGTTTATGAATTAAATGTTTCAAGTGGTATGGGATACTTTGGGGTGTTTAATGATTAATTTCAGAAAACACATTCTTAATGATTATCTTTGAAATATAAAATAATATTGTGATTTTCACCTTTCTCTTGGAAATAACCAATTTATTATAACCATTTTTCATTATAAATTAACTTGAATATCCATATTCTCACACAATAGATATAATTATTGCCTAAACCACATATCATTTCACATACATTGTTCACTTTGATAGTTATTTGATTAACTAGGGAATTATTGATAAATATGTATCTTGTAATCAATACAGATACATTTTAATAAGTCACATTTTTCATGAATTTGAGAAAAAATTTTAATTTGTATGGAATAGGTGAGGCTTGGTAATAGATATCCCTCAATGAATCAGTAGTCTCATGAGATGAATCATTTTCCCAATTAGATGGGGTTTTCCCTTACATGTTGTAAACCATTTTGTGAAAGGTTTTGAAAGTAAAGGTACCATCTACTTATGAAACATGGAGCCCAATAATTAACCATTTCCATCATTTAGACTCAGTTACTATTCAACCAGGAGATTTTATGTCAACATATCTATGGATACGTTTTACTCTCAGTTTATTGATTTAGATGGAATGAGATTCAGTTTTTTACTATTCTATATTGATATTTCCTTATTTATTTATTTGAATGGAATGTTTTATCATTTATTTACCTTTCTATGTTAATTTATTATTATTGATTCACTATTGCTTCCACTTTATATACCCTTACTGGTCATTTGATCTCACCCTTATTATGTTTCGTTCCCCTGTTTATGAAGAAGAAATATTTGAATATGCATTAAAGGAGGATATTTATTTCTTTTTTATTTTTTATCATGTTTTTATTTCATATTTCTCAATGTATTATGGGTATCATGTATTTAATCTAGATTTTTAAGACTGGTAACTAAATGGTCCTTCTGGATTTTATTCCTTTTAATCATTCCAATGTAATAAAATAATGCAATGGAATATAACTTTTAGGGTTGGGGTGTTACACTATATACAAGATATCCCCATGCATTACAGACCATTCTTGTGGTATTACATATTTTTTGGTTCCCACTCTCACATTAATATATGATGTTATGAATGATGTTTATTTCCCTTATTCAATATGTTTTCTTACTTATTCCTCAATTTAGTCTCATATTCAAACTATTTATATTTATTTTCTCCATTATCATTTCATTGCATTGTTCTAGGTTTTCCTTTTTAGTATTATTTGTTTTGTAAGAAAAAGGGGTATATCAAAGGAATGGATAACGTTGATTAAATTTGTTAAGTAATAACTAATGTGGGTTTCAAAAAGGGATTTCTAAATGGTTTTTTTTATTATAGGATAAGACCAAAGAAATAACTTTCAAGTAATTGATTTCATTTAAATAAAATGGAATGGAAGTTTAAAAAAATGTTTTTTTATAATGATTTGTTTTAATATTTTCACCTATAAAATCTATTCTATAAATGTATTTTAATCAATAATTTTCCGTTAATTATAGAAAATAATAGCATGAAATATTTTGTTATTACTTGTCAGCCTATTGATCATACACCCAACTAACACCACTATATATTTTTAGAAAAAGTGGGTTTATAAGATTTGAACTTAATTATTAGAATAAAATTTTATATTTCTATGGATAATGATCTTTGTTTGCATATTATTTTTTGATCAGGTATGTTAGGGTATATTTTTAGTGTTTTAGTAGTTTTGACCGAATAGGTATTTTCTTACTCTATTTACCTTATAGTGTGTGCATGATATATGTTTTATTACAGAGGAAATGGAAAGGTATTTTTCATTTTAGGTAGTATAAGGTGATATGTGAGATTTGTTTTATATATATTATATCTTCTATTATGTTTTATTTTTATTTAAAAATCACATTATTTTTTTCATGGATGTTAGACATACTAATGAGTCATGTCATAATTTCAAAATTATTAAACTTCTATTTCAATCCTTTTTATCTATATAAATTAGTCAATTATTATTTACTGTGAAATTAATTAAAAATTTCATCAAACATGGGGGGTTTTCTATACTCCTTAGTTTAGTAGTGGGTCGGGTCCGGTGCAGGTTTAGGTGGTAGCCTGATCCAGTTCATTAAAATTGGTGATTGAGCCCATGTTTCTTAATGGAACCTACATTTCAAGTGTTGTTTATTATTTTTTTGTGTCTGGTTAATATAGGTATTATGGTTTAGACTCTTGAGGTAGGAGTAGTAAGAGTGTCATAAGTTCTTACTCATTATTAAATTTAAGTCATTTTTGGTGTAACACCCCTAAATTCTAAAAGAATAACTTTTTATTTAACAATGTATGTGACTCATTACACCAAACATAGAATGGAATATAAAATTCCTAGAATATATGATATATTTATTTATACCACTATTATATCATTAAATGAACATAATAATGGGTTATTTCTTATTACACATAACAATGACTTTCGTTGATAGCTTTGGTTACATGTAAGACTATGTCAAACCAATTACAATTACAGATATTATTTAAAATGAAAATCATATTCTTAAAATTGAATTATAGTTTATGAATAATATTAAATAATTTATGAAAATATATTGTTTACATAAATATAAAAATAATTCTTTAGTATCAAATTAATTATAAACGAATACAAAAACCAGTTGAATATAGATGAAATATTTTTATAAAACAAAATTATGATCACAAAGGTGTTTTATCATAATAATTGAAATAAATTACTAGTATTCAATGATTTTAATGAAATTTTTGTTTTATATATTCAATATAATTTTTTATATTCATCCAATATATTTTAAAGGTATAATATAAGGACAAATCTAATTTTATGCAAAAAAATATTTAATTTTAAAAGAACATTTTTCACCTTTTAATGAATCGCCTATTTTAAAACTAAATTTTGTGACTATTAAAATTTTTATTTGAAAATAAAAAAAATTATTTTATAAATTGGAATTTCAAAATTATCTTAAGGTGAATTTTTTGACTTTTTATGATATCTTTCATTTTGTTATGAATAGTAAGGAATATTGATTTTTAATTGAAAATGGATTTTTTAGTTAAAACATTTATGCTATAAAATTTTATTTTGAATTTTTTTAAGTAAAAATATTTCAATTATACATATATTAATTAAATATTTTACATTTTATTCAATTTTATATTGAATTTAGATATAAAACATAGTAAACTATTGAACATTTTCACTTTAAAAACTACTTTTCTCGTTACGTTTGCACGATTAATTTTAAGTTAAATTCTACCACATATGTGATTTGAGTTTTTAATAATAGATTAAATGTTTTTCTTGTTCATAATATATATTTTATAGTATGTTTATATTAGTTCTATACCAAAAATAGTAGTGATAAAATGTAAAACTAATTACAGTGATTAATGTAAAAACGAGTATACTGAGTTGTTAAACATTAATATTAAAGGGGAAAATGACCAAATAACTTTTCAAAAACAAATTTTAAGGACATATATATACCATATATCCACTTTCATCGAACAAAATTCATTATTTGAGACACATTATCTAAGAGATACCAGCCAATTGTTTTTACCTTTTCATATTTACCAGAATGTCATGCCTCCCCCACTATAAAAGAGAAATTACTACCATCACTTATTCAGACCTACCAATCCATTTGGATAAACCAAAACATAATTAAATAACTTATAAAATTACAAAAAATTATCCTGTAGGGCATAATTTGGGAATCGGATTTACCAAGGTGGGCCTTTGGTGAAAACTGAAAGGAGATACCTGAAGAAAATGTAATGATCATAAATGAACATTTTTATTTTATTTCTACCTCAAACCCCTTAAATTATTTTCAATTATGTCTTATAAAATAACATTGGTACAGTAAATGTATATATATGATTTTCTAATTGTTCCACCTACAACCACACACACTTCCATCAAATGCATTATAAAATCATTGTTTTTGTATATAGTAGACCACAGCGTCGAAAATAGATGTCATTCATTTTTTCAAATACCACCTTCCAAGGTTGGGAATAGTGATGGAAAAACTATTTATATATGATATATGTGATAATTATGACTTATATATACTTATTTAATTTTAATAAAACCCATAACTTCATGTTTTACATTTTGTCGGAATATGATAACTTTTTTCTCGTGTATGGTGGACTACAGCCTCACGAAGCGATATGATTCGTTCACACTTTATATGGAATATATTATGGATGGTTTTAATTAACATGTGGGATATATGTGACAAAAAATGATACATAAATTATAATATATATATATCATTTACTTCACTTTCATTCAATAGGATAGGATAATGAAAACATTGTTCTGGTGTACGTATGACCTATTGTCTACATGAACACTGTATTTTATTTCCAATCAATAAATATTATGTATTACGGTTAATAAATATACAATGAATATATATGATATTATATTCATGATTTATATTCTTAAGATAATCTAATCTTCATCTATGTAATGAGAATATAAAAATAAGTCAAAGCATACTCAAAAAACAAGGTAATTAAAACCCAAAACAATGAAAATAATGAAATATGATTAACAAAAAGGTGATAATTTGTTATAAAAGGATCACATATCGAATAATAAATATTAATATGGTTATTTTAAAATATAATAACATTAAATAAATGATTATAGAAGAGTTTAAAAGGTGTTCAACCAAAAAGATGAGTAATGTCAGTGATTTTGGCGCAATTTCATTTTATTGAGGCATATTGTTGTATTAAAATGTAATTACTTGTATATGGTGTATATACTTACCATGAAATTTTATATAATGAGTAATTTATTTTTAATTTTATTTTAAGATTCAGTTGGAATTATTTCATCTAATATATTTTTAATAAAGTGTGACCAAGTGGTGAATAATTCCATAAAACAATTCCTTTTCATTGGGTTATATTACTTCCTTATTTAATTAATATTTTAAGATTATTTGTATAATAAATTTTGAATATTTATTTTTTTATTTACAATATTTTTAGGTAAATTTATAGTTGATTCAAAAAATCAATTCATTTATAAAATTTCACTTCAACATTATTATCATTTTAATGGTTTCTTTCAAAATTTCATCATAATAATTATTCTCTATTCTTATATATGAGTTTAATGAAATGACATGAAAATTTACTAATAAAACATTCTAATTTCATTACATATTTTTATTCAGGATTTTTTTGAGTAATAGTACCATGTTTTCCACTCTATTTTTTTTTAAATTATTGATAAAATGTTTTAATCAAATTTTATTTCATTTCCCTCTTCAATTAGAAATCTTTATTCTTACAACACGATTTTTTATAAATAATAGTTTTTTTATGATTTTTAAAATGATTTATTAAAATAAATTTTTAACCATTTTTTATTTTTACGAAAAACAAATTCTAAGGAAATTTAATATCTCTTTCTAAAAAAGGCATATGTTTAACCCTTTTATAGTAAAAAATAATTCTGTTTTTACTTTATATAAAAAGTATGGAATTACAAATGATTATTTCTTTGAAGATTCCATTGAAATTTTAGAATATATTTTTAAAGAAAATGTTTTTAAAATTCATTTTCTATGAAATTATTTTGAAAATGTTTTTCAAAATGATAATCATATTTTCCTAAAGAATGTTTTTTAATATATATTTTTATTTCACCAAGGGAAACAACTCTTTTTCTTACTCCATTTGGTATAATTTATTCTGATACCATCCCTATTCTTCCTCAAGAAGGATTATGATTGTTTTTACCAAGGATAGTATTGAAATTAATTTCCTTGAAACTTTTTGGTAGTCATTAACTTACCCTTGATTTATTCACTTTCTAGTGACCATTGAACATTATATTTCCATTAAATATACACATTATTTATCATAGATATGATTATTTACAAAACCATATATTATTTTTACATATGGTTTCTATGTATAATGTTATTTGATTATCTAGGTAAATATAGAAAAATATATATTCATTACTAGATATAGATATTTAATAAGTTATATTGTTTATGAATATAATAGAATATTAGATATATGAGGAATGCTTTTGACTGGAAGTGATGGGTGGGCGAAAACATTTTATATACCCTCAATGTATCAACATCTCTCATGAGAAAAATTAGTTGTCCAAATTAAATAGGTTTCTATAGGTATTTTTAAACTACCTTGTGAATGGTCTTGGTGGTAGTGGTTTTCATGTTCCTTATGCATGACTTCCAATAATTAACCATTTCATTTATTCAGATTCTGTTATTATTCTCCATGATATTTTCACTACGAAAAAAATCTATGGATGTATTTAATTGTCATTTTATTGATTAAATGGAATTTGTTTTCAATTATTTAAATTTCTATATTGATTATTTATTATCCATTTTTGATAGTCATGTTATCAATTAAATGAAAAAAAATTCTGTTATTTCCCTTATCATATTTTTTAAACAATCCCATCTCAGTTTACTGATTTCACAGAAAGGGTATTCACTTATAAACTTTTTCATATTGATTATGAACATTGATTCATTATTTCTTCTATTTTAGTTAACCCTTACTGAGCATTTTATATCACACTTGTTTTGATTTCTTTCCCTATGATTCCAGTGAGTTTACTATGACTGGTATGAATGGTTCTTCAAGATGAAATAAAGTTATTCTCGAAAAAAAATATGTTGTAATTTTTTTACTCAAATGTAATGTAAAAACCATCTTTGTATATTATTTAATAAAAACATTAAACTATTCAATATATTTGGATGAAATTTCTTTTTATATTATTCCAATGTAATTGTTAATAGGCACTACCTCTGGGATGCTAAGGTTTGGGACACTACAGTTGGTTTCTAAGCTTGTTTGGTAGAAATATTGGAAGCTATATTTAATAAAACATAGATTATGGAAAATAATGCTTATATAAACATTGTACATAAGTATAGAATAACATCATAATATTTTGGTAAGGTAGATATTATATGGGTCTTAGGATAATTAAAAATTTCATTATAGACCATTATGAAGGATTTGAAAGTAATGATATCCCCCAAAGAAACCCTTTTTTTATTATGAGATTGGTTACACCTGAATTTTTTAAATTATGTTTGGTATTTCCCGGATTTTTAGATTATACATTACGTTACATAATGATATGATGTAATCTAGTGTATGTCATCATTTGGAAATGGTTCCTAGAAAAAGGAATTGGAACCCCACTAATGAACACTGTCCAAGAGTAAGAAGGATTAAATATTTTATGGTCTTAAGACAATATTTTGAAGAGAACTAGTGTCCCAAACATTCTCATCATATGAGTACATAATATCATTCACTAATGAGACAATTAAATAGTTCTATAAGAATTATGGATTCATAGGGAAGCATGAGAACAAGAGACTGGATAGAAAAAATATAGAAAAATGAATGAATAGAAATATGGATTTTCACACATGAGAAAATTTTTTGAAATAAAACCCCCAGTATATACTTAAAAGGAGTTAGAATTTTATATAAGTGTGGAAGCAATGGCCACCATGCTTGTGACTGAAAGGGTAAGGAATTTTTTTCCAATGTACAATGATCCATCAATAAAGATATATAAAACTATGAAAATTAATGTCCCAAGAATCAATCGAGCCTAGCCCAAAAGAATATAATGGATCACAATTTGGATTATGCTATAACTACATGTGGATATGGGTATTTAATGTGCTTGTTTTTGGATTCAATAGTTGTGTCATTTCAGTAATTTATCAATGATGTACTTGTTAGGTAAATCACGAAATATATATGTATTGTACTATGGTATACTTCCATTAATGATTTGAGAGCACTTTTTGAATGTTATAAAGATAATTGATTCGTTATCAAGTTGAAATTTTTGGAAAATGCATGTTTGAGGGAAAGATAACCCTTAATATATTCATAATGTTAACATAACGATGTTTGGAAAAATAGATGATTTATATCGATAAATTAAATTAGATACTACTAACAACATTGGAACTGATTAATGATTTGTTGAAAAAGTGGTTTATGCATGATGGAGTTAACAACATTTTTTTTATTTAAGGTATATATCCAATAATATATGTTTTAATTAAGTAGTAAAGAAGAATTATTTTCTCCAATATGAATTTATGTAAATATACTATATTTACTAAAGTTGGGTACCTCTGAGCTGACTTGTCACCTCCGTTCTCAACCACATCACCCAAAATACAATGTCATTCCCGATTATACCCCCACACCATCGTGCACTACCTCCTCAATCATTTATCACCGCACGACTCCTTCCATTCGGCTAGATTTATATACATGCTACTCCAGCCGCACTTAGGGTTTCGAGAGAGCTCCAATCAATACACCAGAATCATTGCACGACTCCTTCCATTCTGGTCATCTCCTCCCGTATATTTTCTCTCCTGCACTACATCATCTTCATGTCTATGGAACTCCTCCCCATTGTGACTTTGGTCTTCCGATTCACTAGTTCAAAAAGATGCATCATTTTTGCTTCATCTTCATCCAACATATTCACCAAGATCATTCTCTGGAATCTAAGGCCGACACTGATTTTCGACACATCGACTTCACCTCTTAGATTATCCACAAACTAGGGTTTCAGAAGATTCTACAATTAGTTTCTGAAATAAAGGGTTTCATGTGCTTCTTGGTCAGTTACCAGGACTCCATCGTCATGGACATACTTCAATTTCTCTATTAACCATCCTGGTGGACACACTTCAACCACTTTGTGAACCCTGTTACAATCAACGATACCTTATCCAAAGAGACTATAGATCCATATCTATGAAACCATTATGTTCTCATGATAGCATGGAAATAATAAATCATTCATTTGCTTGACAGATCTAACTGATGGGTCGACATTTTACCTAATTGTAGATTGAACCTGTTATAGATGGATCCATCATACGGTAATATTTCTTTCATAAAATCTCTAACATTTTCCTCCATTTCAATGTTTCACATTTCTCTCTATTTATACCAAATTATAATGCTGAAATATGATACATCTGCATTCACATAGAAGTAAATAGGGATCCACAATGTTCGGCGTTCCACCATTTTTACACGATTGAATGTCTTCTGAGACCCTATAGACCCAGCGCTAAGAAAAATTTATGTTATTCTCAATTTCCAAAAAAAATTCCCTTCTCTCCGAGATTTATTAATTTCAGTTTAATAGTAGTACATTTTCAAAGAAAATTTCATACAACACTTATTCCAATTCACCATTTATGTAATGTGCTTCTTCTTCTTTTCCATTCTTACATCATCAATTTTTTCCATGGCTAATATTGATTTCTTCTACAACTTCAAAGCATCCGAAAATTTAGTAATTCTTAAATAATATCATTCAATATAAAATTTTCCAATTTCATTCATAAAAAATCCTTGTTCGGTTCATTGACCTTTTTAAAACGTATTAGACTATATGCATAGTGGACTAACTCTTTTATCTGCTCCAATTTTTTTATTTAACTCTATTCATAAAAAATTTCAGTACTATTATATAATATATTTGCATTCCAGAATCAAAAAATATAGATTCACTTCACTCTATCTACCAACATTACTATACAACTTTCTGTCCTCAATAACCCTATATATCTAGAGCTTGAAAAAAGGTGTGTTCTCCCATATCCCATTGTTAGTGTTCCAGTGTTTATGATTTCTATAAACAATGTGTTTCCTATGGGAATATTTTCTTATGTTTTTTATTTTATGTCATTGTATAATAACAGTTGTAATGTATCATACTATGATAGTATTTCCCTAAAAAATGTTACAACTCTAACCTCTAGACTGATTCCTTGAGTGGCAGGTACATTAATTATCTTGCATGTTCTTTAGATAAGGAAATATTCATACAAATTGTTTTATTTATATTTTTTCCATCATATCTCATCCAATTATCTTATCCCACAACATCCATTTTTTGCAGGGTACACAAAAGTTTGAGGTGTTGTTCCTTTCTGGCCTGTGGAAGTCTTGTCAGCCTGGAATATATCAAATAAAAAAATTAAGGAGGTGACTGCATTCACTGACTGAATGATTTTTATGAATTAAAAAACATTAACTAATAGTTTCTGTATATTTTAAGGTATATTTCAAATTAGATAATTACATTTTCTAAAACCGAGGAATTATTATTTTTGGATTATAAGGAATATATAATATTTTTTATGCACAATAACATACGTTCGAGTATACCCAAATTTTATTCCAATCGTTTTTGTTTCACAGATTTCTTCTTTAGCTTGTGTATTTCATATCCATTATACACATTCTAGTTTACCTAGATTTTGTGATAATAGTTACTATATACATATAAACCAAAAATATTGTTCAGTGTATAAGTTCAGATACATGAATCACTATTTAGATCATGTATTTTGCAGTTCAATGCTTGTAAACTGGCGAACCATATTAATTGGTTTCACCGATTTCTAAAAATGGAGCCATATTTATGTATTATACATCGCAGTTTAGTACCTGACCATTCATAAAATGATTCAATCAAATAATTGCACTTTTCATCAACCATATACTCTTGTGTAATTAAAAATTCATCCAATTTGGTGTTTTCCTTTTCAACGTGTATTATATTCAGTTGAAATTCCACTGTGTATAATTTGATTTCATTAAACACCTTGATAATGCAATACAGTTCAACAAACTTTATCCATATAACTAGAGTCCATTTTTCAATACTGTGCACATGTATTCTTGAAATACATTAAGTTCTTACTATTTACCTTCAAACACATTATCTATTGTCTCTGATCACTTTTCATTTCAACGTACAATACTCTTTCTCTACATTACTTTTTTATATTCTTATTTACTATCTTATTTAATCCACCATATCAAAACATGTTGCTATTTAGGTAACACAAACTAATTTTTCACATTCTTATTTCCAATCACTTTTCATTTAAATATACAATACTCTTTAGTTTTTGAGATTTCAAGTGATGAAGGATAAAATAAAGAGAGCTTATCCTGGGACTAAAGGGCTGTGCAGGTAAGATACTAAGGTAAACCATTCTATGAATGCTTGATTTCTATCACTAAAAAATCTTCACGTTATGTGTTTCATATGTTTTACAGTATTTTTCAACTAAGAGAAATACGGTTTTCAAAACTATAAAATAATTTTGTTGTATTAGAAGCAATAGTGACTATTTTTGGTTACGCACAATTTTATACATTAGAGTTTACCCAACTATAATTCCAATGATTTTTTTATAGTTTTTTAGTTTGGAATATGTATTTCATGTCCACTACATGCATTCCAGCCACCCATATTCATTGTTTTTACAGATTTCTGAAAATAGAAACTTATTTATGTGTTTTACATATCATTTTAGCAGTTAGTGCATAATCATGCATAAAGAGGTTCAATAAAACTAGTTCATTTAAGAGTATAGTCATACTTTTTATTTTTCATTGATGTGTTCACCATACCTATTTCATTTTAATATTTTTCAATGTAGGTCTTTTTTCTAGGCACTAACATACCTTTTAGGGACTGTATAATTCATCATTAATGAAATGTTAATGAAATGGTTTGTGGTTCACATTACCAGGTAATTTATTGAGTAGTTTTACATGATACATTATTTTATTAGTTGTGTAAAAATATATTCTTTAAATCATAGTAGTATATTGATATATTTCCACTATAGTGTCTAGATTTTATAATACCAATATTGTCTACTATTAATTCATGAAACTCATGTGATTTGTGCATAATAAATTACTCCTTTAGGTATTAGTGATTGTAATAAACTCCATCGATTAATAGAAAAAAAATATTGTGAGTTGTGCATCATACAGATTTAGTCATTTTCTAAATGATAGACCCAAAAAATCAAACTATTTAATTTGAAAGATATGGAAAATTGTTTTACAGCTTTTTGATACTAGAATAAAATACTATAATTCTATTATAACATCCTTATTTATATTATTATAACAATACTACAAAAAATAGAATGATGATCTGTAGAAGTGGGTCACTTACCGTCGAAACTTCATTTCAAAAACAGAAAAAAAATACAGCAAATCTCCCAAAATTCATAGACCGGTGACACTATTGACTCTTTAGAGGAAGTGTCAGAGGATTGCCGAGAAGAAGAAGAGAGTTTCCAAGTCCAATTCAGAGGCTACTGAGTACCAAAAGCTTCTTGCATCGAGGCTCAAGGAAAATGAAAATCCCGGAGTGAGAGCATCACCAAGAGAAGATCCAAGATATATGTGGCAACAAATCCATCTACTACTACATCTGCTAAAGTCGTTGGTGAGCCCTTTTTTGTCCTTGAATTCTATGTTGGTTATGTTCAGTTGTCTTTTCACGAATTCCATGGTGCAATGTTATTGAATCATTGATTTTCTAGAATCCTGTTTGTTGTCTGTGAATTTCTAAGGTTAAAACAAGTACATGATTATTTTGTTCTGTATAGGTGTGTACTATATAAAAATATTTCCTCCATTCATCAATATTTTAAATGATTTAATATTTAAATGTCATTACTAAAAAAGAATGACTTTTTACTATAATTACTCACTACCATTTCGTAGAAACAACGAGTATATACATATTTCTATACCTTCTGATGTAATTAGGACCAATTACTCATTTTATATGTTTTCATTTATTTTATATTCAAATACATTAATAGTGCATAATTGGGCAGGTTGGATTTTTTCATTATAAGGAGATTACTGATAAATTTATTTATTTATCAGACCTTAAACAATCTATTAAAAACAGATATGCTAAGAAAAAAATTATTATCATTAAAAGTAATTTCATAAATATTTTATTATTATTATATTTAAAAACGTAGATAAATAATAAATATTATAATAACCTAACATATTATCATATTTATTACTTTTAACAAACAATGGTTTTTGTGAAACACATCCTTATGTTATCAAACATTTTTTTTTATTTTACTGCTTTTGAATTGTCTCTTTTATGATGAAATTCAAAATTTATATTTTCATTTTTCAATATTCATTAATATTTTTTATTATATTTAATAATTATTGTGTATGCAAGAAAACATGGTAGAATATTTTGAAGTTAAAGATTTAGTAAAAGGATACACCTTCATTTGTTTATTCTACAACTTCAACTAATATTCAATGAATGATAAAAATAGAAACATAAATATTTTTAATGGAATTATTGATCACTTTTTTATCATCTCCTATGAAAATTTCTCATTTTATCTTTTCTCAAATTGATTATTAAAACCACTATCTTATCTTTTAGTTTTTAAAACTTTTAATTTCACAGTAAAATATAATTTTTTTGTGAATGTGTCTTGAAATGTATGGTCATTTATGTAATTTACTTCTTCATCCTCAAAATAGATTTCCATTCCTTTAGATTTATCCTTATTTTTTCTACTATATCGATGATCTCTAAATATTTTCTCCACTTGGGTTATAATAGTATCTACCATCATTCCAGTACCAATTTATAATCCTATTATTGTACTTTTGGTATTCTTCAGGACATAATGACACACACACAGATATATATATATATATATATATTGTTAAAAATTATTATGAAATTAAATCAATGGTGTGTTGTAATTTTTTCATCATAAAGTAAAATTTATTTATGATGATGATAGGTTAAAAATATAAACTCCCAAATATATTACCTTTCAAAGACACCACACTGAATGAAATCATTATTCCTACTAATCCTCACCCCAACATCTTCTGAAGCCCATCAACTCCATTCAAAATCTAGAAACCTTGAAACACTCTCTAGGATTCCTTTCACTATTTATCTCAATCTCACCTCTTTCCTAAAACTTTTCCTTCACCTCCAAGTTTTGTTTCATTTATTTCTTTTATCTCTAACTCTTCCATTCCATCGTGTTCCATCTCTATCACAATTAGTCTTCACTTAATTTCATCATGTCACATGCACTCCATTCACTTCATTATCATCATTTTATTCTAAACATTATATTGATTACAATAAAATTACAATTTTTTTAATGACATAGAACCAGGTGAATTGAATGAAAATTGAATAGTCCCGTGCAATTTTATGGGCGGAGTACTTGTTGAATTTATTACCATGTTTAAAGATATTACATGACAAAGTTATTCACATTGTTGGTATGTGAAAACTAATAGATAAGTCATAATATTTTATTGATTAATGGTAAGTTTATTTTTTAAATATAGTGATCATATTTATGAGTTTTGGATCTTGATAGTTTGTAATGTTTCGTATGGTTATCCATTTATGAAATGGCTTAATTTGACCTTTTTAAGGGGTTTTAAAGATATATGTATTACTTCACCATATAAGGGATATTTTGAAAATAAATGATGTACAAATAGTACAAGGAATAACTAATGGAATACATTGTTTTTATGAAATATAAATGTATCAAGTATGTATATTTCCTTATATTCTTATAGAGTGAATTAATTCTAAAACACTAAGAAAAATGGTCTTAAAACAAAAAACTCCTATTATCATATTTTTGTATCATATCAATGACATTTTTGACAACATTAGTTTACAGATTTGTGGTTGTTGAATTTCTCCTCAACATGTTCTTTATCTCTCACCCTTAGTATTTTAGTGTTTGATTACTCTTTCATGTAAATGTTTTCATTTCACACCTATGTTCTCCTATCAGGAAACCCACAGTTATTCCAAATGACTTTTATACATTCCATTCTCTCTTATTAATAGAGTATTTAATTAACCATTTTTATGATGTGGGTTTTTCAACAATTGTATTTTCAAATTTCAAGCATGTGGATTTTGAGGTCAGGTTTAAATTTTGAGGACCCAATATATTTAAGGTCGGGAGAATGCAACACCTTAAAATTCTAAAAGAATAACATTTTATTCATTAGTGCATGTGATAAAAAATAATATCATAGAAGGTAATATAACATCCTTAGACATTTTGATATATTTATTCAAATCCATTCAACAGATTTCAATGCACATAAAACTGAGTTACCTTACATTACATGCAACAATGAGTTTCTTCGATAGCTTGTGTTACACGCAAGACAAAGTCTTACTGAATTCTATTAATGTTATTATAAATAAATAATGTTATATACAATCCATTAAATTAGAGGTAATTAATAATATTAACTATTTTATGAAAATATATGGTTTTAACAAATTTAAATTGAAATCATTGGTTATAAATTAATTATAAATTGATATAAAAATTGTTTTATTATAAAGGAAATGTTTTTATAAAAAATTATTTTTATTCTCAAAATAAAATTATACTATTAAATTAAATTAATTATAATTAGTGAATAATGTTAATTAAATTTATATATTATATATTCAATCAAATATTTTGGACATTCATCCAATAGATTTGATAGGCATAAGATAAGAACTAATCCAAATTTTAGTTTAAAAAGATGAATTTCTACAAAGGTAGTTTTGCTCATATTAATAGTGAACCTATTTTAGAACAAGATTTTTTAAATTTTATACATTTTATATTAAAAAAACTTCATTTTTTAATTTTAATGTCAAAATTATAAAAGGGTGAATTTTTTTTCCTTCTAATTAATAGTCAAAAATACTAAATTTTAATTGGAAAATGACTTTTCACCTACATAATTTATAAGGTAAAATTATATTTTGAATTTGTTTTATAGTAAATAATAGTTAAATTATACAAATATTAAAACAAATTAGGTCATTTTATTAAATTTAATATTTAATTTAGATATAAAATATGAGTAACCTTTTGAATATTTTCATATTAAAAACCCTATTTCCCATTGATTCTATGAGATTAATTTTAAATTAAATTATACCACTTATGTGATTTGAATTTTAAGAAATGGATTAAATATTTCAAATCATAATAATTTATAACTTTTAGTAGGGGAAAAAAATTGGCCAAAAAATTTACGAAATTTAACTAAAATTAATTACATTGATTTAGGTAAAAACAAGCTTACTTAGCAGTTAAACATTAAACTTAATGGTAACAATGACCTAGAAACTTGTCCTAACCCATTTTTTATGGCCATATATAGACAATATAACCCCTTTTACTGAACATGGTTCATTATTTGAGGCACATGATTAAAGGGAGACCTCATAATAGTATTTACCTTTTGGTATTTACAAGAATGTCACTCCTCCTCCACTATAAAAAGGCACTCACTCCCCTTACTTCTTCACACCTCCCAAGTAATTTAGATCTACAAAACCCAACCGACTATGATTTTAAACTTTCATAGACTCATCATAGAAGCCTTTATTTGGGCATATATCCATCCAACTAAGGCCTTTGATGGAAATCTAAAGGAGATACCCCAAGATAAGGTAATTTTAATCAATGAACCTTTTTGTTTTATTTTTTCTCAAACCACCTAAATTATTATCATATCATACTTATATAATTTCCTAAGTATCTTAACTATACTAATATTTTTTTATTTTATGGTTACTACCTAAAAACACACACACACTCATCAAATGGGTTAAGAAATAATCATTTGTGTGTATGGCGAATTGTTGCCTTGCAACCCGATGTCATTCAGTTTTTCCATTACTACCTTTCAAGGTTTGGAATAATAATGGAAATAATGTTTTTAAATGATATATATTAAATTTATTATTTCTTTATACTTCATTAATTATTACATAACACATACACTCATTCTTTCAATTTTGTGGGAATACACTAAATTTTCTCATGTGTACGGTGGACTTCCATCTCGCAAAGCGATGTGATTTGTTCACTCTTTACGTGGAATGAATTATGGATGGATCTGATAAAAGTATTTTATATAGAATACATAAAAATTATGATTAAATAATATATATATATATATACAATTTACTTTACTTTTATTGACTATGAAAAGAAAATGAAAAACATTGTTCAAGTTTATGTACAGCCTACAGTCTCCATGAACGGTGTATTTTATATCCTATATCCAATCATTATGGATGACTATAAATATATATATATATATATATATTTCAATATTAGAATTTAGGATATAACTAAATTATGATCAAATTAATATGAATAAATAAATTCAAAACATACTAAAAAAAGTCAACTAATAGCCGAAACAATCTAAATAATGAATGATTATTAGCAAACATGTGATAAGTTGTTTTAAAATGATCATATATGAAATTATAAAAGTCAATATGGTTCTGTTATATGTTAATAAATTTCTTAAAATAATTATACATGAGTTTATAAGACGTTCAACAAAAAGGAAGCATATGTTAAGGGGTTTCTCCTACAAAATGGGGTTTTATAAAATTTGTTTCATAAATGAAATATTTAAATTTTAAAAAATGATTTATTATAAGTAATTTATTATCGTGGATTTGGTTTTAACTTGTAAGAATTTGTAATATTTCATAGAATATTTTTGAACCTAGGTGCTGAGTCGGCAGAGGATTTTGTGGACTAAAGAGCCCAAACATGGTGATATTAGAAATATTAAGTTTAATATATCACACATGCACAATTTCTTTTAAAATGCAAGATAACCACCAAGATTGATATCATATAAAAAATTAGAGTCAGTGGTTGAGTTAAAAACACTTATTTTACCCTTAGAACAACTTAAACTTTGTCAACCTCAAAAACTCAGTTGAGGGCGCATTGGTGGGCTAGTTTATGATACTTGTTCACTAAATAATAATCTAATAACCTCTTCCACCCCAATTATTACACTCATAAAAGTGATAAGATTATTTTGTATTATAAAAATGGATTAAAAAATTCCATTTCAAGGAGAGGACAGGTCATTGGCCACCATTTTTGGACTCCAATCATCATTGGCTCATGTGGTAGTGGCTCATGAGAATCGTTTCATACCCAGAGTTTTTGAATTTCACCACAAGGTAGGAGTATTTGAGTTTTATATCATGATACCATTTTTATTTGTTTTTTTGAGTTTTTAGACACATTAGACAATTTTTAGGGACCCTATGAGTGTTGATCAGTTTGTTTAATGGGAAACCCGGGTGATTCATGTGGCTCACGGGGAATTCCCATTTGAAATTCCCGATCACAAGACATATAATGATGGTTAAAATGTCATGTATTCTCCCCATTATAGGAATATAACTTATGGAGACTACAAATAATGTATTAGAGTTATACAAAATGTTGTAAGCCCAGGTCATGTGGTTAAGTGACATGGCCAGGGAAGCCATATGGGAATACACAGCCAGAGTACACAAGTGTAGGGTGCTAAACATGAGCATGGGTGTGAGGCATGGACAAGGGGACATTTATCAAGGACATGTCATGTACTATGGGGTACATACTATGTGTGATACACCTATGGATGATCAATGTGGGTAGGAACATAGATGAAGTCCCATGTGAGGTGATATTTTTGTGTACCGAAAGTACATGCCATGTATGATCACATGACTCTCCAAGCTATGAAAAATAGGACACAACTAGGCATTCAGGTGGGGTCAAACCCCATGTTAGCCCCAAAAAATGACTTATACTTCTTATATTTAATACTTACACCTATCATATGTCATTATTTTGGGCTCATAATCAGGATTTTGATTTACATATCATGAGGTGTTTTTTGTAGAAGGTGATGGTGGCCACGGTTTGGGCCTTTGAGGTATGATGTTTAAAGATGTTGTAGATTTCGTTAGCTAGCGATATTTAGACAATAAAAGGTGTTTTGATTCCCTTGGGGTATTCTCTATGATGGTACATTTTGTCATTACATCCTCAACATAGGATTTGGATCCTCTGGATAGGATGATCTTGGATAGTGTTTGTGTATACCTCTAGGGAGATCATAATGAGGTCATCTATCATATTATTTCCCTAGATTGGGTTCCTTGTATCATTGTAACTAACACTACACGGGAGGTGATCCCCTATATTTCATGATATACCTATTGGGTTTCCAGACTCATTAGTTATATGATCCCCTATGTAGAGAGCAATGTTAGTAGGGTTTTAGAATTATTGTCTATACAATACCCTAATGAAAAGATTGTATATGTAGGGTTGTGGTATCATCAGATATATGATCCAAAACTTCACAAGTTTTACCTTGTGGGGTTTGTGGAATCCGCGTGACCAATGCTATATGGGTGATGATCCTCTTTCTAAGAGATGTGTTCTTTGTGATGTCGTATTGGGTTTATAGTTTCCCCCAGGGGTACTAGGTGTGATCCATTTTGAAGAGGACTTTGGGTTACATGATTGGGTTCTTGGGGTCCCCCAACGGTTCTGGGAGTGATCCCATATCCAAAGAGATTGGGTCTTTGGTGTTCCAGAATCAGTTCATAGTGTCTCCCAGTTGTTCTGCAAGTGATCCCCTTTTTGAGTGTTCAAAACATGTGTGGTTATATTAGGGTTCTTATCATCCCCCATCATGGATAAGTGAGATACCCTATCTATTTATAGATAATCCTTGTGTTAGTGCATGGATTTCGTGATGGTGAGTTCTAACATGTGTGTTTACTTTGAGGTATGACACTAGGGATGGAAGGGTTGTGCCATCATCTTATGATTCCAAATGGAGTGATTTCTCTTAGATGTTCCATCAGGGATGGAATATTTGATTCTGATGGAGTGTATCTCTCATGTGAGTACCATCTGGGATGGAAGTGCTCTTGGAGTGAGTAATCTTGGATGAGTGTTACCTTTGGGCCTTGAGTATAAATTTGTAGCTGGCCTGAGGTCAGAACATCATGTGAATTGGAGTATAATAATAGTATTTATGGTTTTCCTTGTAGTTTTTTTCACAAATATTCGTTGACACACCATGTGGATTGGGATTTCTTGTTGAATATAACTAAGGATGATTGAGATTGAGTTCCTCTCTCATTCGGGTTCCCTCTGGATGGGTTGAGTGGATTGTTTACTTTCAGTCACTAACATTCCTTTTGCGTATTTGGGGAGCCTATAAGGTATTGTTAAAATCACACTTGTATAGGGTTTTCCCACATATTTAGGGTATTTTAAGAAAAAATTCCTACTTACGAAGTCTAAGGAGGACCTGAGTTAGGTGGAGGTCGGTGAGATAGACCGACTGAGTTTTTTACTGGATCATAGTTGAGGAGATTTCTGGCAGTTTCATTTGATAGTGGTCCCCTCCATCTGAACATGTTGGATTATTTTATAGTTTTGGGTATTTTATTTTTCCTTATTTATACATATGTTGTACTCTAGTATGGGATAGGTGTTTTAATGAATTTATTTTCAGTTTATATTATCTCTACACTATTTCATCGTGTTGTTTTTGTGTGTGTGAATACATGTACCATACGAAAATGCCTCACATGTCATAGATATTCCAACACAGTGTTGTATTCTATCCCCTATACTATAAATGTTGGATTGGGGAGTCACAAGACTAGCCTTGGTGGGATGGGTCATGACAGAGTTGTATCAGAGTTGGTTCTACTTTGGGACTGCAATGTTGTCATCTTGGTTAGGATTTCATTAAAATATTATTGAGGTGTTTTGAGTTTAGATTTAAGTCCGAGGAATCAAATTTTGGTGTTCCGACCATTGTATCTATTCACCTAGACACTGATAAATGGATTTTGTACTTGTTACATTAGGACACTAATCGCAATGAAATTTTGGTACATGAATCACATATGAAAAGGTTTTTGGTTCCATGTCTTTGTTGTGTCAGCTCCCTAGATATAATCTTTGAACATGGTGCATTTTGACTCTATTTTAGGATTCATATATGAAGATATCTATGGATGGTTCCAAGGAAGGATTATGATGATGATCCTTTCGAAGATGATTCATCTGTACATGGAATTGGTTCTGATGCTGGACCTTTTGATGGTCCTCTAGTTGATCCATCACTCATTGAGAAATCGATTTTTCTAGTAAATCTATTCCAAGAATACATGATGGATTAGTTCACTACATGATTTCCATAGGTAGTGAACTCTGAGATGTTGGGGTGATCCAAACCCCCAGGCAGCTGATGACCGGATTGAGGTAGTCATAGAAATTTTCCATCTTGTGAGGACACCTGTTGATCATATGGTGGTCATATTTGTGAGCCTTATGCATGGTTCAGTTGGGATATTGTGGAATCTGGTGATGCAGACTGATGTTGAGAAGATGCTCACATGGGCACAGTTTGATAGGCTCTTTAGAGAAGTGTTCTATCCATCCATGTTGAGGTCAATTTATACCTAGCACCTTCTATATCTTCAGTGGGATACCATGTTTTTAGTATATTATTCATAGATGTTCAAAAACTTGTACTGATATTCCCTAGAAATTTTTTGATATTACTTTTTCAAAGTATGTACCTTCGATAAGGGATTACACTAAGAGATCATGGTGCCGGTGGTACCATGGTTCATCCCTACCTATGTTGGAGTTATTGAGTAGGACTTGGTGGTGGATACATTTCTAGCTATGTAGTATCTTACTATTAGTTCTTGGAATATAGGAGATGAAACATTAGTATAAGGTATCCAATTTGTAGGCTCTGATATCTGAGCGTATGATATGATTGAAGATATGATCGTAGGATAGAGGGTCTAAGGATCAGGTCTTCCTGGATGGATATAGTTAGTAGTAGGAGATATGGTTTTTTTCTTTTTATGGATGGGTAAATATTGCTCGAGATTTTCTAACTTGTAATGTTGTTGAGACGGAGTCGTTCGATGGACCTCTATTCTAGAGGAAGTGTTTGGAGAATGGATTTCTGAATGATGGAGGATTTGGTGGAGGATAATGGATAATAGCATGTGGTGGCAGACAACTCGAGTTTCCACCACCACCCCTTGACAATATTCTCTAGCCTTAGGGAGATATAATATGGGGGATAGGATAGTTATAGACCATAGATGCACTCTTTTATTTAAACTTCCTTATTGAGGTTTATTTGGGATGACATGGTCAGCTGGTATAACTCTATGTTGGTGTCGTTTGACAGAGCTTCGAATACATGAGGAAGAAGGATTCCCCTTCTTTTCAAGATGTGTTTGTGATGCAAGTAAAATCATACGGGTGAGTAAATGCCTCCCAATGAAGATATTTTTGAGGTGTGGTGGATGAATACCTATTAATTGTATGTTTGGGGTGGGGTTGCATGTTGTTGGATTTCATATGGAGGTCCTCGTAAGAACCAGTGTTTTCACTTTCACAAAACTTTTTTTCAGTAGTACCCCCATGTTCTCTGTATCTAGGTTATACATGAGACACTTAACGATGTAATTTTTTGGTTTGACATGGCATTAGTCTCACAATAATTTGGGATTCCCCCCCCCCCATAGAGATGTGTTCTTGATACTTGATAAAAAACTATGTGGGCAATTTAGTGTCGTCCAAAGAGGATAGTGTCTAGGTATGGTGGATGAGTTCCTATGACTTGTTTTTCAGTTAGCGGTATACCATTAAACTAGACCGTTTAGCAACCATTTTGTGGGTGCTTGTTTTTTTCCACCTATTGTAAGTGAGGAAGCATGTTATTTTTTTTCCAGTATTTCATCCTATATTGAGATTGAGGTTTCATGTGTTTTGGTCTTGTGGTTCCCCTGAGTTCATATTTTTGGATAGTACCAGAACTTTTAGTAAGCTCACTAGTGTGGTAGTTCAAGGGAGATATTATTTTTTTTATCTTCTTCCTAAGATTTCACTTTTTTTGGGTAAAAATCCTTAATTTGGGAAAGATTTAGTGAGTCCATTTTGACCTATAAGACTATGAAATATTTCAAGGAATATTTTTTTAATTCAAGTGTTGATTCATTGCGGGATTTTGGGGCTCAGGGAGCCACGAAACAGTGAGATTAAAAATATTAAATATATTAAATATATTATATCAATCACACATGGTTTCTTTTGAAATGTGGAAGAAATCTCAAATGGATTCTCAGATAAGAAATATGAGACCCTGATTGAGTTCATAACATGTCTTTTTACATAGGTGAGACATAAACTTTGTCGACGTAGGATACGTAGTTGAGGGGTGCATTGGTGGGTGGGTTAATGATATTAATTTATGGAAAATAAACTAATATCTTCATCCGCCTCCATTATCATGAATATAAAATGGATAAGAAGTTGTTCGCCTAAGGTAATAAATATACTAAGGCCAATTCTAGGAGATTCGGTGTTTTAGATCATAGTTTTTTTACTTAGATCATCGCCAGATTGTGCTGTAGAGGCTCTCAAGCATCGTTTCACACCCAAAGATTTTGTGTTTCACCACAAGGTTGTTTTATTGGAGTTTTATGTCATGGTCAAATTTTTATTTGTTTTTATAAGGTTTTTGAGAACATAATAAATTACTCGGGACCTCGTGAGGTTTGATCTATAGGTTTTATGGGAATCTAAGGTGATTATGGTGGATCACCTGGAATTATCATTTAGACTTCCCAATCATGTGGCATGTAGTGTAGGGTTACACACATTGATTTCTTCCGATGTATGTAAGATGAACTATTGGGGATACACTCCGTGTACTAGGTTTGAACATCATGTAGAGAACCCAGGTTTTATGGCCAAGGGACATGGCCAGAGAATCCATGTGATGGGACACAGTCAGTGGACGTACATGGCCAGAGTACATGGGTATGGGTTTCTAGATATAGGCTTATGAAAGAGTTATGGAAAGTGGCTATTTATCCAGGACACACCATATATTGAGGGAATACACTATGTGTGAGATATGGATGAATGAGTCATGTGGGAAAGAACATGGATGAGGCATGGGTGAGGAGAGACACACCATGTACGGAATTTACACACCATGTAAGTTCACATACAAATCCAATATCTAAATCACAGGACATGAACAAGTGTTCAGGTGGGGTCACACATTGTGTGGGAACTATTACACGCTATGTACATCTCCCCTTGGAAACTTTCACCCCGTGTAAATTTTTATTTGGTTATCATAGTCAATCTTATGAGTCACCTATCCTAAGAAGTTATCTACATAGAATGTAATAGTGTCCATGGTTTAGGGATTTGAGGTATGATGTGAGGTGATGTTGTGGTTCTATTTAGTTAGCAACATTTGGAACATCATTGATTGAGTGAGACCCTTGGTCTATTCTCTATGATGGTACAGTGTGAAATTGTGTCTTCAGTAGTAAATTTTGATCCCCTTAATAGTATGAGCTTGGATATAGTTGGTATATCTATATAAGGATATCGGAGTATGACCCTCTATCATATCATTTCATAATATTGGGTTTTTATTATCATCGTGGCCACACTACATGGTTGGAGATAGCCTATCCAGTAGGATATCCATGTAGAGTTTATGGAATCATTGGTTATATGATCCCCTATGTTGTGTATAGTGTTATTAGGGTTGTGGTATCATCAGAAATATGGTCTCCTATTTAGATGATGGTTTAATTAGGGTTGTGGAATTGTCAATTATACGATCCCTATTTCAAAAATTATACTATGTGGGGTTTGTGGAATCTTTGTGACCAATACTACATAGTCAGTGATCTCCTTTCTAAGATATGTGATCTCCAGAATGTCATATTATGCTTTTGGTTTCTCCATGTGGTACTGGGTGTGATCCCCATTCTAAGAGATCTTTGAATTATTAGATTATTTACATGGTGCCCCAGTGGTTCTAGGTTTGATCCCCTTTCTGAGTGATGAGACCCTTCTCAGTTCCATTATGGTTACTAGAATCCCCCATTAGGGATGGTTGAGATCCTCTATATTAGTATCAAGATCTGTTGGGTTCTAGAATGAATTTTTTCATAGTGATATCAGATAAGTGTGTTCTCTCAAATATATGCCACCATGGACGGTGATGATGTCCCATAGGATTATGATGCCTGGTTGAGTGATTTTTATATGACTTTTTGTTAGGTATGGAAGATTTATTTCCAATGGAATGAATATTTGGGATGTGTTTCATTTGGGATGTAAGAGATCATGGATTGAGTTCTCCAAGATGAGTGTTACCTTTTGGCCTAGAGTAGAAACTTGTAGCTATCTTTGAAGACAGAACATCATGCGACATAGAGTCTGAAGAGATTATTTATAGTTTTCCTAATGGTTTTTTCACATCTCTTAGTTGAAATACATTTTGTATTAATATTACTAGTTGAGTATAGGCATCGATGATCGATATGGAGTTCCTCTATCATTTGGGTTCCCACTGGTTAGGTTGATAATATTATTTCCTTTTAGTTTCTTCCTTTTTTTTGGGTATTTTGGGTGCCTTATGGGTATTGTTATACTCAACCTTTCATGGTATTTTACCACATGTGTTGTGTATTTTCATGTCCATGGGAGATTTTATGGAATCTTAGGAGGACCCTAGGAAGGGGGATCATAGTGTGCTAGACTAGCTGAGGTGTTTACTAGATCTTCATCAAGGAGATTTACAATAGTTTCATTAGACAGTGATCCCCCATTCTGAGATTTTTTGACACTTTTATAGTTTTTAGTTAGGACTGTATTTTTTTATATTTTATACTTTTGGTGTAATGTGGTAGTGGGATAGATGTATAAATGCCTTTTATTCATTTTATATTATCTTTGAACTATTTCATAGTTATGTTTTGGGTGTGTGGATACAAGTACCTTATTCTAAGGCCTCTCATGTGTGAGATATTCCTACTCAACATTAGATGTCAACCCCTGGCCTATGGAGGTGGGTTTGGGGTGTCATGGATCAGGCCCTGGTGGGATGGTTCAGGACATTGTGGTATCAGAGCAAGTTCCACATTTCTATCTTAATGTTGTCATCTCAGTTTGGGATGAATAGTGAAAGTATTAATGTGTTTCAAGTTAAGATTTTAGTTTAGGGACTCTAGTTTTGGCGTGGTGGATAATTTATCCACTCACCTAGACATTGATAACCATGTTTTGACTCAAAAAATTTAGACACTGGTCATATATAGGTTCTTCTTCATGCATCATATAGGATTGGGATTTGGATTCCATGTCCTTCTAGAGTCAGATCCGAGGATATATTCTTGGAATTTGGTGTTTTATGATTATATTTTAGGATGACACTATGATTAAATCTAGATAGAATACTATAGAGGTATTTTAATGATGATCCACCAAGATATGAGGCTTCAGTATGAGGAATTCTTTTTAAGGATGGACCTTCAGGTGGTCTGCTAGTTGAGCCACTGCCCATTGAGCAATAGGTTGTGTTGGTAGTGTAGGATGATGATGCATGAATACTAAGTGTATTGTATGATTCCTTGAGTCATAAAACTCTAATGTATCAGGGTGATCTAGACCCCTAGGTATTTGATGACTATATTGAGATAGTCACACATGTTTTCCACATTTCGATGACACCACCTGATCATGTGGTAGTCCTAGAGACAAGCCATCAAAAGGGTTTGGTAAGGATATGGTGGAGTCTGATGATGTAGACCCACAACTAGTTGATGCTCACATGGGAATATTTTTAGTGGATCTTCAGGGAAGAGTTATATCTGTCCATGTTGAGGTAGGTGTGTATCTAATAGATTCTACAGGTTTGGCATTTTATAATGTGAATGGAAGAGTATATGCTGATGTTATTAGGCCTATCGTGATACTCCCTAGATATGATTCGAGATCCATTTTTAGATAATGGTCCTTCAAGAAGGGATCAAACTAGGAGATCAGGCCAACAGTGGTACCATTGTGCATCCCTTACTATACTAGAGTGATTGAGCAGTCATTCATGGTAGAGAGAATTCTAGATGAGAAAAATTTAACTGTTAGTCTGGAGAATATATGAGCTAAGATAACTATAGCTTGATGAAAATTTTAGGCTCAGGGATGTGGGTGTATGAGCTTCTTCAAGACATGATCTTAGGATGGATGGTCTCACGATCGGGGCTTCTAGGATGGATTTAGTAAGCCTTGGGGGATACTGTGTTACACATTCAATAGATGGGGACATCTTTTTTAATATTGTCTAACCCGTAAAGATTTTGAGAGGGATTCGGTTGATGGAAGTCCTTGGAAGAGGCACTTTTTTTAGAATGGATTTATTCATGAAGGTGGATGTGAAGTGGAGTAGGTAAAATATTAGGCAGTGGTAGATGGTTCAAGTTTCCACAACCACCCTAGATAGTCTGTACCATGATTAGGTAGTTTGAGGATGAGGGTGAGGACTGCTTCAGGACATAGAGGCCTATGACCAGAGGATCGAAGGATGACTGTAGGTATTCTTGTGTCCTTTATAATTTCATCAATAGGTTTCATAGACACTATTTTTAGGTACTTTTTTCTTTCCACTTCATGCCCAAGGTTCATCTCTGGTGACATGAGGAATTGGTATAGTCATGTGCTTGTGTTGTTCGGTATATCTTTGAATGCATGGGGAAGAGGGATGCTCCCCCCACTAAGATGAATTTTTATAATTAGGGTAAAACCATGTGGGTGAGTTAGTGTCACCCAATGTGGATAGTGTTAAGGTGTGGGGGACAATTCCCCGTAAATTTTTTGTTTGGGGTGGGGTTGAGTATTGGTGGATTTCAAATATAGGGCCTCGTAAGACCTGGTATGTGAACTTTGGAATCCCATTTTTGTTCATTAGTACCCACATGTTATCAATGTTTGAGTTGTGTGTGAGACACTTGGTGAGTGTTTGGTGCAGTTTGACCTAGATTTAGACTCAAAAAATTAGGTATGCTTCCACAACTAATATGTGTTTTAGAAATGTGATAAAAATAGTGTAGGTGAGTCAGTTCCACTAAAATAAGATAGTTTTGAGGTGTGGTGGATGAGTTACTATGAATTTTGTGTGCGTTAGCAGGGTACCATGCCTCTAGACCCTTTGGTGATAGTTTGGTGGTTTCTTGGTGTCTTCTATCCATCTCTACTGAAGCGGCATGTTCTCGCTTTGTATCATGATGTTGACCTGGTTTTAAAATTTTAGTACCTATATCGACATAGGATTTTGGGGCCAAGAGATCCTTGGGGAAGTGATATTAAAATTATTAAATATATTATATCATGCATGCCTATTTTCTTTTCAAATGTGTAATAATTCTCAAGATAAGTCTCATATACAAAATTTGAGGTCATATTTGTGTTCATAATGTAGATTTTTCACTTAGTGTTACATAAGCTTGTAGGAGGTCCCTAATATAGTATGATTTTAGTCTTAGGCCTTGATTCACTTTTTTACTCAATATTATAAGGTTTTAGTTCCCTTTGATAATGGATAGTGACCCTATGAGTGTCGATCTGTAGGTTTTAGGGAAATCAGGGTGATTTGGGTAGTTCACAAATAATTCCCATTCTAAATTCATGATCACATGATGTGTAATGGAGGGTCACAAACCATGTTATCTTGCAATTTGGGGAAGATGGACTTTTTTGGACAACACTCTGTGTAATTGGGTTACATGTTGTGTAGTGACCCTAGGTCATGTGTCCAAGGGACATGGATAAGGAAGCCATGTGTTGGGATACAACCATGTGGACATACATGGACAGAGTAAATGGGAACATGATTCTAGATGTGGGAATAGGAAAGAGGCACATCCAAGGGTCCATTTATCAAGGAAACGCCATGTACTAGGGGTACATGCCATGTGTGGGACATGGATGGATAATTATTCTGGGGAAGAACATAGTCTTAGGCTTGGGTGAGGCAAGACACACTATATGATTCATGTAAATGTCATTTAAGATCACATGGAATGCCAATCTGTACAATAGAGGACCTGTTAGGGTGTTTTGGTTGGTAAACACTCCCTTTGGGATCTAAAACACTCCATGTACTTCTTCTATTAGAGACTTCCACTCATCACATCTCCTTCTATGAGGCTTTGATTCAGGATTATGAGTCACCTATCCAAAGAATATTTTTCTATAGAATGTGATTCCATCCACGGTTTGGGACATTTAGGTATGATGCAAGGGGATGATGTGGGCTGCTTCAATAACCTTTTTTTAGAAAAGCAACGGTTGAGTGAGTCCCTTGGACTATTCCTTATGAGGGTACAATGTGGAATCATGTCTTCATCACAGGATTGTTATCCCCTCAATATAATGATCTTTGATAGAATTTTTGTATCCCTCCTGGGAGGACAGAGTAGGATCTTCTATCATATTGTGTCCCTATATCAAGTTCTTAATATTATTTTAACCAACACTACATAGAAGGCAATACCCTATCTAGAAAGACATCATTATAGGGTTTATGGAATAATTATTTATAGAATCCCCTACATAGGGGGAGGTGTTAGTTGGGTTGTAGAATTTATTGGTATATAATACCCTACTTAGTAGAATGTTTAAGTTGGTTTGTGTCATCATTGGTTATTGAACCCCTATTTTTTCAGCTAGTACTAGGTGGGTATTAAGGAATCTCCATGACCAACACTACACAGGAGATGATACTCTATGTGATAGATGTGATCTCTAATATTGGGTTTGTGGTTCCCCATAGTGGTACTCTATTTGGCCCCCTTTCTGATAGATCTTTTGGTTACTGAATTGGGTTTTTGGTGTCCCCCAGTGGTTTAGGGAGTGACCCGATCTGAGGAGATGTGGTCATTGGTGTTCAAAACTGGGTTTATAGTGTCCCCCAATGGTTCTGGGAGTGATATCCTATCTGAATGCTGATACATTTCATGGTTCCATTAGGGTTATTATCATTCCCCATAAGGGATGAGTAAGATCCTCTATATGAGTATCAAGAATAAGTGGATTCCAGTGTGACTTTATTCATGGAAATTTCTGATGAGCATGTTCTCTTGGATGTATTCCACTAGGGATTATGGGGTTTTTCCATTGACTTCTGATTCTTAATAGAGTTCTTTCTCTCAGATGTTCCATCATGGATGGAAGATTTATTTTTTATGGATTGTATCTCTTAGGAATGTTCCATCTTGGATGGTAAATCTATTGGAGTGATTTATCCTATATGTGTGTTACCATTGGTCTTTCAGTAGAAAACTGTAGCTGTATATGAGGTCTGAACATCCTAATACGTGGAGTATGAGATGTGTGAATCTGGGATTCCTTGTGGTGTTGTCACATATCTTGGTTTAGACACCATGTGTATTAAATTTACTAGTTAGATATAGATGAGTATAATCAATATAGAGTTCCCCTATCATTCGAGTTCCCTCTGGAAGGGTTGAGGGGATGGATTCCTTTTAGTTTCTACCTTTTCTTTTGGGTATTCAGGGAACATACTGGGTATTTTTATACTCACTCATGAACGATATTTTACCGCACATGTTTTTTCTTGTGTAGACCACATTCCATTCAACAGTTTCCTAGGAGGACTTGAGGTTGGAGGATCTTAGTTAGCTAGATCGGCCAAGGTGTTCAACAGATCGTGGACAAGAAGATTTCTAATAGTTTCATTTTACATTTATCTCCTCTATATGAGAAGTTTGGAAACTTTTATAGTTTTTTTGTGGGCTTTTATTTTTTCCCTTTTTGTAATTTTATTATACTCTAGTTGTGGGATAGATGTATGTGTGCATTTATTTTCAGTTTATATTTTATTTGTATAGTTTCATAGTGATATTTGTGGGTTCTAGTATATATGTAACATTGGATAAGGCCTCCTATATGTAATATATACCTAATCGACATTGGAAACTGACCCCAGGTCAATAGAGGAAGGCTTAGGGGGTTGCAGGTCGGGCCCCAGTGGGATAGGTCATTAAATTTATTCCCATTTTGTCATTAAAAATATTATTCAAACAAATCTTATTATCACATTCAGAATAGTTCATTTTTCTAACCTTTTTTTCAATGCAAAGGGAAAGTTCTTTTTACCATGTATGTAATGTGCAAAATTACCCACTTTCATTTCTATAAATATTCCTTTACATGATTATGAATATGTATTTATAAAAAATGGTTTTAAAAATTTTCAATGAAAATGTTTTTCATAACATTTTTCAAAATGAAAAAGATATTTTTGTAATGAGTTTTCTTAATGGTTTTAGTTAATTCATCATAAAAAACAAACCGAATTCATTCTTTAACGGGTATAATTTGAATTGGTATTATCTTTATTCTTCCTCTAGATAGATTTTTATTATTTTGACCAAGGATATTGTTTACATTATCTTCCTTTAATCATTTATGTTATCATTAACTTTCCCTTGGGGTCTTCACTTTCTAGTGACCATAGAACATTATGTATACCCTAAATACCCAAATCATTTATATTGCATATGATTATTTCCTAAACAATATACCATTGAAAAATACAATGTTTACTTTGATTTATATTTGATTATCTAGGGAAATATTGATAAATATGTATTCTTTACTCAACACAGATATTCGATAATGTGCACTTTTAATGAATGTAATCAAATAATCGATATTTGAGGAATATTTTGGACTTGTAGTGACGGGTGGGGTTGCGACTTTATATAGCCCTTCGATGTATCGACAAATGTCATGAGAAAAAAAAGGTGGCTAAATTAAATGGGTTTCCACCTATAGATTTAAACTATCTTGTGAAAGGTATTAATAGTATATGTTTTAATCTGCCTCAGGAATGACATCCAATAATTAATCATTTACTTAATTCTGAGTCAGTTATTATTATCCATGATAATTTCAATATGACAAAATATATGGATGCATTTCATTCTTAGTTTTTTGATAAAATGGAATCTATTTTCAGTTTTTTATCTTTTTGAATTAATTAATCCTTATCCAGTTATGATATATATGTTATTGATTAAATGGAATATTATTTTAGTTATATACCTTAACATGTTGTTTATGCACTCAATTATGAGTTTATTGATTACATTACATGTGTTTTAAGTTATTTACAATTCCATATTGACTATTCTCATTAATCCATTATTTCTTCTCCAGTACTTAACCCTTACAAAGCATTTGAGCTTACCTTTATTTTTTTATTTCCATAGGATTCGATGAAGTTTAAAATTAATGATATGTAGGGTTATTCAAGATGAAATAAATTTATTCTAAAAAAATATGTTTTAATATTTGTATTCAAATGTAATGTAAAAAATCATGTATGTATCTAGTTAACCAAGACTACAAAACTATTCGGTCCTTGGGGATGTGATTTCCTTGAATCATATGATAATGTAATTAGTTGAATGAAATTACTACATGCTGATGGAATTGGGGTTTCTAAAATGGGAATATGATTTTTGATTCATAGTCTGTGGTTTTTTTCAAGTTATAATTCATGTTGGTTGTCTTTAGGATTGTATTTTACGGATATATTGTGTTTTGGGATGAAGAGAGTGTTGTTTTCATGGTACACGATGAGATCACTTGGCATGCTAACTTATCTCGTTCCTTTTTCATGGTTCTATATTACTCTAAGTGATGATTGTGTGATTGGAAAATGTTTCACCGAGTCAAGCAGATAATCCATACATGATCTCTAGTCCCATATTTCTTGGATTTATATTATTTCATGTTTATCTAATATGTATTAGTTAATGATTGAGAAAGAGTTTTTTTTATTAAATTATTTTCCAAGGGATTATTCAATGTTTTCAAATAGAAATATTAATTTTAAAATGTATTTTTAAAGATGTATTAAAGATAAATTCCTATTTTAAATGGTGGAAGAATGTTTTAAATTTAATAAAAGGATTTTATTCGAATGATGAGCCTCTCGTGTAAGGATTATGTTTTCCTTTTTTATTAGAAATAATAAATTTAAAAAATATAATTTGGTTTTTAAAAAATTATATAGGTTTTTAAAAAATACTAAAAATGATGTTACATTTTAGGGATTTAGAACTGTTTTCGATAGAGGATGTTTGAGGTTCAAAAAATGTTTTCAAAAGGGATTTAATATTTCAATATTTTACATCATGGTTTTTAAATGGTTAAAAATGGATTATCATGTATTTAATGTTGTGGATTTTTTAAGGTGTTATTGGTAAATTTTAATGAAATGGTTATTTTGAATTGAAATATACTTTTTATTGATGGTGATTTTTTCCATATGATTGTATTGGGTCTTCTATCTCTCTGTGTTATTAAATTTATGTTCCCCATAACTATCTTCAACATTTCTAGTTTGGTGATCATCTTTTTAGGGTATAGTGAATCTATTTTCTGATTTAATGATTTTTTCAATTGAAACTCTATGGTTTTATATCAGTATTTTTTGGTGAATTCAATGATTTTGTGTTTCCATATTCCTTATTAAAATAGATGGTTAATTTAATGTTTTGATATTAATTACGGTTGGTGTGGTTTTATTTTGGTTCTTTTATTATCGGGGGAAATATTAGGTGTTCTCTAGGTACCTATGAGGGATGTAGAACCATTCAACGATACATATCAACTGGTGTTGGTTTGAATGAGTTGAACTGTCATGATAAATGTATTAAGAATGTGGTCTTAGTTTACAATTTCTTGATTCTTATACTATGGATCAAACACATGTATTTTTTAAAAGATATATTTTTTATTTATTCATTCTTCATTTTTTTCCTAATTGGGGTGCGAGCCCCAATATATCTAGATCAATACCTTTATATTTTTTTAGAGTTTTGTGGTGATGAGATAGTGTTTCAGGGTGTGCTGAACGCTAAAATAGAGCTCTATCCATTCATAAGGTCACTATGTCATGCTAGTGGGTGTGGTGCTGGCAGTTTTAAAACCTTCTGGTTCATGGTCATGGGGTATATTTGGGCCTTTGGTGATTATAGTTTGGTTGTGGAGTTTTTTGTTCGGTGCTGGGATGCACTAAAGTGAGCGGAATGGTTGGGTCAGCTATTTCAGAGGGTGTTTTGCATAAGGTGTACACATATGAAAAATAAAAAAAGAGGGAATTCCCTATAGATCCTATTCTATTGGGTGTGGTTTTTATATTTCCACTATATGAGAAATAGTTAGTGTATAGTTCAATATATCAAGGGGATGGTCGTGGTGTGGGAAAAAAGTCCAAGCAATTGGCTTCACACCATAGTGGCAAACCATGATGGAATTTAGTGCTTGAAATTCCTTAATACCAAGTAGTAGACATAGTCATTGTTTATGTCAAAACAATTTTTAAAACATTCATTAATTATATGGTAAAATATTGAATTTGGGATATATGCTTTGGCTGGACTCACTAGAGGTGTTATGAGGACCATCATGCTATAGTGAAGGCTTATAAAGCCTCTTATATGAAAAAGGGTATCCTGAATTCTTTGGATTAGATTTTCTACATTTCTTGATCATTAATCAACCCCTTAATCATTCATAAACTTCTAAAAACACATTTTTTCAATTTAAACACTTTATTTCACCTTAATAGATGTATAATTAATTAAGGTACCCCAATTTCTCCTCTCTTTTTTGTTCTTCCAATTATTCCTCCATTCATGAGTTTGTTATGGTGGAGATCATAGATTTTGGTTCAAAATTCAATAAAACCTTGGTTTTACCTTGTAGTTCTTAGGATTTTATGGTGTTTCTTTTAGTGGTGCATGATTCTTGATTAACCCTTCTTACATAGAGTGCATTTAACATCTGCATGAGGGAGGGGATCCTCATTCCATCCATTTATATACATATTTTGGAATTGCATATTTTTTCTTCCTTTGGTTGGATACTATAGGTTGACATAATCATATAATTAAATATATTTAATAGAAATTGAAGAGGATTCTAATATTCTCCTATGTTTACATTTTTTTTAATATTTCTTTTGATTTTAAACCAGTTCATTTCCTTTTCTAAAAACCATAGTTGTTGGGAACATTGTTTATAATGTGGTTATTGGGATTTGTCGAAATTATTATTCTTTATTATTCAAAATCACCATGCATAATATTCTAGGTGAATATATATGAATATTGAATCCTTTTTTCACATAAATCCGGTTTTTATGAGAATACCCATGATGTAAAAATAATGATGTAATGAATTAAAGGCACTTTTAAAACATCAATTGTGGTTGAAGTAAAATCTATAATATATTTCTATTTATTTTTGTGATTTTTTTGAATCTATTTTATTTTTGTGACCTTTTTTGGTCCTATACAGTGATTATGGTGACCAGTTAATGTAAGGGATATATAAAGGATGAGTTTTGCTTCTTAGTTGATGTAAATAAATGCACTTTTGTTGAGATATAGTGATAACATCAAAGTATATTGGTGCATTTTTTGTGGGGATATGGTTGGGGTATGGTGATGATAGGGGTGTGTTGAGGTGGTCATTTTTTAGATTTATATAGATTTTTTATGGTTTTTGTGGTATTATCCAAATATATATGAAAAAATGTGTTAAAAATGAAATTTAAATGGTATGTATTTTAAATTAAATAACTGTGGAAGAGAAATAATGTGTAATAATTTTAAGAAAAATGTTATTAATAATGATCGTGTAAAAGTTAATGGTTAGATATGTTTAATGATTTTTTTTCACTAAATATGTAATGGATTGTTTAATAAGTTGATATAAGTTGTCAACTAGTCAATATGGAAATTGGTTCAACTTTAATTGGAAAGATGAATTGTGGCTTGTTAGTGGCTTGTTTTGGTGGTGTATTGCATTAGTGGTGGAATCAGTTGATAAAATAGGTCTTGAGATCTTATGGTGGTGGTGTGGGATGTACTAGTGGAGTTATATATAATCCCACAGGTTTGGTATTTTGTGAAATCTATCTATCTATTATTTCCATGTTATTTATATATTCATCCCACCTGAGTTGGATAATCAAATCAATGCCAAAACATTGCGGGTTCTATTTTTTTCTCCAACATCTAGGTTAGTGGTGAAATGAATGGTTTGATACCCCTTTCCTTTGGTCTTAGTAATGATGATGGCTATTAATGTAGAATCAATCTAAATATAATGATTGGTGTTGGAGATTCCTTGTGATGATGATATCTGGTGTTGGGGATACATAGTAATGATCACCAATCCTAATAGAGATGCCTCGTAATTATGAAGATATGATATGAGGTTGGTTTCATGCATAGTGGGAGGGGGGAATTAATTTAATATCTTACACATTAATGATACATTATTTCCCTAGTTACTTAATGAAGTGATAATATGATGATATTTAATGATTCTATGAGATGCTATACCTTTTGAAGCTGAGGTATATTAGGATTCATCCTAACCCACATCAAAGATGGATGGAAATGTGATGCGATGACATGGAAGTAATGTAAGGATATGATTATTGATGATGGGAAGTGAGAGTGGAAAATTAGTGGGGTAGTGATTATGTTAAACCATTTTTATATTCTTTTGTTTTTGGCTCTTATACTTGGATGTGTTATTTAGTGAGAATGAAATTGGGAGGTTTGGATGAATTGATGTCCAATTTATGCCCTAGTTAGTTTTGTTGTTAATTCACTGGTGTAATAGTATTCTATTTTAACATATGTACGAGAGACCTTGAGCATGATCCAATAGTGTTTTAATTTTATACTCACACTACTCATATATAAACCATTTATTATATTTTTAGGAGGACTTCATGGGACGATATGAACAATAATTTCTTGGGTGTTGGAATGGTTGTTGAATTAAATGAACATGATTCTCATTCGGTACTTTATTTTGATAATTTTATTTGTATTCATTAGAAATAATTCATTCAATTTTTTATGTTTTCTATTAAATTAAACTATTATATATATGAGTTTTTGGGTTGTTGATATGCTATCACCTGGTCATACTTTTCTATTAAGGGAAATGCTACCCATGTGTGTGACTTTCTTTATAAACTATGTTAAAGTCACAAACCCAAGTCATACTAGTGACAAGAATACAAGGTTTTTGTCTCTCATCCTACATTATCATCTCAAGAGGGTTACCTATGGAGGGGGGTTCATGAAATAGTTGTAAAAAGAATTTTATCGAGATATTGGATTGATATTGGTGTTAGTAACCTTTGAGGATTATATGGGTTGGTAGGGAAACAATACAGGTTGATCATGGTGTGTGTCATGCTCAAGGGAGACCGGGTAGGACATGAGATATAAGGGCCTCTTGTGGACCAATGTATAGAATCAATGTTTTTTGAATGGTCCAATGAATTTGATCTACTTATATGGTAGAGCCCAAGGAGAGGTACATGCATCATACTTCTTCATGGTTGTAATTGAATAGGGTGGTTTTAGAAAATTAAAATGTATTAAATTACATAAAATTACATGATGTCGAGCTTAGGGATTCCCTTATGGTTTGTGAAATGGATCTAGGTCATCATCAGCCTCTATTTTAGGTAGTGGAAGTTCACTAGGGTGACCCATTACATCATCATTGGATTGATCTAATAGAGTTGGAGGAGGATTAGTAGACTAATTTACATTTTTTTAGTAGTATTCTATAATAAAGTATAGAGGGGTCATCCCTAATCTATATATTTTGACTTGGATGGTGGGGTTTGACATTTAATTTTATTATTTGAACTTGAGTAGAGTTTTTGGTTTCATTTGAAGTCATACAGATTTAAGGAGTGGAACATCTTTTGTGTATTCCATATCTCAATGATAAGAAGGTAGTAGATGTTTCAAGTGGTCAATTTCATAGTGAGTTTCTTCTAGAGATCCTATTTTCGATGAAGAGATGGGTGTGATTTTAAGGACCTTTTTTATTTCACTCCCAACCACTTTTCAGATGAGGGGTATTGAGTACAGTGTCTAGAGGAGGCGTTATTCCCAATGACCATATATACAATCCCCTTATTCACGCTATCTACGTATCTGGTGGTATAGAAGAAGTTAAAGAAGATTGACTGTATATGCTCCAAGGGATGATAACCCTACAAGGGAGACCAATATGGTATCTAATGGAGTAGATCTTTAGGCAATGTATCACAAATGCCGGGGATGTTGAGGTTTTGACTGATGCAAAGCTAACCCTAGTTGTTTTTTTGACACCATTATGGGATTTGTAGTTCCCAATAGTCTACACAGGGATTTTAGTTCACATTCTATGTTTTTTTTGGGTTGAGGTGACTATTAGGCTGGGTTCCCAATTGTAACACCCTGATTCTTTATGAAATATATTTTTTTGAATTAATTTAATTTAATATATATCTTTTCATACTTGAAACAACGAATTTTAATGAATCAAGAAAAACATTTAATATTATTATTTAAGCATGACCATTAGTAGCTTTCTATTACTACAAGAAAAAATGGGTTTTGTTGTTATTTTTTAGTGATTGTTTTAAAAACTTCCTCTAAATATTCAAAAAAATATATTTTCAATGCCGGTTTTTAGTGGTGGTTCTTAACCCCACCACTAGATATGTTTTATATTTTTTTATTTTTTAACATTTTTCTTTATCGGTTTTTACCAGTTGTTATTTAAAAAAGCTACAAATTTAAATTTTTTATTTATCAAAAAATTATATTTATTTGTAGCATTGGTTTTTATAAAATGGCAGCTAATTTAATATGAAAAAAATATTAAATATTAAATATTAAATTTTGATTTATTATTAATAAGTATTATTTAATATTTATTTTATTTTATTTTATTTATTTATAATTTTTATTAATTATAATGTGTTAATTATTTATTATATAAATTTATTAGTTAATAGTTATCAAAAAATTAAATTAATTCTTGTATAAGTTGAAAATCATAATTCAATATCAAATAACTATAACATTTCATCTGGGAGTTTGTTTTAACTCAAGATCCAATCAAATCGAAATATAGAAAATGAAATAGAATCAAATTAGATAATAATTTGTTGATAATTAATAATATAAAATTTATTATAGTTTTAAGAAAAGATAAAAAACAATCTTGAACTTTATGCTGTCAAAATTTTTGATTCAGTTGTCTGTTTGTCATCTACCACATATCAAAATGAAGCCTCTAAAGAGATCTACATTTTTCTGACCAGGGGAGCCCCATGTCATTATTTTTAAGTATAAAAATGAGCCAAAAGGCCTCTAAAATTGAGTTTTTAGTTCACATATTAGGATTCTTTATTATTCAATGATATTTTACCTTTGTTTAAGAGTGTCTTAATTTTTTTAGGCTATCTATAATTTTATTACACTAATTTACATTTCTATTGTTTTGATGGCATTACATTTATTTTGGTATTTCCTATTTATTGATTTATTATCTATTATATATATATTTGTTTATTTTCTTTTATACATTTTTGTATATTTATATATTATTTAAATAAATTACTCAATATATATTTAACATTATTAATAATTGTAACCATTCATGGATATTTATATGTATTTATGAATATTAGTATATATATAAACATAGGTAATTTTTTTTACATATTTATATATATACATATATTAAATGAATGTATATATATATACTTATGATTGAAAATAAATATATATTCATATAAAATTATGTGTGTGTGTGTTGGTGTTTATATATATTTATGTAACATTAATGAATGTTTATATATATTTATCTAATTTTTTTTATATTTATATTTATTTAGAGAAAAATATTTCTATTTATTATTAACTATTTATTATTTATTACTTATTAATTATTACTTATTACTTATTCATTTATTCATTTATTATTTTTTCCATTTATGGAGATTGTTATGAACAACAATTTGGTAAACCAAATCTATGACCTCGCAAAATATTATGAAAAAAGTAACAGAAAGCATACACACATAGAATGACCCATAGACCCACATTTATGTAATACCTGAAAGCCAACAACATAAAGACACAAAGTCCCAAAATCATCAATTCCTTATGGCCATGATGTCAACTAACAATTGTTAACTATGAAGACCCTGTGCACCTGACTACATTGATGCGGCTGACCAACTTTTGTGATGGTGCTTGTCCCTAATGTCCATTGGAGGAGGTTCCAGTCTGAAAGTCATCAGCGGGAATTACTCACTGTTAGTGTCTCATACCACCGACATCCCATGGTATATGAGGACATCGCACAATTAGTGCCCCATACCACTGATAGTCATTCTTCAACAACCAACATCAATCACCCCCATAATAAATCGGCATAAAAACATCAACATAAACAACTCCAAAATCCCCATGTCACATGACATCACTAGAGTCCAAGAAAAAGAAAATGTAAGCTCAGTCACCATTCCCCCCACATCCCTTTTGATCATCCCAACAAAACAAAAGATGAAAGCCTAAAAAACATGATGTCAACACATAGATTAGGATGTTGACATGCCAGCCTAGCGCCATCCTCCTAAGGTCATCTCAGCCGCTTCTTAAGGACTCCCATGTCCACATACCAAGACATCTCACACATTTCCCAAGGTATTCTCCCATCCATCAAGGTCATCCTTATCCTAGCTATCACATGCTGACAACCAGCATCACCTTCCCCCAATGCTTCCCTGCAATCACGTTGTCATTACCAACCACCCCCTATGAGACCACCTCCATTGGATCCATCGGGACCCCATATCTGCATCCCCAGCACGCTCCCTTCTTTAATGCCATTAAAAACACAACCATCCCCCCTCTCCCACTGTCGGGAGGACCACTATTTTTTTATTTGTTATTTAATTATAACTTACTATTATTTATTACATATTGTTTATTTATCATTTACTTAATACTTATTATAAATTATTTGTTTGTTAATATCATTTATTATCATTAATTAATTAATTTTTATTATTATTTATAAATTAGTTATTTAGTTATTTATTATTTATTTAAAATTTAATTATTATTCATTTACTACATATTTATTATTTATTATTTACTATTCACTTATTATTTATATTTTATCTATTATCGATTATTTATTTATTTGTTATCTATTATTTATTTATTATAATTTGTAATTTTTATATCATTTAATAATATTTATTATCTATTATTATTGATTAGTTATTATTGATTTATTTGTTATTTTTTATTTTATTGTGTATTTAATATTTATTTATTATTTATTTATTATTAATTTATTATAGAATTTTTATCCATTATTTATTATTATTTATTATTTATTATTTATTATCATTTATTATTATTTATTATTCACGTATTGTTTTTTCATTATTATTTATTTTTTAATATTTATTTTCTTATTTAAAATTTATTTATTTCATATTTATTTGTATCATATTTCTTTATTTCATATTTTACTTTTATTTATTAATTATGTATTAATTATTTATTTATTATATTAATTAGTTATTTATTATTTATCTGTTTAATTATTAATTATTTTCAATTTTTCATTCATTTAATATTTATTTATTTTATATTATTTATTATTTATATATTATTAATTTATTATTTGTTTATTTATTATTTATTTATTATTTATTTATTAGTTATTTATTTATTTATTTATTTATTTATTATTTATTATCATTTATTATTTATTATCATTTATTATCATTAATTATTATTTATTGTTATTTATTATTATTATTATTTATTTATTGTTTTATTATTTATTTAATTAATTTTTTTAGTTATTACTTATTTTTTTATTTATTGAATAATTATTTATTATATATTTATTATATATTTATTAACTATTATTTATTAATTTAGAATTTATTTAATGCTTCTTTATTATATATTCATTATATATTCATTATTTATTATTTTTTAATATCATTATTTGTTTTTAACTATATATATATATTGCATACTTTTTACTCACTATATGAAGAGTTTGTTGGAGTAGTAAAGTCTTTGCATTATATCTAAGAGGTAAGGTGTTTAAATCACTCTCAATACATATGTATGGAAGATTTATGCATGGCATGCATAGCCTGGATGGGATATGCATGAATAGAAGAATAAATATATAAATAATAAACATCTAATAATAAATAAATAAGTAATAGGTAATAAATAAATAATATTTAATAATAAATAATAAATACATAATAATAGCAATTAATAATGATAAATTAATGAATAATAATAATTTATTTATTTATTTATTGCGTAAAAAAATGATAATATAAAAATAAATTATGTAAATAAAAAACTGAAAATAAGAAAACAAAAAAATGCCACTAAATATTTAACTACAAATTGAATTGTAGAAAGAAGAAACTTCACTAAATAAAAAAACTATTGTTGCCAAAGTGACATGAAATGATTCCTGACTAAAAAATACGTGGAACTTTTAGAAAGTGAAATGCATAATTTTTTAGCAGTTTAAACGGTCATTATATAAGAAAAAACTGCTCGAATACATCCATTTTTTAGAGTGTTAAACATAGTGAATTAGTATATATATTCACATTTTTTAAAAAAATTATAATGTTTTCATATAAAGGAACCGCATTGATTAAATGGATTATTTTTTTAGTAATGTCGTCGTATGATTTGAAAAATACATTTTCTAAATAAAATTGATTTGTATTGATTTTTGTGAACAAAGGGTAAAATTAATTTTGGAAAATTTTTAAAAATTTATTTTAAAAAATGAACTACATTTTTTGGGATCAACATTTCAAAATTATTCTAGGGTATGTTTTGGGATTTTTCTAAACATATTAACATTTCAATGAGTAGTGAAAATGACTCTTTTTTATTAAAAACATCCTTTTCATTTAAAGAATTTATATGGTTTTATTTTGTTTTAAAATGGTTTAAAAGTTATAATTACATCAAGTATATTATAATTAATCAAATATAGACCATTTGAATCAATTTCATATTGAATTGTTAGATAGACTCCTTTTATTCTTTTGAAAAATTTTACTTTGGAAACCATTTTTCATCTCATCAGCATGTTTAATTTTATATTAAATTTTCCCACTTATGTGAATGGAATTAGGAGAAGCAGAATTTATATTTTTAATAATCATAATTAATATTACATAATAAGGCCATGTTAATTTTTTGGTCATATAGAATAGTAAAAATGGAATAAAAAACATTAGTTATTGCAGTTAAGGTTAAAACAGGTTTACTAAGGTGTTAAGCTAGAAAGATAAGGGGTAAAATGACATAAGAAAAACTCTAAAACCCATTGGATGGAAACATTTTAACCTTATCACCTCTATAGTTTGATAATTACCCATTTTTATACCTCTTTTTTATATGAAATTACATGGGTATTCTTTATTCTTTTTCTAAATTCCTTGTGCGCCCGCTACCCCACTTATAAAAGGCCACGCCCTCTTCTCTCTTATTCACTCTTCCAAAACCCATTGGTTCAGACAATCCCAGAAAAAAACATCTTTCTTACATACCTTCCCACATTCTATAAACCTTACCTTTATTATGAAATGTAAGACCCCAAGGTTTTGAAAATAAATATTGAATGCATGAAAAACTGACTCCCTACAAAACAACACATTATATAATCTATCGGTTAAACATAACATTGCCTCTACTATGTTTTGAATTTTGTAAAATATTCATCTAGAGTTGCAATAAGTATGTCATTTTAAGTATTATAGTAACCACATTATTTTTTGGAGAATATTAACATACCCTTATGAATAATAATATGAATATTATATAAATTGAGTTATAGTTTTAAAATTGTTAATTTTTTAATAAAGTATGATTTTGTTTAAATATTAAATTAATCATATATAAAAAATTATTTTCTAATAATTAAGTTTATTTTTGAATTCTACATGTCGAAAAATGGTTAGGGTAAATTTTTGGGATTTTTCTAAAATTCATGAATTTTTTATGAACAGTGAAATACGTTAAAATATCGTATATACAAATTATCGGTTAAATACACTATTTATGACATCATGAGTGTTGTAATCACACTTGGTTTGGACTCACATAAACTTATTTCTATTATGGGTCACATTAATCAACATTATTTTTTGTCTTGAGGGAATTAATAAAATAATGAATAAAATATTCAAAATTCACTCCACTCCCCCACTATAAAACCCCACTCACTCACTCCTATCGTCACTATTATAAGCTTTTATTCTCCCCAATGTTCTACACAAATACCCTTCCCAAGTCACTCCCCATGTCCAAGACCTCTTGGTCTTTCAAAAAGGCCAAAACCCCTTCCCTTAAAGAGATTCTCAAGGAGGTGTATTCAAGAGGTAAATGCTCATTTTATTTCTTCCATATTCATTTCAAGTTCCCTTCTATTGTTATCCCATCATCACCAAATCCATCCAAATGACCATGATAACTCCATTATCATCTATATATTGTAATTATTTTATGTTAATGGAAGTAACATCATCAATATCTTTACTCTCTCTTTTATTTTATAAACAAAATCATAGTCTCTGAGGTGCCAATTCACAACCTTCGTGGATGATGAAGTTTCTTTCTTCAATTTCCCCTTATTTACTAGTCATGAAACCATTTTTATGGTTTAAAAATACTTGAATATATTTATTATATCCTAATTAATATTCATGAACCTGTATATGTTCATAATATTAAATCATATGACCAAAATAGTTCCTAATAATCAAGATACCTCTAAAATAATCTTATTGTTTGTCATTAATATTTCATTTAATGATTCATATTCATTCCATGTAACCAAATTATATAAATGACAATGAAAACCTATTTATTTTCATAAATAATTTGTAAATTCAATTATATAGATTTACATCCATTCTCCATGAACTCCATTACTAAAAAACAAGTGAACTTATTATGAAAATAAAGAAAATGAACACTCCAGAACGACGTAATTCAATATTATAACATATCAATAATGAAATAAATTAATTAAAAAATTTATGATAAACTACATAATTTTTAAATATATTCTGAAATAATTTATTAATAATCCTAATTTCATATTCCAGGACCCTATGTTCAAGAGCGGAACACATTCGGACGTAAAGTAAGGGTTTTCCACCCAAACCTCTATTTTTATTCGGGTTAATTTTATTCTCTAATTATGTCACTGAAATTATTATGAATTATTATGTACTCCCCATAATTTTTTTTGAGTGATCTATATATGTTTTCCAAGAAGAATCCTTTCTTATTTAATGGAGAGTTACAGATTTTAAAATGAACATTCAAAATTACTTCTGAAATACAAGCCTGATTCATGGGAATTTCTCAAATTCTTACCTATTTTCAAGGGAACTCTATAATATGTTTTTAGAAACCACTATCTATATAAATTAACTCATTTTATTATGAAAATACTATCATACATCAGTTCTGGTTTTATACAAATACTTTTCCAAAAGAACTCTTCTTTTCAAAATAAAAGAGTATTTATCTGAAGAATTACTCGAGGATCTTATAAGATTTTTTTCATATGTTTCTACACTCATATTGATTATTATGTATTATTTGGTTAATAAATTATGATATCATATAATTGGATGGTTTTTGACTTGTTTTATTGTGAATGTGCTATCGTAAAATCATTCACCAATTTACTCTGAATAGTTACTGTTTAAGCTTAATGTTCAGGGAATGTTTTTTACATTTCATATATTAATTTCAATATGAATGTATATGTTGTTTTTGTTTATCCAAACTCATATGAGGAATTCATTGGTCTTATTATATGATGGTTTGGGCCCACTATAGCTCCTCGATGCATCGGTATGTCTCATGAGACAAATAGATTGGACTTGGCCGAGGCCTTTCCCATTTTGAGATATGGTTTTTGCTGAGTCCTTTATCATTTTTAGATTTCTTGGTCGAGGGATTTATGGTATGTTTCAGAATGTCCATAATATGAATTTTCCTCATTATTAGTCTATAAATTCATATTTTATGCAGTTATTCTACTAGTAGAATACCCATGGTTATGATTTGTTATGAATATGTCGACTCTTCTCATTTTCCTTCCATATTATGTTCATGTTTATTTTTTTAAGGGCATGTGTTTTCAATTATTCACCATAAATAATGTTTATGTTATCTTCCACTATATTTCTTACTCTTACTAAGCCTTTGAGATCACCCCTTTGTTGTGTTTCATTTTCTCAGGATATGAAGTAGTTTACTATTAATGACCTGTAGGGATAAGCTAATAGTTGTGGATGATCCCAACAAAACATATATGATGTATTTAATTTCATGGTGTAATGATGAACTTATGTATATATATAACATTCCAAATATACTAAACTATTCATTCCTTAGTGATACAAATTCCTTGTATATATTCCAATGTAATAAACTAAGGCATCAGCTTCGGGAAACTAGGGTCGGGTCCTTATAGTTGGTATCAAAGGAAGATTTGTAGAAAACATTAAAATGAGATTTAGAAAACATATAATAGGGAACAAACCCCTAAGATAGTATTTTAGTATAAACATACCATAAAATCATGGTATTTTGTTAAGTAATGGGTTATGTTTATTTTTCTATCAAATATATCCATATTAGAATTCTACAAGTGGATGTGGTTTTGGAACAGATGTACCTAGGAATGAAAACTCTAACAATGAGTATCAGGCTTGACTCGGGGTATCCAAGTAGATGAAAACGGTCCTTACTATGCCCCTGGTGTGACACTCCAATGCGATATTCTTAGGATAATTCACATTTTCTTTACAAGCCATTATAAAGTATTAAAATGTAAATTTTTCATCAAAGAAACCACTTTTTTGATTAGCCATGCATATGATTTCAATTTATGATATGTATTTCGCTAAGATAAGATTATAAATTTTGACCCATAACCTAATTTTGTGTATGTCGTTATCTAGAAATGGAACCAAGGGGAAGAAATGGAAACCACAAGAACATGTGTATCCCATGTAGGTATTGCCCTCTGCTGAAAGATAATGACGTTGGATCTAGAGCTACGACAAGTGATGAGAAACTTATATCAATACTGTGACATCTGACTCGGGTTATGAGGAATAACCATACCCCTATAGAACATCCTAATCCACAATTTAGAGGATCTATGTTGGATCTATTTATGCGAAAAAACCACCATCATTCAATAGGACTACGAACCCATTTGTAGGTGAGCAGTGGATGAGTTTCCTTAAGAATATATTTCATTCATTGGGATGTAATGAAAGAGAGAAGGTAATCATGATAGTTTATCATCTATCGGGATATGAAGATTAGTTCTGGTTATTAATCCAAAACACAAAGGAGGGGGAGAGATAGAAGAGATAGAATGGATGGAATTTAAGGAAATATTCTTATAGAAATACTTTCCTCGAGAATAGCGAGTGGATATGGAAATAAATTTTCTAAATTTTAGTCAAAAAATTATGATAATGTAGAAATGTATGAAACTAACATCACAAGGTTATCATGGAATGTTGTAGTTGATATATGTAATCCATATTGAAAAATTGATCTATATTTTTATGGCTTAAATTCATTCCTCCAACAGATACTGTTCTCCCAAATTTTTTCATCATATGAGGATATAGTTTCATGTGTTATTAAGACAAAAAAGGAATTCTATATGTCTTATGAATTTAATGGAAGGAAAGAGAATAATAGGGTTACTAAAAACATTAGAAAAGGAAATAAGTAAATGGGGAAGAAGGGAAGAGTTGAATTTCCACCCTATGATAAATGTGGAAGGAAACACCCCAGTACCTACTTAAAAAGAAAATGATTGTGCTAAAATGTGCAAAGAAAGGTTGTCTTACTGGTTATTGTAAGGGGGAATAAAGGAACAATTAATGTTCCATGATATAAATGTCAAGATATGGGACACTATGATAATTATTGTCTAAAGTTTCATGGAAACATGATATAGAAAAGGCCAAGGGATCAGGGAAAATCTTGTACAATACCAACTGATGATTTTGAAGTTCTTAATGATGTGGTGGAAGGTACGTTAATTTTATCCACAAACATAGCCAATACTTTATTTGATTATAGATCATCACATTCTTTTACATATTTACAGTTTTCCAATAAAATTATATATTTCCGATTTGATTTAATAAGGGAGTTGTCAGTAAAAACTCTTAAGGGAAGTATCATTGCAAAAAATTTGTGTCAGGCAGTCTCCATTATGGCATATAAACAATTTTTTTTGCTGATTTTATTTTCATAACCATATTTAATTTGATATAATCCTTAGTATGGATTGTCTTTAGAACCATGATGTGAAAATTTATTGCAAGAGTAAGGAGGTTACAATTTTTTAGGACGATGTGGAATCCCTTATCTTTTGGGAAGAAACACCACCATATAATTTTCATCTATACCCACCTCAGTATATCTATTCAATTAAAGTATTGAGGAGGAATGCAATGCAATAAATATGGGTGAGGAAGGTAATGTGTATATAGTGGACATATCTATTGTGAAAGAATATGTTGATGTGTTTCCAGATGATTTACATGGACATCCTGCAGAGTGAGAAATTGAGTTTTCCATTGACTTAATTCCTAATTCGAGACCCATATCAAAGACCCATTATTGAATGGAAAATGTGTACTTAGTGGAACTAAATAAAAAACTAGAGGAATTGAGTGATAATGGATTTATTTTCCCTAGTGTTTCTCTATAGAGAGCCCTTGTTCTTTTTATTAAAAAGAAAAATGGATCTATGAGGTTGTTCATTGACTATAGAGAGATCAAGGCTATAAAAACAATGAAAAAGTATCACATACCTTCCATTGATTATTTATTTGATCCACATTTGGGAGCTCAATATTTTTTAAATATTGACCATTGATTTGGATATCATCGGTTTCTTGTGAGGAAGGAAGATATTCCAAAAACAACATTTTGAGCCATGTATGGGCATTACATGTTTACATTAATGCCTTTTAGACTGACTAAAACACTCTCTATCTTCATGGATTTAATGAATAGAGTTTTTAAAGAATATCTTGATGACTATTTGGTGGTATATATTTATTGTATCTTTATATAATCCAAAATATATGAAGATCATGAAAATCAATTACGCACTATTCTAAAGACACTTAGAAGAAATGAATTATTTGGGATATTTAGAAAGTGCGAATTTGGGATTCAATCAGTTTCCTTTCTTGTCCACACTGTCTCAAAAGATAGAATATCTGTTTATCTTGTGAACACAAAGTTTTTTCAAGAATGTACTACTCCATCAAATATAATTGAGGTACTTAGTTTTATTTTTTTGGTAGGTTATTATTGGTATTTCATTTAGAACTTCACCTGTTTATCCAAACCGATGACCAAACATACAAGTAAAGGGGTTAAAATCATATGGACAAAATAATGAGAGGATTGTTTCAAAAAATTGAAGAAGAGATTAGTGAATTCACCAATCCTAAATCTACCATCAAGAAATGATGGTTTTGTGATCTATAGTGATGCATCAAACAAAATACTTGGTTGTGTTCTTTTGTAGACTGATAGAGTTGTTGCCTATGCATCAAGGAAATTAAAAATTCCTGAAAAAAACTACCATAGTCATGATCTTGAGTCAGCTATTGTGACATTTTCCCTAAAAATATGGAGAAACTATCTCTATGGTGAAATATGCAAGATATATACAGATCACAGGAGTCTGAAGTGTATCTTTTCACAGAAATAACTCAACATGAGGCAAAGGAGATGGCTCGAACTCCTCAACGATTATTATTGTACTATACACTACCACCAAGGAAATAAAAACAAGGTAGTTGATGCATTGAGCAGGAAGGATCATGGAGTTTTCAAGAAAGTGAGGATTGATAAAGATCTTTCGTACATGGATCTAGTGAGGATGGATATGGGAATTATCAAAGAAGGTTAAATGTCACTACTTTTTCATTTGGTTTCCCAACCATCTAGATTAGAAAGGATTAAAAGTTCTCATCTTGATGATGAGAACCATAAAAATAAAATTAATGATGTGAAAGATGGGAAGATGGATGACTTTGTGTCTGAAGATGGTGTTCTGAAATTTGGGAAGAGGCATCGTGTTCCAGAAATACCCGAGCAAAAAATGGAGTTATGGTATGATGCCCATATTTTGAATTTCTCCATACATCATGGTATCACTAAGATGTATATTGATTTTAATGAACATTTCTGGTGGGATAACATGAAGAGGGAAATTGCAAATTATGTATCAATATGTTTAGTTTTTCAATAAGTGATGGTCGAAAAACAAATCCTAGAGGATTCATGCAACCTCTAACTATTCCTAAATGTAAATAGGTTGATGTCACCATGGATTTTTTCATTGTATTACCAAAAACTCTGACAAAGAATGATATAGTATGGGTAATTTTGGATAAACTTACAAAATCTACATATTTCCTCGCAATAAGGGAGGTTTTTCTACTGAAGCACCCAGAAAGACTCTATATAAATAAAGTTGTGGGACTTCATGGAGAACATATACCAATTTTTTTATCGTGGTACATGATTTAAATAGAAATTATAGAAAATTATTTAGAAATATTTGGATACTGAGCATCGTATGGGTACTGTATATCACCCACAAACTAACGGGAAATCAAAAAGGATGATCCAAACCTTAGAGTACATGTCGAAATCATGTTCACATGACATTCTATGTATGTGAGATCAATATTTTCCTTCAGTGTAGATTTACTACAATAATATTTTCCATTCAAGTATTCAAATGGAACCATATGAAGAATTTTATGGAATGCGATGGCATACACCAAATTGTTGGGATGAAGTTGGTGAAAAAAGCTTGTGGGCCCATAGCATGTGGAGGAAACAATAGTGAATGTTAAGACTATTCAATGCCATATCAAATTGTCTCAATGTAGAAGAAAAATATATGTTGATAATCAAAGGAAAGATTTGAAATTTCAAGTGGGAGGTCATCTTTTCTTAAAAGTGTCTCCATGAATCGGTGTTATAATATTTGGGAAGAAAACTAAATTTATCCCTAGGTACATAGGCCCTTTTGAAATTCTAGAGAGAATTGGAGATATTTCATATCATTTGGCTATGCCACCTATCTTGTCTAATGTACATAATGTTTTCTATGTCTCATTGCTGAGAAAATACATTCCAGACGCAACACATGTCCTCACATATGAAGGTATAGAGTTGGAACCTCACCTATCTCACTGTGAAGAGCCTATCCAGATTCTGGACACTAATAAACAAGTGTGGAGGGATTAGATGACTCGTCTAGTAAAGATACCTTAGAGAAACCATAAAATCGAAGAGGAAACATGGGAGCATAATTATCTTATGATAAAGACCTTCCCAAATCTTTTTGTGAGGTAAAATTCTATTAATTTTTAGGATGAATTTTTTGTGAGGTGAGAACGTAACACCTTAATGTTTTGAAAGTAAATATTGAATGCACAAAACACTAAGTCCCTACAAAACAACACATTTTATAATCTATCCATTAAACATAAATTTTCGTCGACAATGTTTTGAATTTCTAAAAATGGTCACTAAGAATTGTGATTAGTAATTCATTTGGAGTCTGATATAACCAACTTGATTTTTTTGGGGAATAGTAATATACACTTATGAATAGTAATATGACCCTTATGAATATTAAATCATATTATTATTTTATTTTCTTAATACTATAAGATAATGAAATCTTGATTAATTTTTCAAGGTGATTTAATATGAGTTGTAGTTTTAAAATTGTAAATTTTTTAATAAAGTTTGGTTTTATTTAAAAATTAAATTCATAATATGTAAGAAATCATTTCAAAAAACTGGAGTTTATTTTTTAATTTGTACACATCAAAAAAATGGTAAGGGTATATTTTTGTGATTTTTCTAAAATTCTTGAATTTTTGAAGAATAGTGGAATACAGTAAAATACCGTATATACAAATGATCAGTCAAATAAACTATGTATGTAATCATTCGTGATGTAAGAACACTTGGTTATAAATCACATGCACTTATTACAATTATGGGTCATGTGAATCAACGCTATTGGTTCTCCTGAGGTAATTTAAAAAACAATGAATAAAATATTCAAAATTCACTCCTCTCCTCCACTATAAAAACCCCTCTCACTCCCTATTATCTTCACTTTTATAAGCCTTAAATTCCCCCTAGTTCTTCTCAAATAGCCTTCACTAGTAACTCCCCACGTCCAAGAGCTCTTTTTATTTCCAAAATACCTAAACCCCATCCTTGAAATATATTCTCAATGAGGTCGATTCAAGAGGTAAATTCACATTTTATATCTTTCGAATTCATTTCAAGTTTCCTTCTATTGTTATCCTCTCCTCACCTACTCCATAAAAATTACCATGATAACTCCATTATCATCTATATATTGTAATTATATCATTTTAAGGTGAGGAACATCAATAATATCTTTACTCTCTCTCTCTCTCTCTTATTTTATAAACCGAATTTTCATCTGTGAGGTGCCAATTTTCAACCTTTCTGGACGACGAAGTTTTGATCTTCAATTTATACTTATTTACTGGTAATGAAACCATTTTGATAGTTGAACCTGACTATAATATATTCATTATAACCTACTTAATATTTAGTAACTAGAATATGTACATATTATCAAATCATATGACCAAAATAGTTCCTAATAATCAAAATACCGATAAAATAATCTAAGTGTTTGTCTTTAATATTTCATCAAATTATTCATCCAAATTCCATATAACCAAATGATATAAATGACCATTAAAACCTATTATGTTCATAAATAATTTTTATATTAAATTCTGGATACTTACATTCATTCCATAAGAACTCCATCACATAAAAACATGTGAACTGATTATGAATATAAAGAAAATCAACACTTTGGAACGATGGAATTCAATATTATTACATATCAATAAGGACATAAATGAACTAAAAATTTATGATAATATAAATAAATGTATAATAGGTTTTGAAATAAGTTATTAATAAGTCTAATTTCATATTCCAGGTCCTTAAGTTCAATAGAAAAATACATTTGGACTTAAGGTAAGGGGTTTCCACCCAAACCTCCATTTTCATTCGAGTAACTTTTTTTGACTAATTATCCCAGTGAAATTCTTATCTATTATTATTTACTCCCCAAATATTATGTGTGAGTGTTCAATATATATTTACCAACCAGAAACCTTCCTTATTTTATGGATATTTACATGTCATAAAATTAAGTTTCAAAATTATTTCTGAAATACAAGCACGATTCAGGGGAATTTCTCAAATGGTTACCTATTTTCAAGGGAACTCTATAATCTATTTTTAGAAACCATTGTCTTTATAAAATCACTCATTTTATTATGAAAGTACTATCTTTCTTAATTTATGGTTTTATAAAAATATATTTCCATAAGAACTCTTCTTTTCAAAACAAAAGAGTATTTATCTCAAGAATTACTCAATGATTTTACATGAGTATTTTCATTTGTTTCAACACTCTTGTTGATTATTATGTATTGTGAAGAGTAATATTTTATGATATAATCTAATTGAATGGTTTATGACTACTTTTATTGTGTATGTTCTATCCTAAAACCATTCACCAGTTTACTCTTAATTGTTAGTGTTTAAGCTTAATGTTCAAGGAAAGTTAATTACATTTCATATGTGAATTTGAATATGAAGGTATATGTTGTTTATGTTTATCCCCACTCATATGAATAATTAACTAGACTTATTATGTGATGGGTGGGGAACACTATATCCCCTCGATGCATCAGTAGGTCTCATGAGACAAATAGACATGGACTTGGCTGGGGCCTTTCCCATTTTGAGATATGATTTTGATAGTGGACTTAATCATTTTTAGATGTCTTATATGAGGACTTGAGGGTATATTTTAGAATGTTCAGCGTATGAATTTCCCTCATTATGAAGCTATAAATTCATATTTCATGTGTTTATTCGACTAGTATAATACTCATGGTTATTATTTGTTATGGAAATGTTTACTCAGATCATTTTCATGTCATATTATGTTCAAGATTATTTTTTTAAAGGAATGTGTTTTCAGTTATTCATCGTACCTAATATTGATTCTTATGTATGCATATAGCTTTTCAAATCTACTAAAATATTCATTCATTTTGGATATGACTTCATTTTTTATATTGTAATTTAATAAAATAAGGCACCCTCTCTAGGAAACTAGGGTCGGGTCCTTACATGAAACCTTCCTAAGAATGATTTATGAATAAACCTAAAGAGGTTCTCCAATGAAGGGGTAATGTTATTAAACTTGTTTTTTTATTTTTTCTTCCACCTACTTCTAATATTATTCAATTTTACTAATATAATATTAGTATTATCACGCATATGTTGTGATTCTATTATTATAATGTAATAACCAACGTCTATCACCTATTACATCAAATGGGAAATGAAATTGTTGATCACGTGTATGGTAGACTACCCCCTCATGAATCGATGTTATTCATTTTCCATCACCACCTCTCACAGAAAGTTAAAATGACATATTTAGTTTTTATATCTAATAATTATGAGATTATTATCCTTTAGAAATTATAATATCACATATACCTTCATACATTCCTTTCCATTGGAATACGACAAAAATTTTCATGTCTAAGGAGGACTACCACTTGACAAATTGACGTGAATTATTTTTCAATTATGTTTTACAGGAAATGAAATAAGGGACAATTTAGCTAATATATGTGATGTATATATATAAAAAAACAATAATTATATTAATTCAATAAACTATTTACCTTTCATCTAATTCATCTTTTGAGAAAATTGAAACATCATTCATGCAAATGCACAAACTACCATCTCCATGAATGGTGTAATTCATTTCATATTTATAACATAAATAGATTACTATAAATAATTATATAATGGATGTATATGATTTTTATATCATGATTAAATTTCCTAATATGATGGGAAAATGATTAAAATTAATGGATCAGTGACACCAAGCCAAAAACAAACATGAAAAATAAATAAGTTATTACCCGAAATATGATTTTGGCAAGGAATTGCTGATAAAAGAGTAATAAAAGGTCATAAGTAAATCATATATGATATGATACCATTGATTATAGTTATAAAATATATTTATAATAAACCTATAGTTATTATACAGTAGGTTTTAATGTGTATGGAGTATATTGAGACTTAATGTGGGGAATTTTGGTCCCAATTTGTCATCTTTGAGACATATGTTATGTTACACACCTATCTTCTTTTATGGGTTGTATACATATCCACTACGACATGTAATATCATGAAAATATTTAATCTCATGATACTTAAATTTTCATTTAAATTTATTTTTTCATGGGGATTTCGATTCAAATGTAACCAAAGTGTTAATGGTTTGAGGTTACAATCTCATTTTTTATTGGGATTGATTATAATTATGATTTTGATGATGAAACTTTATGATCCATTTATCAAGAAATTTAATATTTTTATTCTACAATATGTATTTATTGAGAATTCATATTTTCTAATTGTTTCCCACACTTTATGTACACATGATTCCAAAACATTATTTTTAAGGGAAACAGACATTATTTCCCTCTTCTTTCGAAAATTATTTTTCTTCCATATCCATATTTTCTAAAAATGTTCTCAATATTTTTTTAGTATTAATATATTTTTATTAAAATTAATTTTTACCCTTGTCTGAGTTTTTACAAAATTGATATAGTGGAATTTGCTTATAGTTTCTAAACAATGCATGTATGGACTTTTTTGAAAATGTGAATGGATTAGTTTTATTAACGGTTATGGAATGAATGGTACATCCTACCGCTATGATGGATAAATGAATAAAAACATCCCCTATATGTTTTCATGTTTATTTTTAATAAAAATATTTTCATTAATATTTTTAAAAAATTTATAATTTAAAATTAATTATTTCATGTGAAAAGGGTATTTTCCAAATAAAATTTTCTAAGTGATATTTGAATATAATTTTCCATCTATAATGATATACTTTGATGGTACTTAATATTTAATAAGGATGTTATCCAATGATTCCATACTAATTTATTCAATGGATGGTTTATTTTTATGATGACAAGATGTTTATGAAACCCATGTCATTTCCATGGGATATTCTATGATGAAATATTTTTGAAACCCATTTCATTTCATGGGTTCTGATATGTTGAATTATATTTAAACCTATGAAACACAATTTTATGGATTATGTGATTGGAGGTAACTATATCTCCCTATAATTTATTGGGTAATGATTAATGTTACATCATCTCAAAGGGTAAATAATAGGTTATCCCAAGCCTAATAGAGGGTATAGGGTAGGTCATTCTGTAGTCGAAATAGGGTACATGGGAGGTTTTCCCAAGTATGAACTAGGTACATGGGTGGTTATCCCAATCCTAACATGTTATTAATGTATTTGTGTATATCCCTAACATAAGATAATTTATGCTTATGTGTATACCAAAATCTATATCTTATACCAATTTTATGATATCATGGATCACGTGATTTTATTCCTTTATGATTCATTTCTTATGAACTCTATTGATTTGTGTCAGGACATATGTTTATGATCTATTCTATACAAGGTATTGTTGTTTCCAATGTTACTCCAATGTAATCTAAACCTTATACTTAGGTTATTTTGATATATCCATTGTTTACCCTTATTGAGAATCAGATTTCACCCTTAATTATGTTTCTTTTATCCAAGCTACGAACAAATTTATTATATATGATATGTCTAAAAATGTCCAGAGTTATGAAGAAATTTCTGGGAGATGATGTATCTCACTTAAAGACATGTTTTTTATGTGTCCAAGTTTCCAAATGAACTAAACCAAAACAATTTTATCATGGATTGTTATGTTATGTAATGAATATTCATATATTAAGATGTAATATTTATGAACGATAAGTTTTGGTCTTTATAGTTTGTATCAGATAAAGGATTAGTTATTCTTTAGAAACTAGGATGAGAATACTATTTTGGGATCCCTAAGTAAATATCTAAGGTCAATTTGTATGATAATTTTATGTATTGAAATATAAATCCTAGATTATTGGTGAAGGAAAGAGTGAGTGGTTTCTACGAAATTAAATCCTAGTCTTGATAGTACATGTGGGTGTGGTTCATGAAAAGATGTACCTAGGGGTAACAACATCAAAAAAGTTGTATTGAGATTTACTTGAGTGTTATCTAGTACATAATAACGGTCCTTATTGTGTAATTATTTTTACACTGTAGGGGGATATACTTTGGAAATTCACAAACTCTTTACAAACCATCATTAAGGAGATAGCTTCTCTATAGCCTCTAAAGAACACACTGCACGTGCCGCCTCCTTTTCAAAAAAAATCTATTATTGTGACCTCCTCCACTGGGTTGAATTCATCCATCTCAGCTCCACCTCCAATCAACCATAGCTCATGTGTCCCTTCTTCATCGATCCTCCCTTCTCTAGTCTCGGGACATTGAATCTGTGGTTCTTGTCAATCATGCATGAGAGGTTGGAATTATTAGCCCCCCTTTACTCAATGCCCTTACCCCACCTTATATTACACCCCTCCCCTGACCATGAAGCTCATCATTCCTTGTGCAATGCTCTCTGTGGATCTTCCTCATCTTCTAACCATCCTTTCTTCTCGGCGGTCTCCCTAGGGGTGCCTCAGTCATCGTGCAAATGATCTCAGGTCTACCTCAACATTCCCACTTCAGCATTTCTAGAAGCTTAAACATGATTTAATCTCACCCTAATATCTTTCTCTGGTGTTGAAAAACCCAGCCTTGTGGAATTTCAGTATTTTGTGGATTTCTGGGGCCTGCACCACCCAGTGCGGATCTCTTCTCTTCATCGCCACTCCTTCTGCATTGTCCATGCATCGCAGGAGGACTTCATTTAGGAATGGTGTAGGGATCATATCTCCTAGGGTTGATGGAGCTTTAGCCTATCCAGATGGTTAGTGGATGCTCATCGGGGGAAAGAGTTCCATCTCTCTATGGTGTGGATCAGTCTCCTAGGGCTCCCACTTCCCTTCCGAAATTAAGACTTTCTGAAAGCTATTGGCGACTGCTTAGGTGGCTTCATGTGCTTGGATCCCCAGACCAGCTGTTGTGTGGAGGCATCTATGGCCCGTATTTTCATGGAATTGGATCTATCTCTCCCAGTTCCAAAAAATAACAATATCCATGTGTAGGAATCCTTTTTTGGGTTCAATAAATATCTTATCCAGTGTATCTATGATTTTTTTTCTCACTGCCTTCTTCAGGGACACTCTAGGTAGGTGTGTATTCATCTCTTCCAAGTTGGAAGGCATCACCTAGATCATGTATAAAAAGATCATGGTGTGTCTTTGGCACCTCCCATGGTAGAAAAGGGCCTTGAGCATCCCCTTCCCCTACCGTGGCACCCAATAGAGAGTCTTATTACGACTTAGTGACTTATGTTCTACAGTGCTTGACCCAGGTCCATCTTGGTGCCCTTATTTATTCTCATTTTCTTCTTATGGTCCTCCCAATTCTTCCCCCTCAAGATTTATCTCTCATTCACAGTGTCCCTGATGCTGATGAATGGTTTCTGGTGTTAGTTCCACTGGGCTACTCATTCAAAGGATTTCTTTCTCTTTATGCAATGAACTCAAACTCAGTTCATAGTATGGAGGACCCCCAACGGAAGACTCTTGGGCTAGAGAGGGAGCCCCACTCTTTCCCAAGGAATAGGGGTGATCTCAGGCCCCTCATTGAGGCCTCAATTATCCATCTAATGGTTCCCTGCCTATTGGTATTGGATTATGCACAAGATCTGAGTCCGGGAAACTCAAGGGATGGTTGTCCTCTCATTTTGAGAAGTCCATGCAATATGGGGCCTGTCCCAGATCCCTATATTATAAATGAATCTTCTGCTAATTTGGAATTCCCTACGTATTAGAGCTCACATCAAAATGGACTTCATGGATTTGTAGATTTCAAAACAGAGGATTTTTGTGGTGGCCATCCTTTAGAACAAGAATCAACCAAGTAGGACCAGTGAATTATCATGAAATCTGAAACTACATGGCTACATGCATGTTGATCTATCCAACAAACACATCTGAATTTTCTTGCAACGATTCTCTTAAATGGTGATGACCTAGTAGGGGACCGGTTCATTACTATTAAGGTTTCCTTCAATCATGATTCCTTCTTCATCTCTTTCATTTTTGGATGTTATGACTCTCATCAATGGGAGTCCCTATGGAGATCTCTCAATAGTTTTGACCTTGAAAATCTACCTTGGTTTTTAGGGGGGACATCAATGTTGTTGTAAACCTGATGGAAAGAAGGGGAAGAGGTCCTTTTAACAGGGAGGAAATTCTCACCTTTTCTCAATTCGTGGCTAGAAAAGGTCTCATGGACCTCAGATTCATAGGTGATCATTTTACATGGTGTAATAACCAATGGGGATCTCATAAGTCATGGAGAAATTGGGATAGATACTTAGAAAACTTGAATGATCTCTCTATTTTTTCTAGTACCCAGGTGACCGACTTGGTGCACGGAGTTTCGGGTCACTCCACACTCTAGATCACATTATCCTCTAGAAAAGATCATCATATTTCTCTTTCATTTCTATTAGCACTAGGTAAACACCCTTGGTTATAATGGGATGGTAAGAGTATCCTGGGACTCCCAAGCCTAGGCTCACGCATGGTCAAATTTACAAAACAAATTGATACGTCTCAAGAAGAGGCTACAAATGTGGCCAAAGGATTCTCCATTAGTTGATAGGGGCATGGAAGCTGTTATGTTGGATGTTGATTATATCGAAAGGAAACTCGAAGAGGACTTGGATGATGGGTCCTTTTAAGATCTTGATAGCAATAAAGATATTATGTCAAACATTCTACTAAGATAAGAGGAGCAGTCTAGGGAGGTTACTAGGATTAAGTGGCATATATAGGGTGACAAGAATATGACATATTTTCATTCTTTTATTAAGGAAATAAAGAGGTGGATCATACCGAACATTGAATAGGGGGATGGCTCATACTCTGTTGACAGGGAGGTGGTAGGGGAGCTTTCCAGATCCCAATTATGCAACCAACATTCTGGTCCTAACATGAAAATTCCAAATGCGTACATAGGGGGTGACATAGTGATCTTTGATATCATTCAGCCCAAATTCTATTCTTGTGATAATGAAGTCATGAGTTCCATTCCACAAGAGGATGAGATACATGATGCCAGGATGAATCTGAATCCTGAGAGCATGACAGGTCTCGATGGGTTTCTTGGATCCTTCTATAGATCCTAATGGGATATCATGATGGTGGATTTAATTGCATCCATTTAGGAACTCTTCAGGGGTGGTTCATTGCCTCAAGTTTCATGCTCCACCACAGTTTTCCTCATTCCCAAATCCAAGTCCCTAACTTTGTTGAGAACATTTGTCTCATCAACATGTGTAATTTTTCTTGAAAAATAATTTCTAGTATCATTAATGACAGTCTCTCTATCCATCTTCTCAGATGGATCACCAATGAACATTATGGCTTTGTGATAGGGTGTTCCATATAGGGGGAGATCAGTTTGGCCAAGGAAATGATCAGGGATCTCAACTTCAAAACTCATGGTTCCAGTATGTTGATTAGACTAGATATGAGTATGGCCAAAAAATGTGTGGAGTAGAGATTCATCAATAATGTTTTGCAGGTATGGGCCTTTCCTCCATGAATATTGATATCATCTTCGGGTGCTTTAATTCATTCTAGATGAAGATCTTGCTCATGATCAAAACATTTGGCTTCTTCAAAGCTATGTGAGGCCTTTAACAAGGGGATCCCAAATCCCCAAGCATCTTTACCATCACATAGGATGTCCTTAGGCAGCTCATTCATCACAACATCAACAATGGTGAGATGATTGCCTTTCACATAAGGATGAGATTCCCCTCTGTATATCATCTTATGTTAGCAGATTACTCCATTGTCCTCATAAATGAATCTATAAGAACTATATGAGGCTTGTACGTAGTTTTGGATGCCTACTACTACTGGATCAGTCCAAGCATTAACCAATGAAAGTGTAATATCTACATTTCTAGACACTGTTCTAATATTTGTTTTCTCAATGTGAGTGTCTCTCTATCCAGGAAAATTTTAATCTCCCTATGGTATACCTAGGATCCTCTCTTTCTTTAAATCTTCTACACATTCATTATTTCAATTCCACATTCTATAGAATTATGGAGATGGGTATCAACTAAAAGAATCATTAACTATATTTTGGAGGTAGGATATCCTTGATTAACTGCGTCCTCTTGGCTACTCTAATCCATACCCTCTATAATATCAAGGTCCCAAAAGGGGTTATTCGATGCATGGATATGATTTTTGAAGGTTTCATCCAGGATCCCAAGTCTGATGGAATAAGTAATTGGGACTCTTGAAATAAGCTAGCGAGTCCTATCAGTGAAGGTAGTATCTACATTCAAAGTCTCAATGAAAATGGCATGGTACGCGTTGGAGAAGAAGAATTTATTGGGACTAACCATGCATGTCTATTACATAGGAGAAGGGGTTTTAAGGGAAGCCAGTATCTCCCCCCTTTGGAGTGAGATCGTAACCTCATTAATTCTCTTAGGGACGACTCTTGATGGATCATCAAAATAGGGGATGGATCATTATGGAATCATAACTGGTGTGGGGAGATCATTGGATACTCGAGTTTCCCTCTGATGAAGATATCCTTCAGGGAGGACACCATCTATCTATCCTTCATCAATGTTGTTCTAAATTGGGACCCGCTAGATTTGTTTCATCTCATCTGCCTGACCTTGGCCCCTGAATGTTGTGTGTTCACTCCATCCCCCTTAGTCTCCTTCTTTTGCTAGTATTATCATCAGGTCTCAAGCTCGCAGGCTGGTGTTGATGAATGAAATGATGTCCTGTGGGACCAGGACATCCCCATGAAGATTAACTATCTCACTTGGAGGATACTCAATAGAGAAATACCCACTGATGATAATATCAAGTGATGTTGTGTGAACATGGCCTCATGATGTGTGTTCTACAAGAATAATATTGAGGAAAGTTCGAATCACTTTTTTTAGAGTGATCGGGTGAATGTGGATCAGAAATTGTTTGGTGATTTTACTAGTTTTTTCCTTCAAACCATGGTGGATCATCCTTTTCATATTTGTTGGTTTTATGGCCCGGGTGCACAGGGCCCAGAGAAAATGGAGTGTTCCATGGTTTTGCACGCAGGCTATTGGTTCCTATGGTAGGCTAAGAATATATACATTCATGATGGAGTGTCCTTGTCTGTGTGCGTGATCACTATAATGACTAAAAACCAGTTGACTTATCTATTCAGGGTTATCAACACTAGGAGGGATGAGCCCACCCTACAATGGCTCTTTCATATCCATCATGATCACGCTCCTACCACCAGCCTCTTCCATGGAAAATGGGTTAGATGGCACCCTCCTCTTTGGGGCCTCAAGATTAACACTTACAGGTCTTATATCATGGGGATCATGCATGGTGGGGGGATCTTCCATGACTTCAATGGCTCTGCCATTGTGGATTTTTCTACCTGGTTGGACCATGAAACTTAACTTCTAGATGAGGATAAAAACATGATAGCTTTCCTCATAGTGTACCGGCAAAGGGGGATGGATCTCATGGATGCTGAAACTGATTCTATTCTCATTTTAAATGAACTCTAGGGTCTCAATGATGTCCCTTGGTCTATTGAGTATGTCATTTGTAAGAGCCACAATATCCTCGATAAAAATATCAAAGTATCCCACACCAGGCGGGGGGGAAGTAAGGTGGAAGTTTATCTATCCTCGTTCAAAATTTATGGATTAGAGAGCCGATTTTTTTAAAACCTTCATATCTTGGAACCTATAGGGAATAATATTCTTAGAGTGGAGGCCCTCAGTCTTCACCATTTCTGACAGCTGTAGCAATGATTCCTCATTCCTTCATTTGTGGTCTTTTCATGTCCTTTTCCCTTTGAATAAAAATTTGAATGATGATGACCATGAAGGATTTTAATAATGACCATGAATGGACTAGGTTAAGCCTACAATATGATATATTGAAAAGAAGGCTTCATGATTTAAACATCTTATAAGTGACTTATCATGATTATGTGGTTTTCCACAATTGTTATTGTTTTTTACACAATGTTCTTTGGTTTTGGTTAGTGGACGAAGCCTAAAGAAAACACGTTAATACTAAATACAATATAAAATAAACTTATTTTTCTCATGAGGAACAAAATTTTATGGGATATGGAATGAAAAAATAGTGAAAATGATCACATAACTTTATCAGGATATGAATCATGTTGAACATTCAAAAGAGTAAAGAAGATAATAAGATTTTATTGAGATATTTATGAGGGAACATCTACCTTCTTTTAGTGGTTATGTTGATCTACTAGTTTCCATAAACTTGATCAATTTCATTGAAATAATATTTTCCATTCTCTTATTTTTAGAGCATGAAATATTCATTTGGAGCATCCGTCATTTGGAAAGAAAATCTGATCAGTGGTAGACTCTTATCAAAAATATGAGGCAACAAAGTGAAATGGAATCCATAAAGTGTGATGATATTAAGAGCTTATTTTTTAGAAAGTAATTTCCTCATATTATTTGTATGAAAATAGAGAAGGAATTCCATAATCTAAAATAAAAGGATGAATATTTTTTTGTACTTATGTGGAAAATTTTACAAGAATTTTGAGGTGTGATTATTGTATTATCATCTAGCCAGAATTTAAGGTTGAGAAATTGTTTGGTGGATAAGAAATAGGTATATGTAGTGTGATATCCATAAGGTACTTCAGTATCTATGTAGAAATCATTCAATATGATATAAAGGTGTAAATGGATATTGGATTTTTCCATCAATATCATGGTCTTGAAAAGAAAAGAAATATGGAATTAAAAGGAAACTCTAAAAATCATTGAGAAAAGAACATACTATTTTCTTCATTATTTATGTGTGGAAGGAAACAAGGATGAAATTTTCTTATGGGGACTAATAAATTTTTTAATTATGTAAATGAAGACCATGGAGTAGTATAATGTCAAATTTATGGGAATAAGTTAGATAATTATATAAATAAAGAGAAATAACCACAGAATACACATATCACACTTTAGTGTTTTAAAAGAATGTATTTTGAGAACTATTCTGACAAGTTCTCAAATATAATGGTTAATGGATATAATCAACATCAGCAACCACTTATTTCGAGAGAGAAGGAGATTTAATGACCCATCCCAGTAGTGCCTATGTCTTGGCTCCCCAAGCCTGACTCCAATAAGCCATGGGTTATTGACTAGCATCGAGTAGGAATATCACTAACATGGGAGGCCTTAGCATAATTTTATGCAAACACACACACATCTCCAAGCCTATATAATGTTGAAATGTAAATCAACTGAAAGAAACCAAAAATTCATACATATAATCACACATCCTGATTATGATAGTATGTAAAGGAAAGTAAACATAGACAAATATGATCCCATCCCAAAGAGTATTAATAATATTCAACATAAAAATACAGTGGGTAATTTTATCAAGATATCGAAGGAACATACCTCATTCAATCTGGTCTCACTAAGCACTTCCCAGTCCTTGTCCCTCTAGGACTTTTTCAAATGGTTGTCATCTGCCAAAGACACGACACATGTGGGAAAATCCAGTGTTGGGGTGAGTATAACAATATCCAATAATACACACTAAAAATGAAAATCATACAATAATGGAATAACAATCATCTCTACATAGGTATATTCCTATAATTCTTATAACATGATCATCCAATCATATGTAACAAAAACACATAGTCTATTTAATGTCCCAGATCCGGGTGCCACACAATGGGTGCCCGAAACCCGGTTGGTCACATGACCTCAAGCACATTTCCCCAAACACCAGAGGCTACTGAATAGAAGTGAGGGCCTAATATTGATACTGGGGAAACTATGTCATCATTTGTCAAAGTGTAGTGTAGTGGAAAAAAATATAAATATACAAAAGTGAAAGTAGTAAACAATATAGACCTAAAATGGACAATGGAACTAAAGTAAAAGATAAAAACAATAATATATATGATGATGAAATATGTCTCTAATTATACGAAAGCAGCCAAAATAGGATACACTATGATATAATACAATACAGCATAAGGTACAAAGTACGGAAAAACAAAACTGAATTAGTGCAATATGAACACAACAGCATCACAAGAATAAGCTCGGTCCCATGATCTCCTACTCCTCTACAACAATCATGTACTTGTTTAGGGACTCTTTTCCTTATCGACACCTACAGAAATATAATCTATTTTGGCACAAGACATGACCCAAATAGGGAATGAGAAATAAATCCCAGTAGACAACCACCAAAGGCTCGTGCCCAACTGTCAGTGAAAATGTGAAACAGTAGTGTGCAATAATGAAATGAAATAAACTAGGAAGTACTCAAAAGTAACCATTCATACAAGTTACATTGAATTTTTAATAATTATTTAACAAATAAATATAATTGAATTCAGATTTCTCCGAGACTCGGCCTCAGCCAACAATCTCTTATACCAGTGCCACAATAAGAAACCACAACAAGATATCTAACAAGTAAAAGATAATAATAATACCAAGCATGTGATTTATCTTGGCTTGTACAACCTATGAAATCACCACAGTGAACATTCAAGGTAAACATTGTCCTCATACATGCAAATCCTTACCCTCAGGAAAGCAGAAATGAAACCCTTAGGTGACTGCCCTCAGGAATAACAAATATAGCCCTTAGGCATACTAGATATCTCCCTCAGGCACAGAAGATACTACCAAGAGGTATAAGAAAAGTTTCCCTTAGGCTAAACAAAACATTTCCCATAGGCTAAACAAAACATTTCCCATAGTCTAAACAAAATAGTACCCCTTGGTTAAACAAAACATTGCCCTCAGGTTAAACAAAACACTGGCCTCAGTCGTTCCACAGGCAAAGCAAGTAACCAGGTCAAGTCCAACACATAAGCAAGAAATTTATATATGATTCCTCTAATGAAAACTCAAAAAATTCTATAATCCCAACATACCCATGGGTATCCTGGCCATGAGACTAAACAAGGGAAGCGCACCCTCGGGATGGCCCTAGATGAAAGTAACAATCTCAAACAGTAGTTTATACTTATTCATTAGATTACCTATGCAATTCAATGTATCTCAACAGTCAAAGCCTCAACCATAAGACACCCCGAACATTGGCGCATGGTACAATGATACACAAAATCAACTCAACAGTTGGAATTAAACACAATACCACTTACCTCGATCTCCTTTGATCGATATATGTGAAAGGCACCTCCTGAAAAAAACAAGAATGATGTTGATCTGAGATAAAGGATTACCGGTTAAAACCTAAAGAACTTTTTTTAGGGAAATAATTGTAGTGAATGATTCAAGAAGAGGGAAGAAATAACCTGCGTGGTTCAAATGAGATAGATGACCGAAGAATCAGAGTCCCGGTGAGTGATCAAGAGCTTATCCAAGTCTCAGCCTCCTCTCCCGCTGATCTTGGTGAGACCTCTGCCTACTCTGTCGAATGAGGAGGCTACTGCTTATTTTTAAAGAAAAAACATGACTACATGGTGTGTACTCTCAATTGTAACATCATCCCATTTCCACTCCAGAATTGGTAGCTGTTGAAATAGTCCAGTTGGCCTCTGATGTTCTGCCTTCACCTGCTGATAGGTGGAACATCTCGTAACAAAACCAACTACCTCTCTTTTCATACCCGGCCACCAATACTGACGTCTCCAGTCACAGTACATTTTGGAAACTCCAGGATGCACAGCCCAAGATGAAGCATGAAATTCCCACATCAACCTCTCACATATATCCCCTAGAACCCACACTCATCCATGGATACGTAGTACCTCATCATCACCTATCATCCAACCAGGAGGAGGGTCCACACTTGCCACCATCTCTTGTAGAACTAGGCCTTCTGAATCTGAAAGTTGTCTCATCCTCACTCTATTCAGGAGGGTATAAGTCACTACTAAGGATGAAAGATAGGTTCTCCCCTGACTATCATGCACCTCCAAATGCATCTTAGAGAACAAAGACATAAGCTACCACTCCCCACTAGCATCTTGCACTGCATGTATCTCTGTCCTCCTACTCAGTGAATCATCTATTGTGTTACCCTTACCAGGTGTATAGGCAAGATCAAATTCGAAGGACTGAAGGTATTCAACCCACCTTCACTGTCTCAAATTCAAGTCACGCTGGGTAACGATGTATTTAAGACTTTTGTGTTCCGCAAACACCATAAAATGTTATCCCAATAGATAATGTCTCCAACAGTGTAATGCATGAACAACTGTAGCCAACTCGAGATCATGCGTCGGATAATTCCTCTCATGTGGCCTTAACTGTCGAGACTCGTACGCAACTACTCTATCACACTACATCAACATTGCTCCCAGCCCAAAACCTGATGCATCACAGTAAACTGTATAGCTCTTCCCTTGCACAAGAAGTATCAGGACTAGTGTTGATTTCAACCTTCCCTTCAGCTATTGAAAGGCTGTATCGCAAGCTTCTAACCAAACAAACTTCATACCCTTCGTAGTCAAACTCATAAAAGGAACTTCTCAGCAGGAGAAGACCTATATAAAGTTCATGTAGTAACCAGCCAGCCCCAATAAACTATGTATTTCAAACACGTTCTTAGGCTACTCCTTGGAAACTACTACTCTCACTTTCTCTGGGCCTACCGCCACTCCTACCTCTGAGATAATATGACCCAGGATGTGAATCTGGTCCATCCAAAAGTGGCACTTTGAGAGCTTAGCTTATAACTGATGCTATATCAATGTACTAAGTATGATCTCAAGATCGGTGGCACGGTCGTGTAAAGTGTGAGAGTACACCAAGATATCTTCCATGAATACTACAACAAAAGAATCCAGATATGGGTGGAACACACGATTAATCAGATCCATGAAAACTAATGGCACGTTTGTGAGTCCGAACAGTATGACCAAGTACTCGTACAGACCATATCTACTCTGAAAGGATGTAAGTGGTATGTCTGATGGTCTAACGTACAACTTATGATATCTGGATCTCAAGTAAATCTTTGAAAACACTCGTGCTCCTCGAAGTTGATCAAAAATATCATCAATCTTCGATAAGGGATATCGGTTCTTAACTGTAAACTATTTTAATTTCTGATAATCCATGCAGAGTCTAAGGGTTCCATTTGCCTTCTTAGCAAAAAGGGTAGGAGAACCATAGGGAGAAATAGAGGTTCAGATGAAACCATTGGCTTGTAACTCCTCTAAGTACCTCTTGAGCTCCTACAATTCTGGTGTATCCATCTTATAGGGAGGAATGGACTCTGGTTCGGCTCCTGGAACAAGCTCAGTAAAAAAATCCACCTATTGCTCTAGAGGTAGACCTGAAAAGTCATCCTAGAAGACATCCCTAAAATGATTAAAAACTGGAGGGAGATCCTTATGAAAAGTTCCCCAGTCATCCATATATAAACTATCAATTTGGGTTGTCACTCCACCTCACCCACGATGCTCGGGTCCAGCTCGACTCACCTGGACATCACATTCTCCCATGTATAGAAACTCTCTACCCTCTGGTGACATGAAACTCACCTTGTGATGATAGCAATCTACAAAGGCTCGAAAGGGTACCAACTACCCTATCCCAATAATGACATCATAGGTTATCATATCTATGATATAGAGTTCCCATAAAAAGTGACACCCACCAACCTTTAGGGGGAACTCCTTGCACTGATGTACACCTGCCATTCTAATTCCCAACGGAGTGTCTAGATTAATGATATCCGAAGAAGAAGAAACATAGAGTACAAGGCTCTCCACAACAGGCATAGATATAAAGCTATGTGTAGAACCAATATCGAAAATTACATAAGATAAAACAAAAGAAACTAGAATAGTACCTCGGACAATGGAAGGTCTGGGATCATGATCATATTAGGTCAGTTCTAATGTATATGTATGCCCAGTGTCGCTGCCTTGTGACATAGCCTAGCTACCCTGAACTGACCTGCCCTGTTGTCTCTAAGATCCTTGTGTCTGGATACCATGCCCACAACCACCACCTCGGCCTGAACATGATGACATATTCCAATTCCCTAACTGATAAGAAGCTGTTGGCCCTACTCTTGCATGTGGAGTCTACACAGAACCCCTATCACTAGTCACTAGTGGAAATGCCTTTCAAAAATGCTGAAGATGACCGATATTTCCGCAATCTCAGCACTCCATTGGGTCACATGGTAAATGAGTTCTCTTGTTCCCCTATTTACAACACTAGTAGCACATTACCTGGAAACCTGCAGAATTATTCTGGCTAGTACATCCACCATGAGAGAATTCCATTTGCCTCTTCCTCTTGAAGGTAGAAATAGTACCAGAGACTAGTGCTGAACTTCCCATGTCTGTTCCACTATCTTTCCACAGGTTCCGCTCAGTAATCAACTTCTGGTTCACAATAGCATGCACAATAGGCAACCTTAAAACATTCAACAGTGCTCAGATGTCATATTGAAGACCATACTCAAAGCGTCTAGCCCTCAACGTCTCATCACCCACCAGAATAGGTGAAAAACATTGTAGCTTGGTGAAGCGAGCAGAATAGTCCATCACTGACATGGATCGCTACTGTAGATTCATGAACTCTCAAGCTCGATCTGCCCTTAGCATCTCTGGAAAGAGAAATTCATACAAGAGTGCCTGAAATTTTTCCCATGCCATGTCTCTTTGATGCCCAGTCTGGGTGGTAAAATCCCACCATCTCTTGGTAGAATCATGCAGCATGTATGTAGCGAGCTTGACCCTCCTCCCAGGAGGCGTCTCCAGATGCTCGAAGATCATCTGCATAGAATCCATCCATGACTTTTTAGCCTATGGTCTGTCATCCCCTAAAAACATAGGCGGATGCTGCTGCTGGAATATACTTGTCAGCTCTGCCATAGATGTGGAAACCGGTGATGCTTTCTGGATGGTCTGTATTAACCGCATGAAGCCTTCATGAAACTGCGCATCCATGCCTGCATCTGGTATAACGGCTGGCGCCACATCTTGCATTTCTAGAGGATCAATCAGTAGCTCTTGTCCTACTATCTATGGTGTATAATCATCGCCACTCTCTTGGAAAACAACTTGTGGTCATCTCGGTGGCATGACTCAACAATGTCAAACACACGCCATAGTTTAATTTACATTCGAGGTTTCTTTTGACTGGTTAAGAGTGATAACGAAAAAAAGAAAGATCCAAAAGAACTGGAAAAAAGAGACTACATGGCATGTATAAGGTCGACACGGTGTGTACCCTTAAGACGTTACATGGTATTGTTCTCAAGCCGGCCTAGTGTGTCTCAACCCAAGGTACATGGAGTGTTACACCCACACATGGCATGTACACCACCCTGTTTCCCCAGCCACACAGCCATGTCCAGACAGTCTCTCACCGGTCAAGACTACATAGCATGTCCCAAAGGTATAGGGCATGTCCTCAGTAAAATCTGGAAGACCCGTGTTCCCTCCAACATGGTGGGTTACACGGCCTTATACTACATATCATGTACATATAAGTACACGGTGTGTACTTAGAAAATATCATTTCTTCCCGAACAAAAGAGTACATGGCATGTAGTCAATACTACACAGCATGTATTCTAGTTTTTTCTAGACAGGAAACCTCAGAAACTACTACGGAGGCAAGAAAAATACTGAAACGAACACCAAAGGGCCAAATTCCTATCTGTGAGGGCCCATACTCCCCACCAATCAAAGCTTTGAATCTTATACATGTTATAAAAAAGGTAAACAAGTCAATGATCCACCAAATTCTGGTCAATGAGGGCCCATAACACCTCAAGAACCAATGTTTGTCGTTCATTCAAACCAAACCTCTTACAAAAAATACCCCATCAAACAACATGTATTTTTATCAAGGCAACTATCACAACAACATACATTTTCTAGCACAAAATCTATCACAACAACATGAAATTTCTTATACACCTACATGGAATAGAAACTATGCATGACATGTGATTATAACATGTTCTTAAATGTTTCATGATATGGAATACCCTCATCTCATCAGGATGCAACTAAATAGAACCCATGAATATACAAATATAAACAGCACACCACAAGTGTGTCACCTAATGGTGAAAATCAAATCAACTGTAAAACTTCAAAACCAAAAAAAATTACAATTAAACGAGGTAGATTGGTTTTTCCCAGTACATGGGTTAGCTACTCCCGGGCACAACTTATTACCAAGTACCAATCACGTTCTGTCTCTAGCTATAGGCTCCAAACAGTAAGTCAATGACAAGAAACTCCTTTGATACCACTTTGTAACATCCCGGATCTGGGTGCCACACGACTGGTGCCCCGAACCCAGTTGGTCACATGACCTCAAGCCCATTTCCCCAAATGCTAGAGGTTGTCGACTACCAGCGAGGGACTTGGACTAATAGTGGGGAAACTCTACCCTCATTTGTCAAAGTGTGGCGTAGAGGAAAAAATATAAACATACAAAATTGGAAGCAATAAATAATATAGAACTTAAATGGACAAAAGAACTAAAGTAAAAGATAATAAACAGTCATATATATGATGATTCAACATGTATCTAATTCTAAGAAATTAGCCCAACCAGGATGCACTGCAATCTGATACAATACATCACAAGGTACAAAGTACAGAAAAACAAAACCAATGAAATGCAACAGGAATGCAGCAGCATTGAAATCCTAAGCTTGGTCTCATGCTCTCATACTCCTCTTCTACAATCATCTACCTATATATGGAATCTTTCCATTATCGAAACCTGTATCAATATAATCTGTTTGGGCCCAAGACATGACCCAAATAGGGTGTGAGAAATAAATCCCAGTAGGCAACCACCGAAGGAATGTTCCCAACTATCAGTGAAAATGTTCAATAGTAGTGTGCAGTAATGAAATGCAGTAAACTAAGAAGTAATTCAATGTAACCATTACTACCAGTTTCAATTCCTTTTTAATAATTATTTAACAAATCAATATAATTGAATTTTGAGTTCTATGAGACTCGGCCTTGACCGAAAATCTCTTATACCAGTGCCACATCAGAAACCACAACAGGCTATCTAACAAGTAATAGATAATAATAATAACAAGCATGTGGTTTAACATGGCATGTACAACATATGAAATCACCATAGTAAACATTCAAAGTAAACATTGTCCTCAAACATGCAAATCCTTACCCTCAGGCAAGTAACAGCAAAATCATCTTGTGACTGCCCTCAGGCATAATGAATATTTCCCTCAGGAATACGAGATATCACCCTCAGGCACCGAAGCTACTACCCACAGGCATATGAAATGTTTCCCTCAGGATAAACAAAACATTTCCCTCTGGTTAAACAAAACAATTCCCTCGGGCTAAACAAAATAGTGCCCTCACACTAAATAAAACATTACCCTCAGGATAAACAAAACACTGCCCTCAGACATTCAATAGGAAAAGCAAGTAACTAGGGCGAGCCCAATGCATAAGCATTCAATTTATATATGTTTCCTCTCAATAAAACTCAAAACATTCTATAATCACGGCATACCCATGGGTATCCTGGTCAAATGGCTAAACAAGGGAAGTGCACCCTCAGGGTGGCCCTAGATCAAAGCAACAATCTCAAACTTTAGTTTATACATATTCATTAGATTACCTATGAAATTCTATATATATCAACATTTAAAGTCTCAGCCATACGACACCCCAAACATGGGAGCATGGCACAAAAGTATGCATAATCAACTTGATAGTTGGAATTAAACACAAGCCCACCTACCTCGATCTCCTCTAATTGATATATGTGAAAGGCGCCTCCCGAAACAACCAAGAACTATGTAGATCTAAGATAAATGATTTCAAGTACAAACCTAAATAAATTTCCTTAGGAAAAGAATTGGAAGGAATATTTTAAGAAGAGGGAAGTCCTTACCCGCGCGGTTCAAATGAGATCAACGACGGAAGAATCGGAGTCCCGATGAGCGATCAGGAGCTTCTCCATGTCTCGGACTCCACTCTTGCTTCTCCGGGTGATCCCCATACCTCCTCTGTCAAATGAGGAGACTACTGCCTATTTTTAATGAAAAAACATGACTACACGTTGTGTACTCTCACGTACACATCATGCACTCTCATGTAAATGACGTATACTATCCTTTTTAGTTGTTCCTTTGGAGGCTACTTTCCATCGCCTCACTATTTATCTACCGACTGATTACATGGAGTATATTACTAAGTACATATTGTGTAGTTAGTTTTTACACCCTTAATTGACAACAAGCCTACACGCCCTGTATTCTCATCCCACATAGCCAAAGTACAAGGCATGTGTACAAAAGTACATAGTGTGTAGTTTATTTTTACACCTTTAATCGCCGACAAAACTACACACCCTGTATTCTCATCCCACAAAGCCAAAGTACATGGCGTGTGTACAAAATTACATGGTGTGTACCCATAAAATTGGTATTTTTTCTGCATTTCCCTTGTTTTACCAAAAACACTTATGGAAAAGGAAAAGAATAAACACGTACCTCAAGAATAAGAACCAGGTTTTTACAAACTTCCCCCATTAAAGAAATTCGTCCCCAAATTTCCCTTACAAGGGTGGTGAAGATAAATCTGGGAACAATTATAGCCACTGAGCACGTGCGTTGCTCTCCTGCTCCCAGGTCATGTCCTGCACTTGGCCACGCTACCATAGCACCCGTATTAGAGGAACTGACAAACCTCAGAGAACCTTCATGCTCCAATCAACAATACAAATCAGATGCTCCTCAAAGGATGCATCTATTGATATGGTATGTGAGTATGATATACTCTATAATACCAAATGTAGGATCAAAATAATAGAGATATTGTATGGAGTATCTAATGATTCTCAAAATACAAGATGGGGTGAATTGTATCCTTTTAAAAATTCCTTTGGAACTTGGAAATATGGTTATGTTTAACAAGGTTAAACAAGGTAATTCAAAAAACCTATAGTTCTACAAGCTTGCTAGATTTCGGAAATATGATTCTGAGAAAGCAATACCAGAAAAGAGATTCCGAAAATGAAACATAAAGAAAGGTTACAATAAAGACGATTCTACTTTAAAGCATATAGAATCTAACTAAATCAGAGTAAAAATGTAAGGAATTATAAGATAATTATATTATCCTGAACAAAACAAATGCAGCAGAAATATTGTAACAAAATAAGTAACAATTAGAAAATCTTTTATCCCAAAGAGAAGGGTATCCAACAACCTTGGATAAATGTCCCTTGATTTATACATTGAAGAAAGTATGTCTTATCCACACCAGGGTAAGCCCTTGATACGAAGATCAGAGTCTGTCTTGATATCCCTTCAAGCCCTCAACATTAAGGTAGTGGGTACCTCTATCTTCCTCAGTAAGGAATCCCTCAACTTCAATGTAGTCGTCACCTCTGTCTTCCTATCCCCAAAAGCCCTCGAATGTACTCAGCAACATTCAGAGTCGCACAAAAGCAAATCTGATGAATAATTTTAGTACGCACAAAGCAATGAGAGTATCTATCTAGAAATCACTTAAACAACATGTAATCTCTAGAGTTGTATAACAGTGTGGAACTCTTTAAAATGAGCTCATATTTATAGGCATGACTTCAACGGTTGGCTCCCCCCTCCAACGATCATATTTTACTTGAATTTCGGAGGGACTTGTACACATGTCACTTAAACAACTGTTAGGGAGTAACTGAAATCACGACATCATTTTATAACAAAATAAGTGTAAGTATAACTAAAATCCAATATTCAGAGTATATGTAAATGAACGTTTGGAATCTAACCAAAAATGAATTTGGAGTCTATAATACAAGGATATTCGGATTCTGTTTCTCTATGAATTTAGAACCTGAACTCAATAGAATTTTGGATTATGAATTTCAAGGAAATTCAGAATCTGCATTCACAAGAATTTGGAACCTGTACTTACCAAGTTCGGAGTCAGAGTTCAAGAGAATTCGGAGTCAAAAGTTGTAAGAGTTCAGAGTCTGAATTCCGCAATCTTGGAGTTAGAACTCAGAAAGTTCGTAACCCGAATTCGTATTCAAAATTCGAAGTCAGAACTCAGAATGTTTGTAACCAGAATTCGTATTCATAATTTGGAGTCAGAACTCAGAAAGTTCGTAACCAAAATTTGTAATCTGAATTAAGAGTCAGAACTCAGAAAGTTTGTAACCAAAATTTTTAAACAGAATTCAGAGTCAGAACTCAGAAAGTTCATAACCAGAATTCCAAATCAGAATTTGGAGTCAGAACTCAGAAAGTTTGTATCTAGAACTCGTAATCATAATTCGAAGTTAGAACATAGAAATTTGGTAATCAGATTTTTGAGAATTCCAGCGTCTAAAACAGAATGCTTCATATCTAGGTATTAATATGATTCTGAGGTTTTGGTTTCAAACTGAATTTTACACATAGAAAAATTATGATATGTATAATGAAAATAAGGTAAGGATTAATTTCCTTGGGGAAGGAAATTTTCCTTATAGAATTAAAACACAGGGTAAAAATAGATTTTCCTTGAAATAAGGTGTTTGTGATTTTCATAACAAGAGGAATGTTAAAGCCATAAAGAGGCCTTAATGACTCAACCAATCTCCCCAAGTATGAAGGAATGGAAAATTCATAAGGAAAACCTTATTGACTCAACAATATACTCCTTTTTTGAATGCACAAACATCCTTATAAAAAGAATATGAGGACTTAAAAAAACTAGACTTTATAAATAAAGCTAATATCCCTTTATTCATGGTCGATGTTTAATATGACTAACTCCCCCTTAGGCTTTGGAACTCTAAGGATCATATTCTAGATTTCTAGAATGAAAATTTTCATTATCTTGAGTGTGGAAATCTTCATAATGGATAAATCCCCCATAGATAAACTCTCCATTACTTAGGGATATTTCTTCATTACTTAGAATTATTTTTCCTTCTCCCCCATTGTGATTTTCAAAAAGAGTTTGAGGGAATGGAAAAAATATGGTACCTGAAATATTAGTAAAAACATCCAAGAAAAAAAAAGCAACCATAATTTCATTAAGATTAGATGAATTTGTACAATGAAAATATATACAACAAAAGATCGAATTTGGATCTATTTTTGTTCTTTTTCCTTAAGTACCATCTTTTTCACAATGGTTTTTAGCTTCTTTATCTCTTTGTGATCCTCCTATTCTTACTTTTCTAAAGCATTGATCTTGTATTCCTGAGCTTTCAGCAATTCATTTTGCTTTACTATCTTTTCTTGGATCTAATTCTAGAGATCCCTTTCTGTTTTCCAACTTTGGACAACAAAATTCAACTTTCCATTCGGATCTTTGACATCCTGAATCTGAGTATTCTTCTCAAGATTTAGCTTTTCTTCAAAACTATTTTTGAGATACTTGATTTTGGAATCTTCATTATCAAAAGATTTATTAACATCATCTTGAAAGTCATCGTGTTCTCTAAGATCTTCGAATATACTCTTTGACCAGCTCACCATTTTCTTGCAAGATTTTTTGTGGGCTTCATAGTTGATAAATAAATTATTGTGATCAGCCTCAATCTTTACACACCTATCCATTACCATGGATACATAATTTGACTTCTAAATCATGCAATACTGGAGCATTTGGCATCTGGAGTCAATTGTTGGAAATATCATAATGGTATCCACTAACTTCTTCAGCGACTGAATGACAAAATCCTGTCCTAGTGTTGATGACTCTGAATCTGACATTCTGCTAGATTGTGGTTCTTCTTCTAACTCAACAAGCTTCCTCTTAGAGTATCCTCAAGATTACTTCTCCCTTAGAATTTCTTTAGTTGGGGTATCAAAAAGCACATTTTTCCTCTTTTTAGTTTTTAGAATAGCTTCTTCATCTGTAGATTCCTACTCACTTTCAGATAACTGAACAATCTTCTCTTCATCAACTTTTTCCTTCTCAGCTCCAGCCACAATGTATTCATGATGAATACTGTGATGATTGTATATTTCTTCCTCATAAAACTTTTTCACCTTCTATTCAGCCTTCTCATCAACTCCTGGAGTAGAAAGTCTTGAAGATCCGGCTTGAGAATTCCAGATTGACAACTTTTTGGAAGCACTTTATTTCTCATGATAATATTCAACTTTCTTAATCAGATATTCAGAATGACTACTACTATATTCCTTTTCTTGCACTTCTTTCATAGCTTCTATCTATTCATCAACCTTCTCTTGAACTTTTTCTGGGGACATGAACTTCTCTCCTAGAATCTCAGGCAATGGTTTTATTATGAAAGTTTTTGGTAAGAGAATTTGTTCAGATGAAACTTCAGTATCCCTTGGAAGGTATTGACATATTTCAGCCTCTGAAATTTTCTTCTTAAGATTTTTCTCTTTGTCCTACTTCTTGAGCTCATCAGATGCTTTCTCCTTCAATACATTGGCCTCTACAGGATCTAGGCCAAAATGTGGCTCCCCTTCCTTCTGATTCTTCTTATCCTCCCTCCCTTTGGAAACTACCTCATCTAGATACGATTTCTGTTTCTTGGGCTTTGGAGGTGCAGTTTGAGCATCCTTAGCCTTAGAGGTTTCCTCTGTTTCTTCCAGTTACTTTAGTTTCCTCTTCTTTCCAGCTTTCTTTGATGGTTCAACCTCTTCTATATTTTTCATAATGGCTTCTGCCTCAACCTATGGTAGATCATAAATTTCACCTGAATCCTTGGAGAAACCAACCTTCATCCTCTTGAGGGTATCATCACTGATCAGTATTACTTTTCGATTCCTTGTCTTCGAACTGCAATGGATCTTGAAAGATTCAAGACACCGAACAATCAACTTGGAGAGTAGGGAAGGATAAATGATTATCTATGCTTATAGATTCCCATTCTTGATATTCTAATTAGTATTGAGAATATGTTTCATCAGATTGATTTTTCTAAGATTTACCAAAAAATATAAGATATACATATCACTTTTCTTAAGAGTGTCCTTGTCACCCTTTCTCGATACGATAAGACCCTGAACCCATAATTATAGGATCTAATTATTGGTAGACAAGGGAGCAATATTCACTGTCTTAACATTTGTAAGTCCAAGACACTGCATAGCCTTCACATTAATAAAACTTCCATGCACATCCGGTAATTTGTGGGAACAAAACTTGGCTTCCCCTTTATAGTATAACCCTACCAACCTAGTATCCTTGGTGTAATAAAGTGCATATGTATTTCCATAACGTTCGATGGAAAATTTTTCCCTACCATCTTCCTTAAAGAAACTAGCTGACATATAAAACTCTATCAACAAATCTGGATACACTACATCTTGAGCTCCTGGCATTGAAATGGATACACTTTCCCATCCATTAATTTTGATATTCTTGGAGATAATAGAGTCATATTTTTTGAAGAAGTTCGGATGTACTAACCCCTCCCTGTATATTTTCCACTCTGCAATTGTCTTGACAATAGACATCTCTTGAGAGGGAACTTCACCAGACATTCAGAATTGAGCACTTCTGAAAGGTTTGGAACGGGATTTTGTAGAGGGACATAGATTCGACATGCACAAGCTTTTAAAACCGATGTGGGACAACTATCGGGGGTCCCCTTTATATAGGCATTGATGCGATGGTTCATCTTCTAATTTTAATCCAATGGATTATAATTCTTCAGATCTGATCTGATGGTTGAGATGAAAGTCGTATGGAAAAAATTTGTAGCATCCGATATTTTATGTTTTTTAAAGAAAACATTCATATTTAGGAAAAATAGAATCCAAGAAATTTTAAGAATAAAAGAAACTAACAGCAAGTAAAAGGTTATTACGAAAAATCAATAGAGAATCATACCTTTCGGATTGTCAGGAGAACTATTCGTATTGAGGAAAATTCTTCTTGAATGACTTTAGATTAAAAAAAACTTGAGTATGAAATAGAAATTGAAAACACATATCTTCATTATGAAAATTTTCATTACGAAATATTTATTATGAAAATATTTAGTATAAAAAATTTCACTAAGAAAATTTCATGTCCGAAAAATTTCCATTAAGAAAATTTCAGGTCCAAAATTTCCATTACAAAAAATATGAAAGACATAATTACGAAAAATATGAAAAATGTCATTACAAAAAACAAGAAAACCATCATTATGAAAAATATAAAAACCAACATTATGAAAAACATGAAAAACTTCAATAAGAAAAATATGAAAAACTTACAATTAAATGTACTCCCTCTATGAAAAGATGTTTATTAATGTAAGGAGATTAATTTCAAAAGAAAGGTAACAAGGAGGATTACCATATGGTTATCATTCCAAACATCTGTTTAATGTATTCAAATATATTGGAGGGTAATGATTTTGTGAAAATATCAGCAAGTTGATCTTGTGTTCTGATAAATTGAAGAATGATATCTTCTTTTTGTGTGTGATACCTAAGAAAGTGATGCCTAATATATATGTGTTTTGCACATGAGTAATGTGTAGGGTTTTTATTAAGGGAAATGGCACTTGTGTTATCACAAAAAATTGGTGTTTTGGTAAAACTCATACCATAGTCTGTGAGTGTGTGTTGCATCCACAACACTTGAGAAAAACAACTTTTAGCTACTACATATTCAGCTTCAGCAGTGGAAAGTGCTACTGAGTGCTGCTTCTTGCATGAACAAGAAACTAATGAATCTTCTAATAAATTAAAAGTTCCAGATGTACTCTTTCTATCCATTCTACATCCACCAAAGTCGGAATCTGAAAAACTTTTTAAAACAAAATCAGTTCTAGAAGTATAGAAACGTCTTAAATCCATGGTTCCCTTTAAGTAGCGAAAAATTCTTTTCACTTCCATTAAATGAGATTCCTTAGGATTGGATTGATATCTTGCACATAATCATACTGAAAACATTATGTCTAGATGACTAGTTATCAAGTAATGTAAACTTCTTATCATACCTCTAAAAGATGTTTGAAGTACTGGTTTCCTAGCTTCATCAAGATCAAGTGTGTTTGAGGTGCTAATGGGAATACTTATACTCTTAGTGTTATCATATCCATAATTTTTAAGAAGATCATTAATATACTTATGTTGGGATATATATATTCTTTCTGGTTATTGAGAAATTTGAAAACCAAGTAAAAATGTTAACTCACCCATCATACTCATTTCAAACTCATATTTCATTAGATCCTAAAAGGAATTGGTTTAATATTGCTGAGTTGAACCAAATATAATTTCATCAACATAAATTTGAACAATAAAAACATTATTCTTATCTTTCTTTATAAAAAGAGTTGGATCTACATTCCCCTTAACATAGTTATTTTGAAGTAAAAAATCTTGTAAGTATATCATATCAAGCTTGAAGGGCTTGCTTAAGTCCATAAAAAGCTTTGGTAAGTCTAAAAACATGTTCAGGATGTTTTGTATCTTCAAAACTAGGAGGTTGTTCAACAAAAACTTCCTCTTGAACATAACCATTAAGAAAATCACATTTCACATCCATTTGAAAAAGTTTGAAATTAAAGAATGCTGCAAATGAAAGTAAAATACAAATAGATTCAAGTCTAGATACTAGAGCATAGGTTTATTCATAGTTTATTCCCTCTTATTGATTATAGCCTTGAGCAACTAATCTAGCTTTATTTCTTTCAATGATTCAATTTTCATCACATTTATTTCTGAAGACCCATTTTACTCTAACAACAGAACTTTCCTTGGGTCTTTTCACCAAGGTCCAGACTTTATTCCTTTCGAATTAGTTTAGCTCCTCTTGCATTGATTTTATCCAATCATCACCACCTAAAGCTTCATCAGTGCTTTTTGGTTCTAATTGTTAAAGGAATTCTATATTTACTACTTCATTTCATAAGGAACTTCTAGCCCTTACAGGTTGATTTACATCACCAATGATGCTATCACTAGGAGGATTCTTAAGAAACAACTGATTTGGGTTTTGTAAAACCTCTTCCTCAACATAGGGTAGGAAATATTCTTGTACATTTTCCTTATCAGAAGGATCTTATAACAAAGGTTGACAATCAGTTTTTGAAAACACATCTGAAGATGTAGGTTAGGGTTGTTTTAAAACAAAAGGATCAGTTTCATCAAATTTCACATGCACTGTCTCTTCAATAGTACAAGTATTTTTGTTGAAATCTCTATAAGCCTTAGAAGTTGTGGAGTAGCCTAGGAATATTCCTTCATCAGATTTTAGTGCAAATTTATGTATATCATCTATAGTATTCAGGATGAATACATTGAAACCAAAAACCATGAAGTAGGATATTCTAGGTATTCTACCATTCCATAACTCAGAAGTAGTTTTATTAAGAAAAGTTCTAATTAAAACTTGATTTAAAGTATAATAAGCAATACTTACAGCTTCATCCCAAAAAAAATTGGCTACAAAATATTCACACAACATGGTTCTTGTAATCTCTAGAATAATTCTATTTCTTCTTTTAGCAACACCATTCTGTTGAGGTGTTCTGGGTGCTGAGACATTGTGAGTAATTCCTTTTATACTATAAAAAGTATCAAAATCATAATTTTGAAATTCTCCTTCATTATCACTATGAATAGTTTTCAATGGAAAGTTTTTATAATTTTTAACATGGGCTCTAGAAATTTTGAAATATAAAAAAGCTTCATATTTCTTTTCTAGAAAATAAACCCATGTAAATATACTATAATCATTAACTAGAACTAATACATAATACTTTCCCCTAATGTTTCCAGTTTGTATAGGACCAAAAAGTTCCATATGCACTAACTGTAATGCATCAGTAGTTGAGACTTCACCGATTGATTTAAAACTTGATTTATATTGATTTCCATATTGAAAAGGGTCACAATCTTTTTAAGAATCAAATATAAGCTCTAGTATATCCTTAACTAATCTTTTCTTAGAAATTCTTCATAAGTTCCTAAGGTTATAGTGACCTAACCTTCTATACCACAACCGTGAATGATCTTCCATTTCACTAAGGCAAGGTAGATCTTAGATCCTAAGGTCTTCTATATTTAGTGTGTAAACATTCTATTGCCTATGGGAAGAAAGAATAAACTCTTCCTTGGAATTGTGTACTAGGAACTTTTCATTCTTAAAATTCACAAGGAAACCTTCATCAATTAATTGGCTTATGCTAATGAGGTTGTTCTTAAGACCCTTAACATATAAAACATTCTAAGATAAGGTTTTTCCAAGAATAAAAATGTTACCTATGCCAATAATTTCTCCCTGAGAATTATCTCCGAAAGTTACTTTCCATCTTTTCGTCTTGACAATATTTTCAAAGTAGTTTTTGTTACCAGTCATATTTCAGGAACATCCACTATCCATGTACCATGTATTGCTGTTGGTACCTTCTCTAATTTCTTGAAAATAAGAAAAAGTTAAATTTTTGGAATCCAAACTTGGTTGCATCCAGAATTTTTAGAAAGAAAATTTTTTGGCACTCATATCTTTTTTGAAAAATAGGCCTTATGAAATCCTAAAGATTGGGCTTTGTTCGGAGAAAAAAAATTTCCCAGTGTCCACCACACTGAAACTTAGTGCAAAAAGGATCACTTTTTGGAAAAAAGTAATTGTTACTAAAAATAGGTTTAGAACTAGTATAACCAAATATAGAACTATTCTTTAGTGGTTGGATTTGGGAATACATTTTATAAAAAATTTCCTTACCCAAGGTAAAGTTTGACAAACACTTCCTCAATGAAAATATTTTGGATTTGAGTTTGATAACCAAGTTCATGACTTCTAAAACATTTGATTTTGAACTAGAACCAGGTTCGAAAATATTTTTCTTAGAAATTACGTTTTCTAGATCTTTAGAAAGTTTATTCTTCTCATAATTTAATTCCACAGGATTTTTTAAAATACTTTCAAAATCATCATTTTTCTTATCAAGATCTTTATAAAGATCTGATATTTCCTTTGTAAGAATAGTATTCCTATAATTTTCCTTATTAATTTTTTTCATAAGATTTGAGTTCTCAATCTGAAGAAGTTTGGAAAACCTAAAAACTTCATCATTAGAAGGTAAAGTATTGTCTTCATCAGAAGAGCATTCTTTATCTGAAGAGTCATAATATTTACTATCATTATCATTCAAATATATATTGGTCAATGATTCAGCATTGTGTACCTTAACCATAAAGAAATGATTGTTAATAGGTAGTCTGGCTATTAGACCAAGATTCTTCTGTCCAGAAGATTCATAATCTAAAGATTCATCTGAAGAGTCTCCACCACTGGCACTCCAGGTGTCATTAGCTTTCATGACATTCTTAGATTTATCCTTGTAATAATTCTTTCTGTTTCTCTCAGAATTCTTTTCCTTTCTTTCTTTTCTCTTGATTATATGACAATATGACCTTATATGTCCAGCTCTCTTGCATTAATAACATGTGACTTATGAATATTTTTTGTCTTTCCTATATTTATTCTTGAATCTAGATTGAATGTTCCTTTGTCCAACTATCTTTTTCATCCTTCTAGCAAGATTTTCTAATTCATTCTCTGATGATTCACTTTCAATAGATTCAGATTGAATAATAACCTTCTTAAATTTGGATATGTTAACTCTCTTATGCGTCTTAGATTTCATATGATTAGAATTAGTTATAAAAGCAACACTTCAATTTCCATTTTTCTTCATTACATTATCAACATCTCTCTTCATTATAGTCTAATGATGAAGAATAGTTCCAATGAGTTCATCAAGTGTAATCTGAGTAACCGTTCTGTTTTCATCAATAGCAGTCCACTTGGATTCCCACTCATTGGGCTTGATATCTATAATCTTATCAACAAGAGCCTCATCATTCAATCCATTCTCACCCATTGATTGTAACCTATTCATGATAGTCATGAATCTTTGTTGCACCTTACATATGGGTTCTCCATAAGGAATGTTAAAGCCATGGTATTCATCTCTAAGCATAGCGCTTCTGGTTTTAATTACTTTGGAAGTACAAAAATGTATAACATCAAGTTTCTTCCATATAGAATTTGATGCTTCACAAGATGAAATTTGGATATATATATTTCTATTCATGGAGAAAATCAAATTATTGTGTACCTTATAATTCAGTTGATATTCATGCTTTTCTTGATTGGTGAAGGTACTAACGTCCTTGTCAGGAATTTTATATCCTTTAGTAAGAATTACAAAATTATCAACACCATTTTTGATAATGAATGTCGTCATATGATCTCTCCAATACTCATAATAATTTCCATCAAAGATAGGCGGTCTTGTTGGATTGATATTTTCTATTGAACCAACACAGATTCATGCCATCTTTAAGAAAATTATTTCCACACAAAACTTGTTCGTAAAAAAGGTTTGTAAACATGGAAAATATTCCTATGAAAATATTCCTAAGCAAGGAAAATAAAGAACCAGAGTATCTCTAAGAAAAAAATATGAATCCGAACTTTGAGAGTCTGAAAAACTAATTCTGGAAAATATGATTCTGAAAAATATAGAACAAGATGAATTCCCTTCTGAATCTAATCGTTAGATTAATTCAGATGGTACCAGAATTCTGAAACCAATTATTAGATTGGTACAGGATTTAAGGTAACCTCCTCTGATACCAATTGTTGAATTGGTTCAGGGTATGAGGTATTCTTTCTTAGCAGAAAAAATAGAAAATTGAAAAACATGACCAAGGGAAACTTATATGTGAATATAAGTATTTATGAGATCTCCTCTGATACCAATTTTTGAGATGGTATGTGAGTATGATATACTCTATAATACCAAATGTAGGATTGAAATAATAGAGATACTGTATGAAGTATCTAATGATGCTCAAAATACAAGAGGGGTGAATTGTATCCTTTTAAAAATTCCTTTGGATCTTTTCAAGATGGTTATGTTTGACAAGGATAAACAAGGTAATTCACAAAACCTCTTTTTCTATACACTTTCTAGATTCATGAAATATGATTCTAAAAAAGAAATTTTGGAAAAGAGATTATAGAAATAAAACATAAAGAAAGTTTAAAATAAAGAGGATTCTACCTTAAAGAATATAGAATCTTACTAAATTAGAGTAAAAATGTAAGGAAGTATAAGATAGTTATATTATCCTTAACAAAACAAATGTAGCGGAAAACTTGTAACAAAATATGTAACAAGTAGTAAATCTTTTAACCCAAAGAGAACAGTATCCAACAACCTTAGATAAAGGTCCCTTGATTTATACTTTCAAGAAAGTCTGTCTTACCCACACCAGGGTAAGCCCTTGATACAAAGATCGGAGTCTGTCTTGCTATCCCCGCAAGCCATCATCTTTAAGGTAGTCAGCACATTTCTCTTCCTCATCAAGGAATCCCTCAACTTCAAGGTAGTTGGCACCTCTGTTTTCCTATCCCCGGAAGCCCTTGAATGTACTCAGCAACATTCAGAGTCGCACAAAGCAAATCTGAACAAGAATTTCATTACGCACAAAGCAATGAGAGTCTCTCTCTAGAAATCAATTCAACAACATGTAATATATAGATTTTTAGAATATTGTGGAACTTTTTCAAATGATCGCTTATTTATTGGAATGACTTCAATGGTCGGATCCCCCCTCCAACGGTCATATTTTCCTTGAATTTCAGAGGGACTTGTACACTTGTCACTAAAAGAATGGTTAGTGAGTAACTGAAAGCACAACATCATTTTATAACAAAATAAGTGTAATCATAACTAAAATACAATATTCAGAGTGTAAGTAAATGAATGTTCGGAGTCTAAAAAAAGGATTTCATAGTCTATAATAAAAGGATATTAGAATTCTATTTTTCTGGGAATTCAGAACCTGAACTCTATAGAATTATGAAGTATGAATTTCAAGTAAATTTGGAATCTGGATTCACAAGAATTAGGAACACGAACTTACAATGTTCAGAGTCAGAGTTCATGAGAATTCGGAGTCAAAAAATGTAAGAGTTAGGAGTCTGAATTCTAATAGCTCGGAGTCAGAACTTGGAATGTTTGTAACCAGAATTCTTTTTCAGAAGTCGGAGTCATAACTCATAAAGTTCGTAATCGGAATTCGTATTCATAATTCAGAGTCAGAACTCAGAAAGTTCGTGACCAGAATTTGTAATCAAAATTCGGAGTCAGAACTCAAAAAGTTAGTAACCAGAATTCGTAATTAGAATTCGGAGTCAGAAATCAAAAAAATTGAAACCAGAATACGTAATCAGAATTCGGAGTCAGAACTCAGAAAGATCGTATCCAGAATTCATAATCAGAATTCGAAGTTAGACCATAGAATGTTCGTAATCATATTTCTAAGGATTCCAGAGTCTAAAACAGAATGCTTCATATCTAGGTATTTATATGATTCCATGTTTTTGGTTTCAAACAGAATTTTACACTTAGAAAAATTATGATATGAATAATTAAAACAAGGTAAGGATGAATTTCCTTAGGGAAGGAGAATTTCCTTATAGAAGTAAAACACAGGGTAAAAATAGATTTTCCTTGAGATAAGGTGTTTGTGATTTTTAAAATAAGAGGAATTTTAAAGTCATAAGGATACCTTAAGGACTGAACCAATCTCCCCAAGTATGAAATAATGGAAAAGTCATAAGGAAAACATTATTGACTCAACAACATCAACCTGAAGTTCAGCCTCCTCTGGCTGAAAAATGTGAGATGGGTATGAGTGATAACGGAACAACTGAGATATGTGGAAGATGTTGTACATGGCTTGATACCTCTGTGGTAACTGAAACTGATAGGAAACTGGACAGACTCTCTCTAGAATCTCAAACAACCCAACATACCTCGGTGAATTTTTACCATATCTCTTGATCCACCTCTGTCCCAAACTCGATGAGAAATGCAAGAAAATCTAATCACTGACCAAGAACTCCAAGGGACATCTTGAGAGATCAACATAACATTTATGGAAATACTGTGTAGTAGCCATCCACTTCTAAATCAACCAAACCTACTCTGAATTCTCCTACATGAGATGTGGTCCCAGTAAATCTGCCTCACCTACCACCAACCAACACAATGGTGATCAGCATGGCCTACCATATAAAGCCTAGTAAGGTGTCATCATAATAGTTTCCTAAAAACTATTATTGTAGGAAAACTCAACCAGGGATATGTGCTTCTCCCAAGAGCCCCCAAATTTCAAGACACATTCACACAGCATGTCCTCTAGCACCTATATTGTACGCTCTAACTTGCCATCTGTCTGAGGGTGGTAAGATGTGCTCAGAATCACCCGTGTACCTAGTTCTATTTGAAAACTCTTCCAGAAATGAGATATAAAATGGGTGTCCCTATCTGAAATGATAGAACGAGGGATCCCATGAAGATATACTACCTCTCAAATATACAAATTCCTGATCTCGTCAACACTGAAGGTCTCCTTGATTGGAAAAAAGTGAGCTACCTTCGTAATTCTTTCAACAACAACCCATACAGAATCGTTGCCTCAAGGTGACCTCAGTAACCCAGTCACGAAGTCTATCACGACATCATCCCATTTCCTCTTCGGAATAGGTAAATATTTTAAAAGTCTGGATGGACTCTGATGCTTCGCCTTCACCTACTAATAGGTAGAACATCTCGTAACAAAACCATCTACCTCTCTTCTTATACCTGGCCACCAATACTAACGTCTCAAGTCATGGTACATTTTGGTAACTCCAGGATGCACTACCCAAGATGAAACATTAAATTCCCGCTTCAAACCCTCATATATATATCCTGTAACCCACAATCTTCCACGGATATGTAGTACCTCATCATCGCCTATCGTCCAACCAGGAGGATGGTCCTCACTTTCCACCGACTCTCGTAGAAATAGGCCTTCTGAATCTGATAGATGTCTCATCCTCACTCTATCGAGGAGGGTAAAAGTCACAAATAAGGATGAAATATAGGTTCTACCCTGACTATCGTGCACCTCCAAATGCATCTCATAGATCAAACCCATAAGCTGCCACTCACCACTGGCCTCCTGCACTGCCTATATCTGAGTCCACCTACCCAGTGCATCAGCTACTGTGTTACCCTTTCTAGGTGTATAGGCAAGCTCAAAGTTGAAGGACATAAGGATTTTCAACCCACCTTCAATGTCTCAAATTATAGTCACGCTAGGTAAAGATGTATTTAAGACATTTTTGGTCTGTAAACACCAAAAAATGTTCTCCCAAGAGATAATGTCTCCAACCGCATAACTCATGAACAACTGTAACCAACTTGAGATCATGGATCAGGTAATTCCTCTCTTGTTGCCTCAACTACCGATACCCGTACTCAACTACTCGATCTCCCTACATCAACACTCCTCCCAGACCAATACCTGATGAATCATAGTAAACTATATAGCTCTTCCCTTGCTATAGAATTATCACGACTGGTGCTGATGTCATCCTTCCCTTCAGCTGCTGAAAGGCTATCTTGCAAGCTTCTGACCAAACGAACTTCATCCCTTCTTAGTCAAACCCATAAACGGGGATGCTAATAAAGAAAAGTAATGTATAAAGCACCTCTAGTAACCAAACAGCCCCCAGAAACTCCATATATCAAAAATGTTCTTAGACTTCTCCCAGGAAAATATTGCTCTCACTTTCTCTGGCTCAACTGCCACTCCTGCCTCTGAGATAATATGACTCAAGAAGTGAATTTGGTCCATCCAAAAGTGTCACTTTTAGAGCATAGTTTATAACTAATTCTCTCTCAGTGTACTCGGTATGATCTCAAGATGGATGGCATGGTTGTGTCAGGTGTGATAGTAAACCAAGATATTGTCCACAAAGACTACCACAAAAGAATCCATTTATGGGTGGAACACATGATTCATAAGATACATGAAAACTACTAGAACATTTGTAAGTATGAACGGCATGACCTAGTACTCATATTGACCATATCTGCTCCAAAAGGCTGTAAGAAGTATGTCCGATGGTCTAACGTGCAAGTGATGATATCTAAATCTCAAGTCAATCATCGAGAACACTCATGATCATTGAAGTTGATCAAAAATATAATCAATCCTCAGTAATGGATATCAGTTTTTAACCGTCAACTGGTTCAGTTTCTGATAATCCATGTAGAGTCTGAGGGTACCATTCACCTTCATAGAAAAAAGGACAGGTGAACCCCAGGGAGAAACACTAGGTTAGATGAAACCCTTGACATGTAACTCCTCTAACTACCTCTTGAGCTCCTTCAATTCTAGTGTAGTCATCCTATAAAAAGGAATAGACACGGGTGCCACTCTTGGCTCAGGATCAATAGAAAAATCCACCTCTCATTCCGAAGGTAGACCTGAAAAGACATCTAGGAAGACATCCTTGAAATGATTAACAACTCAAGGGAAATCCTTATGACAAGTTCTCCAGTCATCCATATATAAACTCGCAATCTGGGTTGTCACTCTACCTCTCCCACGATTATTGGGTCGAGATCACTTCACCTAGACATCCCACTTGCCCTTGTATAGAAACTCTCTTCCCTCTAGTGATGTGAAACTCACCCTGTGATGATAAAAATCTACAAAGGCTCGAAAGGGTACCAATGAGTCCATCATGAGAATGATATCATAGGCTTTAATCTCTAAGACATAGAGGTCTCATAGAAAGTTACACCCACTAAACTCTAGGTAGCACTCCTTGCACTAACGAAGACCTACCGCTCTAATTCCAAACTGTGTGTCTAGCATCATGATATCAGAAGAAGAAGAAGAAACACTAAGTTCAAGGATCTCCACAACGGGAAAAGATATAAAACTATGTGTAGCACAAGTATCAAAAATACAGAAGCTAAAACAGAAGTAAATAGAATAGTACCTCTGATAGTGGATGGTACGGGATCTATCCCCTATTGGGTCTATTGCACTGCATATATTTGACCAATGTTGCGACCCTATGACACAGCCTGGCTACCCCGAGCTGAACTTCTTTTCTATCTCTGAGATCCTGGTGTCTAGCTACCATGGCCACAACCACAACCTCAGCCTAAAAGTATTGACGTATCCCAATTCCCTAACTAGTTAGAAGCTCCTGGCCCTACTCTTGCATACATAGTCTGCACAGAACCCCTCTCACTAGTCACTGGTGGAAACTCCCTAAAAAACACTGAAGATGACCAATCCTGCTGCAGGTTCGGCACTCTACTGGGTCATGTGGACACTGAGGTATCTTTTTCCCCTATTTACCACACTGGTAGCACATTACCTAGACACTTAAAGAATACGTATCACTAGTACTACCACTGTGAGAGAAATCCATCTGACTCTTCCTCTTGCTGGTAGAAATTGTACCAGAGACCGGTGCCAAAACACCCTGGTTCGTGACACTAGCTTCCCACAGGTTCTTCTCAGTAATCAATTCCTGGTTCACAATATCATGCACTGTAGGTAACCTTAAAACATTCACCAATGATCAAATGACATATGGAAGACCATCCTCAAAGATTCTATCCCTCAACGTCTCATCACCCACCAGAACACATGCAAAACTCTATAGCTCGGTGAAGCAGACATAATAGTGCATCACTGACATGGTTCCCTACTACATCTTCATGAACTATCAAAATCTATCTTCCCTTAGCATCTCTGGAAATAAAATGTCCTAGAAGACTGCATGAAAATTTTCCCACGCCATATCTCAGTGATGCTCAGTCTGGGTGGCAACATCCCACCATCTCTTGGAGGAATCACGCAACATGTAAGTAGTGAACTTGAACATCATCCCAAGAGGTGTCTTCAGATTCTATAAGATCATCTATATAGAATTAATCCTTGACTTTCCAGCCTGTGGTTCGTCATCCCCTAAAAACGTAGGCAGATGCTGCGGCTGGAATATACGTGTCAGCTCTACCATAGATGTGGTAACTGGTGGTGTTCCCTAGAAGGTCTACATGAACCGAATGAAGCCTTCATGTAACTGCGCATCCACACCTGTATCCAGTATAATAGATAGCACCACATCTGGAACTATTGGAAGATCCATTGGTAGACCCTGGCCTACAATCTCTGGAGTATAATCGTTGCCACTCTCTTGGAGAACAACATGTGGTCGTCTCAGCGGCATGACTCTAAAAGGTCAAACACTTTCATTAGTTTAATTTACTATCAAGGTTTCTTTAGTCTAGTTAAGACTGCCAATGAAAAATATAATGATCTACAAGAACTGGAAAAAAATGAATACAATGTGTGTATAAATTCTACACGGAATGTACCATTAATCCCTTACATGGTTTTGTTCTGTTGCTGGTCTAGCATATCTCAACCCTAGGTACATGGTGTGTTACACCCGCACATGCCATGTACACCACCCTATTTCCCCAGCCACACGGCCAATTCCACATGGTCTCTCATTGGTCAAGACTACATGGAGTGTCCCAAAGCTACACGACATGTCCTCAGTAAAATCTAGAATACTCGTGTTCCCTCCCACACGGTGGGTTACACAGATTTATACTACACGGCGTGTACTTAGAAATTTTCATGACTTCCTGAACAGAAGATTACAGGGCGTGTATTCAAAACTAAACGGTGTGTTTTCTAGGTTTTTCTGGATATTAAGCCTCATAAAATACTCTAGAGCCCAGAAAAATACTGAAACAAACACCAATGTTCCAAATTCTGACTCGTGAGGGCCCATACTACACACGAATCATTGCTTGGCATCTTATGCATGTAATAAACAAGGTAAACAATTCAATGATACACCAAATTCTGGCCAATGAGGGCCTATAACACCTCAAGAACCAATGTTTGGAATTCATTCATTCAAAACCTCTTACAAACAATAACCTATTAAATAGTAGTTATTTTTATGAAGGAAATTATCACAACAACAGGAATTTTCTAGCACAACATCTATCACAACAACATGCAATTTCTAATGCACCTACATGGCATAGAAACTATGCATGACATGTGATTCTAACATGTGCCTAAATGATGAATGATATGGAAGGCCCTCATCTCATCAAGTTTCAACTAAATAGAACCCAAGTATATAAAAATAAAAATAGCACACCGCAAGTGCGTCACCCAATGGTGAAAATAAAATCAACTGTAAAATTGAAAAACCAAAAAAATTGCAATTAAATGAGGTAGATTGGATTTTCCTTGTACATGGGTTAGCTAATCTCGGACACGTATTATTAAAAAGTACCAATTCCATCATATCCCTGGCTATAGGCTCCAAATAGTAAATTGAAGAAAAGAAACTCCTTTGATACCACTTTGTAACGTCCCGGATACGGGTGTCACACAACGGGTGCCCCAAACTCGGTTGGTCACATGACCTCAAGTGAATTTCCACAAACTATAGATGTTGCTGACTAACAGTGAGGGCCTAAGATTGATAGTGGGGAAACTATCCCCTCATTTTTCAAAGTGTAGCGCAGCGGAAAAAAATATAAACATTCAAAAGTGGATGCAGTAAACAATATAGACCTGAAATGGACAATGGAACTGAAGTAAAAGATAAAAAACAGTCAAATATATGATGATGCAACATGTCTCTAATTCTAAGAAAGCAGACATAACAAGAAACACTACAATATGATATAATACAACACAAGGTAAAAATTACACCAAAACAAAACCAAAGCAGTGCAACAGGAACGCAGAAACATCACAAGCCTAAGCTCGGCCCATTCTCTCCTACTCCACTGCAATAATCATATACCTATGTAGGGGATCATGCCCTTATATACACCTACATCAATATAATCTTTTTGGGCCCAAGACATGACCCAAACAGGGTGTGAAAAATAAATCCCAGTAGGCAACCACCCAAGGCTTGTGCCCAACTATCAGTGAAAATGTGCATCAACGGTGTCCAATAATGAAATGTAGTAAAATATGAAGTACTCAAAAGTAACCATTCCTATCAGTTACATTGCCTTTTTAATAATTATTTAAAAATTCAATATAATTGAATTCTGAGTTCTCTGAGACTCATCCTTGACCAAAATTCTTCTAAAGCAGTGCCACAACAGAAACCACAACAGTCTATATAACAAGTAAAAGATAATAATAATATAAATCATGTGCTTTAGCTTGGCAGGTACAACCTATGAAATCATCACAGTGAATATTCAAAGTAAACATTGTCCTCAGACATTCAAATCCTAACCCTCAAGCAAGCAGAAATGAAACCCTTCGGTGACTAACCTCAGGCATAACAAATATTGCCATTAGGCATACGAGATATATCCCTCAGGCATAGAAGCTACTACCCACAGGCATATGAAACATTTTCCTCAGGCTAAAAAAAACATTTCCCTCACGTTAAACAAAAAATTGCACTCATTCTAAACAAAATAGTTCCTTCAAGATAAACAAAACATTTCCCTCTGGCTAAACAAAAATATTCCCTCAGGCATCCCATAGGAAAAGCAAGTAACAGGGTCGATCCAAATGCATAAAAAACAATTTATATATGTTTCCTCTCATGAAAACTCAAAACATGCTATAATCACGGCATACCCATGGTTATCCTTGCCAAACGACAAAAAAAGTGAAGCACACCCTCAGGGTGGCCCTAGAGCAAAGCGATTTTCTCAAACAACAGTTTATACTTATTCATTAGATTACCTATACAATTATAGGTATCTCAACAGTCAAATTATGAGCCATACGATACCCCGAACATGGGCACATGGAAAAACGGTACACAAAATAAACTCGATAGTTGGAATTAAACACAAGACCACCTACCTCGATCTCCTCTAATCGATATACGTGAAAGGTGCCTCCCGAAACAACCAAGAATGACATAGATCTCAGATAAACGATTACCCATTGAAACAAAAATAACTTCCCTTAGGGAAATAATTGGAAGGAATGATTCAAGAAGAGGGCAAACCATACCCGCGCAGTTCAAATGAGATCTACGGTGGAAGAATCGGAGTCCCGATGAGCGATTGGGAGCTCCTCCAAGTCTCAGCCTCCTCTCCCACTACTCCTACTGAGCCTTATGCCTCCTCTATTGAATGAGGAGGCTACTTCCTATTTTAAACAAAAAAATGACTACACGGCATGTACTCTCAAGTACACTGCGTGTACTGTCTTGTTTAACTGTTCCTATGGTGGCTACTTTACATTGCCTCACTGTTCAACTACCAACAGATTATACTGCGTGTATTACTAAGTACATGGAATGTAGTTATTTTTTACAACCTTAATCGCCAAAAATCCTACACGCTCTGTATTCTCATCCCACACAACCAAAGTACATGGCGTGTGTACAAAAGTACATGGCGTGTACCCATAAATTTGGTATTTTCCCCACATTTCCCTTTTTTTCTCAAAAGCACTTAAGGAAAAGGAAAATAAGAAACTCGTACCTCGTGAATAAGAACCGGGTTCTTACAGTCTAGAGGTAAAGTCAAAACCATAATTCCAAGCTAGGATTCCAGTTCAAAATTTACATATAACCCTCTTTTGGGAGAACAAAATCAATGAGTCTAATAACACTAATGATTTCTATCCAAGAGGTCGTTCTCATTGGGTTTCTGCATTATGATGATATGCTAGAAGTGTAAATAAATATGATTCATTGATGAGGATCACTCCAAATTACATGGGGTAGACCAACAACTCAACCAAGATTTACCTTCTAATTAGGGGATCATTGCTCGGGTAGTGTTAGTCATGATGATACTTTGAACTCCAACTAAGGCATGAAGATGAATATTGGATCTCACTCTGGTTCTCATGGAAGGATTCCAAAAACACTATCCAAGAAGTCATGTTGAATGGATAATTGTCCCATGTGTAGGTGGGGATTCCATAAAAACCCTTCAAGAATGAATATAGGTAATGAGCCTTAACAAAACATGTTAAGATATATATATATATATATATAAGAAAAGGGATACAAGAAAACATTTAATGATTAAACAGAGTGATCCTTTGGCCCTAAATCCTACCCATGTAAATGGTTTGTGCCCGTGTTGGAGTGGAAGGACACGACATGCGCCTATGATCTTCTACCCATGTACCAATACAGGGCTTAGATCATGTAAATTTTTCCCAGAACATGTCTCTCCTGAAGTACATGGTGTGATCTAGCCCATGTACTCCAGTATATGTCTATGTACCCTCTAAGGTACACATCGAGGGGTAGATCAACAACATAATCAGAATTAACACACAAAGTAGAGGATCAGTGCCCACATAGTGTTTCTCATAATGATACCAAGAACTCCACCTTGGGCACGAATATGAATAGATGATCTGACTCTAGACCTCAGGGAATGATTCCAAAAAATCTATCCATGAATTCTAGATGAATGGATCATTTCACAATGTGTAGGAGGTGATTCCATATTAACCATTAGGGAATATATATGGGAAATATAGCTTGATGAAAATTGTCCAATATAGAGATGAAAAGTTCCCTAATACAAAATTTAAGGAGTACACGACATGTAAAATGAGTACACGACATGCTCCTTTATCCCAAATTCATGCTCATGTAAATGGAATGTTACCATGTTGGTGTGGAAGTACACAACATGTTGTTTCTAATGTTCTTCTTCCCATGTACTCGTACATGGGTTACCCCATGCAATTTTCATCGAGGCCATGTCTATGTAGAAGTACATTATGTGATCTAACCAATTTACTCTATCATGCGTCTTTATATTATATGAAGTACTTTCTGATACATCAGGGAGGGGTCACTTTCCATGTGACATTGTCACTTGTCCAATGACACTTATCATTCCACAGATACCCTAGTCACCATTGAGAGTGTCCCAAACGGCATATATCTTTGTATTATACACCATGTTCATTGGAAATTTCCAAAATCCCATATTTGGAATCATGTGTCTGCTCTCATGAATCTGGCCACTAATCTAGTTGTGCCCCATGCCAAATTTTAGATTCATCATCAGTCTGACCATGCCATCATTGAATCATCAAAAATAGTCCTTCAAATCGACTGAGAAAATGACTTTAAACATCATTTTTCATTTTTTTTGAAGAACCCAAAATCCAGGTATATACACCATATCATATGCTTATGATTCCATCATCAAACCACTATCACATCATTTTAAGATCGAATTTATTATTTCAAATCATTTCTCTATGAAATTTTTGCACAATGTTCGATTTTATGGTATACATCGAACAACAGGCTATTGAAGAGTGCTTGTGATTAATAAAGATTCAGGGTAGAAAATCACAAATAATAATCTTGAGGAACAGACCTCAGTCGATGTTTGTTTTTGCCTTAATTCGTTTCCATTACAATGATGAATGAGGATATAACAAATAATCAAAAATTAATTCTCCTTATTCCTAGATAAAAGTAACTCGTCCTATAATACTCATGATCTATGGATCAATATTTTTTTTGATTGATTTAGGTTAGTCATAGAAATCAAAAATAGGGAAGGAATCCAATCAAAATAAACATCCTACCTAGAGATAGATCGATCAATAATGAAGAATGGAGAAACACTATGATCGTTGGTGAGATCTTCTGATTCCCGCTCACATAGGTCATCAATATTCGATTTGATTTTCATACGATAATCGAATCTCCTACAACTACCTCCAATGTTTCTCTAATTCTTTTTTAGGTTTGTGTATAGAACCATGAAAATCACCTATAAGAGTGTTTAAATAGAAAAAAAATATGTCACAACATCAATGGGTTATTTAAGATAATTTGATTAATTATTTTATTCATTTTACTGCCATGATTATCTTTCTATAAACTTCCTATGCTAACAAAGTTTATATCATCCAAGGGTAAAACCCCCATTCTAAACTCAATAGTTTGCTCAAAATTATTATTTAGTCCAACATTTACATGTTATTTCACTTTTTAAAGAAAACTATGTTTGTGTTATTAAATATATTGGAAATATTTCAAACAATTTCTATGGGACATTGATCCTCAGAATAGAATGTCATCATTGCACATGGTTTTGAACATAATCCTTAAAATATAAAAAAATAATACTTGGAAAATCCAAGTCACTAAATTCTCCCCACCATAGGGATTTATAGCATGAAAATCCAAAATAATTGGATAAAAAATATGAGGGTAATGTGTAACACCCCATGGTTTTGAAAATAAATATTTAATTCATTTTATAATCTATCCATTAAACGCAACTTTTCCTTTGATATGTTTTGAATTTTGAAGAACTGTCATCTAGAGTTGTGACTAGTAAGTCTTTTGGAGTATGATGAAACAAACTTGATTTTTGGTGAATAGTAACATGCCCTTATGAATAGTAATATGAAAAGTAATTTGACCCATGTGAATAGTAAATAAGGATATTATTTTATTTTCTTAATGTAAAAAGATAATGAGATCATAATTAATTTTTCAATGTGATATAAAACTGATTTTACCTTAAAATTGTTATTTTTCGAATTAGCTATGATTTTATTTGAAAATTATATTAATAATATTTAAAAAATATATTTTTGGAAAATGGAGTTCATTTTTTAATTCTACACATCGAAAAATGGTAGCGGTTAATTTTTGTGTTTTTTCTAAAATACATGAATTTTTTGTGAATAGTAAAAATATAGTGTTGAGTTTTCGGTAATTTAGTGGCATCCTAATGACATAATAAAAGGATGGTCGACTTGTGTACTATAGCATATGACATGAGGTGTCCCAAGTGGCTAAAATCATGGTCAAATACCTAGGTAAATCCCATGGTTTGGAAAAAACCACTAATGAGGTGTCCCTTCAAAATTATTAAAACAATCCCTCTCTTTTTCTATAAATACCCACTCATCCATTCATTTTATTTCATTCAAAATCCCTCATCCACGAATATTGGGTGGTTTTACCTCTCTATGAGTCCTCCCATGGTTTCCTTAATCCCCCAAGGTCCCAACCTTCATGTTCATGGAGTTACTCTATAAGGTAAGGGAATCCGTCACCCTTCTCTTTTAGTCAACACTTCTTTCTGTTATCTATTTGGGTTTTCACTCTCATATGATGGAGTTTTATTTTATTTATTCCAATTATGGTCATTTTTATTTCCATATGATGAGATACCCTTTTATATCATCATTCATTTTATGAAATTTTTAGCGACACCGTTAGGATGCCGAATTTTCATAATGGATCTCTCAACTATTTTTATTTTCAAGTTCATCTCTTTTATTTTCCAATCCTCACCTCCTCTATCCAAAAGACCATGATAACTCTAGTATCATCTATATAATATAATTATATCATTTTAATGAACTAACCATCATCAATATCCTCTCTCTCTCTTCCCCTGTTTTATTTTATAAACGAAATCATTGTCCATGAGGTTTCAATTTTTAGACTTTATGGACGACAAGGTTTCATTCTTCAATTTATCCTTCATTACTGGTAATGAAACCATTTTTATAGTTCAAACAGACTATAATATATGTAATAAAACCAAATTAAAATTCATTAACCAGTATTTTTACATATTATTAAATCATATGATCAAACTAGTTCTTAATAATCAAAATATTGCTTAAATAATCTAAGTGAATATCAATAATAATTTATCTAATCATTCATCCTATTTCTGTGTAAAAAATGATAGAAATGAAAAATAAGATATATATATATATGTTCATAAATAATATATTATGTATATTATGTATATTTACATCCATTCCACATGAACTCCATTACTTAAAAACAGGAGAAATGATTATGAAAATAAAGAAAACGAACACTCTAGAACGACGAAATTCAATATTATAACTTATAAATAAATACATAAATGAACTAAACAGGATTATGATAAACAAAATACATGTCTAATAAGTTCTTAATTAATCTATTAATGAATCTAATTTTATATTTTAAGACCTTAAGTTCAATAGGGGAACACATTCAGACTTAAGGTAAGGGATTTTCCACCCAAACTTCCATTTTCATTTGGGTAACTTTTATTGTCTATTACCTCAATGAGACTCTTTTGTATTTTTATTTACTCCAAAAAAATTATTATTTTGGGTTATACATATGTTTACCAGCCTGAATAATTCCTTATTTTATGGATGGTTACACATTTTAAAAGGAACCTTCGAAATTGTTTCCAAAATACAAGCCATATCCAAGGGAATTTCTCTAATTCTTACCTATTTTAAAGGGAACTATATAATCTATTTTTTAAAACCATTATCATTATAAAATCACTTATTTTATTATAAAAATACTATCTTACTTAAGTTTTGGGTTTATATAAATATTTTTCCAAAATAACTCTTATTTTCCAGGTAAAAGAGTATTTATCTCAAGATTTACTCGAAGAATTTTTAAAAGTATCTTCATATATTTCAACACTCTTGTTGATTAATATGTATTATTGGTAATATAATTCCATGTTATCATATATCATATTTAATTTATTGGTTTATGATTACATTGGTTGTGGATATGCTATCTTAAATCTAGTCCTCAATTTACTCTGAATCATTGGTGTTTATGCTTAATGTTTGGGGAAAGTTATTTTCATTTCATATATTAATTTTAATATGAATGTATATGTTATTTATGTTTATCCCCATTCATATGAATAATTAATTGGACATAGTAAGTTTCTGGTGGGTCCCTTTATATCCCCTCAGTGCATCGGTAGGTCTCATGAGATAAACAACGGTCATGGTACAAGGCCTTGACAAAATGATTACATATGGTCCTGGCACGAGGCCTCGATGATTTGGTTATGTTATCAAACATTATGAATTTCCTCATTATGAAAATAGTATTGATGGTTAATCTGGTTATTCTATTAGTATAATACCCATGATTATGTTATGTTATGTAAATACTTACTCATCTCATTTTCTACCATATTATGTTCATGTTTATTTTTAGAGGCATGTGTTTTGAATTATTCCCCTTATCTAATATTTATGTTATCTTTAGCTGTATTTCTTACCCTTACTGAGCATTTGAGATCACCCCTTTATTATGTTTCACTTTTTCAGGACATGAAGAAGTTTTTTATGAATGACATGCTGAAATAACCTAGGAGTTATGGATGTTATCTAAGGATTTTCTATGTTGTATTTCTTTTCACGTTGTAATGTTTAACTTATGTATGAATCTTGTTTCAAATAATACTAAACTACTCGATCCTTTGGGATGCATAATCCTTGTTTGTATGCCAATGTGATCAAATAAGGCACTAACTCTGGGGAAATGGGTTAGGGTCCTTGTAGTTTCTATCATAGAAAGTTTAGTAGAAAACATGGATACTAGATTTAGAAAACATAGATTAGAAAAGAGTCTCTAAGATAGTATTTAAGGATAAACAAACAAAAACATTCCTTATATTTTGGTAATGAATAGATTATGTGCATCATTCAAGCAATACATCCTTGTCTAGATACGAGCTGGTAGAGATGGATCTGGAATAGATGTACCTAGGAGTGAAAGCTCTAACAAGGATTTTTGGGCTTGACCTGGGGTATCTTGGTACACAACAATAGGCCTTGTTACACTCTTGGGGGATATGCGTAGGATAATTCATATTTTCTTTACAAGCCATTATAAAGGATTTAAATGAAACTTTTTTCTCAAAGATACCTTTTTTATGATTAAGAGATTATCTATGTATAGAATTTCAATTTTTCTTAGTATATTTATAAATTGATATTATAAATTATGATTGAGACCCTAAACTAGTGTATTCTATTATTTAGAAATGGCGCCTAGTGGAAGGAATTGAAACTTCATGAACGCACATAGGGATTTCCCTCCTATATAAGATAATGATGTTGGCTCTAGTGCTTTGAATGGTGCGGAGCAACTTATAACAATACTGGGACAACTTACTCAAGTTATGAATAATAACCTTACTCATATGGATGATATAGATCCACCGTATGGAGGAGCTATGTTAAATCGCATTATGCGACAACAACCTCCATCATTCAATGGGATTATAAACCCATTTTTAGTTGGGCAGTGGATAAGTTCCCTCGAGAAGATATTTCTTACTTTGGGATGTAATTAATGAGAGGAGTTTTTCATAACAGTTTATCATCTAATAGGAAATGTGGATTAATGGAGGTCGTTAATCAAAAACACAAATGAGGTGGAAGAAATAGAAGAGATGGAATGGAGTGATTTTAAGGAAATATTCTTATAAAAGTATTTCCCTCATGAATAGTGAGCATATATAGAGAGGCAATTCTCGAATCTGAGGAAGAAAGAGTATTAAAATGTTCCCAAGTATGAAGCCAAATTTACATGGCTGGGAAGGAATGTTTCGGACTACGAACATAATCCAAGAAGCAAAATTGATCGATTCTTTGATGGTTTGAAACCATTCCTATGAAGGGATCTTGTATCCCAGAATTTCTTATCATATGAAGACATAGTTTCATGTGATATTAAGATGAAAAAGGAACTCTATAAGTCTTATGACTTTAAGGGAATGCTGGAGAAAAAGAGGGTTGCTGAAAACTCTGGGAAAGGAAATAATGAAATGGGGAAGAAGGGAAGAGTTGAATTTCCGTCATGCAGAAATTGTGGGAAGAAACACCATGGAACTCACCTAAAGGGAATGGGAGTCTATTGCAAGTATAAAGAAAAGGGCCACCTGTCTTGGGATTGTAAGGGGACGAAAGAAGCTACCAATGTTTTGTGCTACAATTGTAAGTGGATGGGACATTATACACATGAATGGCTTAAGCGTCAGGGAAATGTTCCCCAAAGAATTCCAAGGGAGAAAGGCCAAGCTTATGTGGTCACAACTATGGAGATTGATGTTCCTAATGAAGTGGTGGAATATACATTTATCATTTCATCAAACTTAGACAATGCTTTATTTGATTCTGGATCATCAAATTCTTTTATATCTTCCCACTTTCCCATGAAAATTAGACATTTGCATTGGGTGCAGGTACTGTAGCAATACTGTAGTGACTATAGTAGTGGTAGCACTGTAGCAACAGTGGGCACTATAGTGGAGGCATGTCACTATAGCGGCGGCAGGGTACTGTAGCATTGGAGAATACTATGTAGAACTGTAACAAGCGGAGTATTATAGCGTTATTATTCATAGAATGGGCCTTGGGCCAAAAATTTGGGCCTATGGGCCATGTAATGGGATAAATTTCCACTAGGCTTTCGGGCTATGTAATTGGTTTCCCTATACCTAGTTAAAAGAGGTCTTTGATTTTCTTTAAATATAAATGGGGTTTTAGCCCCAACCTTTAGAAAACATGCCTAAAGGGAATGAGAGTCCGTTACAAGTGTGGGGAAAAAGGAAACCTCTCTTAGGATTATAAGGGGAAGAAAGAAGCTACCAATGTTTTGTGCTACAACTGTATAGATATGGGATATTATACACGTGAATGTCCTAAGAGTCAAAGAAATGTTCCCCAAAGGAGGCCAAGGGAGCAAGGCCAAGCTGATGTGGTCACAACTACAGAGGTTGAACTTCCTAATGAAATGGTGGAAGGTACATTGATCGTTTCATCAAACTTACCCAATGATTTATTTGATTATGGATCATCTCATTAATTTATATCTTCCCACTTTTCCATGAAAATTAGACATTTCCAATTTGATTTAATAAAGGAGTTATCAGTCAAAAATTTTAGTGGGTGTATCATTGCAAAAAAGGAATGTCGATTAGTCCCTCTCATGACACATAAACATGCTTTAGTTTCTAACCTTATCATCATGCCAATTTATGACTATTATATAATTCTCGGTATGAATTGGCTATCAAATTATGATGTGACGATCTATTTCAAGAAGAAGGAAGTTACAAATTTTGAGAATGATGTAAAATTTCATTATTTTTAGAGCAAAAATCTCTCCATTTGATTCTAATCTAGATCCACCCCCCTATAGCTCTATGGAATTCAATTGTTTAGGAGGAAGATATTGAAATAAATATGGGTGAGGAGATGAATGTAGAGATTAATGATGTACCTATTTTATAGAAATATGTCGACGTCTTTCTAAAGGATTTACATGTACATCCTTTAGATAGGGAAATTGAGTTTTCCATTGACTTAATTCCTCATTCATGGCCCACATCAAAGACACCTTAGAGAATGTCCACTATGGATTCAGTGGAGATAAAGAAAAAACTATAGGAATTGAGTGATAAAGGATTTATTCAACCTAGTGTTTCTCCATGGGGACCCCTTGTCCTCTTTGTCAAGAAGAAAGATGGATCCATGAGGTTGTGCATTGATTACAAGGAAATCGATACCATTACAATAAAGAATAAGTATCCTCTACCACTAATTAATTATTTATTTGATCAAATTCATAAATCCTAATATTTTTCGAAGATTTATATTCGATCTGGATATCATCGGTTACTTTTGAGGAAGGAAGACATTCTAAAAACAGCATTCTGAACAAGGTACAGGAATTACGAGTTTACAGTAAATCCTTTTGGACTGACTAATTCACCATCTATTTTTATGGATCTTATTAATTGATTTTTCAAGGAATATCGTGATAACTTTGTGGTGGTGTTTATTGATGATATCTTGGTATACTCTAAAATCCATGAAAACCATTCAAATCACTTTCGCACTATTCTAAAGACACATAGATGAAATAAATTATATGGGAAGTTTAGAAAATGTGATTTTTGGCTCCAATTAGTTTCCTTTCAGGGACACATTTTCTATAAGGATGTAATATCTGTAGATCCTATGAAGAAAAAGACTGTGCAGTAATGGCCTAATTCAACAAACATAACGGAAGTATGTAGTTTTATTGGTTTAGCATATTATTATCGATGTTTTATTCAGAACATTGCTTGTTTAGCTAATATAATGACCAAGCATACACAAATATGGGTTATGTTCATATGGACCAAGGAATGTGAATAATGTTTTGAAAAATTGAATAGGAGGTTAGTGAATGATTAGATCCTAACCCTTCCATCGGGGAATGATGGGTTTGTTATTTATAGCAACATATCAAAGAAAGGACTTGGTTTTTTCCTTATGAAAAATGATTGAGTGATTTATTATGCGTCTAGGAAGCTAAAAATTCACGACAAAACTATAAAATTCATGATCTTGAGTTAGCAGTGGTAATATTTACTCTGAAAATTTGGATACATTACCTCTATGGTGAAAAATGTGAGATATATACTGATCATAAGAGTTTGAAATATGTATTCTCATTGAAAGAACTCAACATGATACAAATGAGATGGATTGAGCTACTCAAAGACCACGATTTCTCAATACACTACCACCCGAGGAAGGAAAATAAGGTTAAAGATGCTTTGAGTAGAAAGGACCATGGAATTTTGAACAAGATGATAGTAGAAAGGGATCATATGTTCATGGATCTAGTAAAGATGGATATGATCATTATCAAGGAAGGTAACACATCACCACTTTTTTAAATGGTTTCCAAAACTTCTTTACGAGAAAGGATAAAATGTTCTCAGGATGATGATGAGGAGTTTCAAAATAATATTAAAGCTATATATGATGGGATGTTGATTTAATTTTCATATGAAGGTGTCATTTTAAAATTATGAAAGAGGATTTGTGTTCCTTCTATTCCTGAGCTAAAGAGGAAACTATTGGATGATGCTCATAACTCTAATTTCCTTATACACTCTAGAAGCACAAAGATGTTTAGATATCTAAAGGAATATTTTTGGTAGAAAAAACATGAAGTGGGAGATTATTGAATACATGTAGAGATGTTTGGATTGTCAATAGGTGAAGGCTGGAAGACAACGTCCTGGAGGATTCATGAAATCCCTTCCTATTCCTATGTGGAAATGGGATGATATTACAATGTACGTTGTCATGGGGCTACCAAAGACTCCATGAAATAATGATGCGATATCGGTCATTGTTGATCGTCTTACAAAATCAGCACATTTTCTTATAATAAGAGAAGATTTACCACTTGAACATTTAGAAAGACTATATATTAATGAATTTGTAAGACTTCATGGTGTAATCTCATCAACTTTTTCTGATTAGGATCCCCATTTTACATCATGATTCTGGAGGAGTCTTCAGAGGGCCCTAGATTCTGATCATTGTTTGAGCACTTCTTACCACCCAAAAACTAATGGACAACCAGAACGGACTATTAAAACTTTTGATGACATGTTGAGGTCTTGTTAACTTTATTATCAAGTCATTTGGTATAATTATTTACCTCTCATAGAATTTTCCTATAATAATAGATTCCATTCAAGTATTCAGATAGCACCATATGAAGAATCGTATAAAAAGAGACGACGTGCACCAACTTGTTGAGATGATGTTGGTGAAAAAAAAGCTAGTAGGCCTAGAAATTTTTGATGAAACAATGGAAAAGGTGAAGATTATCCAAACCAATATCAAAACATCTTAGAGTAGGCAAAATATCTATGCTGATAACTAATGAAAGGACTTGGAATTTCAAGAAAGAGATCATGTTTTCTTCAAGGTATCTCAATGGAAGGGTATTATACGATTCGGTAAGAAATGAAAATTAAGTCCTAGGTACATTACACCTTTTTAAATTATGGACTGAATTAGAGGCTTAACCTACCATTTGGAAGTTCCTCCAAGTCTCTCCAAAGATCAAAATGTGTTCCACGTGTCAATATTAAAAAAATACATGCCAAACCCAACACATGTACTCACTTATAAAGAAGTAGAACTTGAGCCAAATCTATCTTATTGTGAAGATCCTATCAAGATTCTTGATACAAGATAACAATTATTGTGAAATCGGACAACTCATCTAGTAAAGGTTCTTTGGGGAACCATAAGATATAGGAAGCAACATGGGAGCCTGAGGAGATTATGTTGAAGACATACCCGAATATTTTTAGATAACATTTTATGAATTTAGAGGATGAAATTTCTGTAAGTATGGTAGAATGTAACACCCCAAGGTTTTGAAAATAAATATTTAATTAATTTTAAAATCTATCCATTAAACAAAACTTTGCCTCTACTGTGTTTTGAATTTTGAAAAACTGTCATCTAGAGTTGTGAACAGTAAGTCATTTTGAGTCCGATAGAAGAAACTTGATTTTTTTTGTGAATAGTAACATACCCTTATGAATATTAATATGAACAGTAATATGACCCTTATTAATTGTAAATAATGATATTATTTTATTTTCTTAAGGTAATAAGATAATGATATCTTAATTAGTTTTTCAATGTGATATAAAACTAATTATACTTTAAAATTGTTATGTTTCCAATTAACTAGGATTTTATTTAAAAATTAAATTTATAATATTTAGAAAATTATTTTTCAAAAATGGAGGTCATTTTGGAATTCTAAACTTTGAAAAATGGTAGGGGTGGATTTTTTGGATTTTTCTAAAATACATGAATTTTTCATGACTAGTAAAAATACAGTTTTGAGTTTTCGGAAGTTTAATGACATCATAATGACATAATAAAAGTCTAGTCGACTTCTGTACTGTAACATATGACATTATGTGTCCCAAGTTACTAAAACCATGGGAATATAACATGGGAAATCCTATATTTTGTCAAAAACCACTAATGAGGTGTCCCTTTGAAATTATTAAAAAAACTCCCTCTCTTTTTCTATAAATACCCACTCATCCATTCATTTTATTTCATTCCAAATTCCTAATCCTACAATATCTGGTAGTTATACCTCTTTAATAGTCCTCCCAAGGTTTAATTAATCCCCCAAGGTCCCAACCATCATGTTCTAGTAGTTAGTCTACAATGTAAGGGAATTCTTCAGCCTCTTCTTTTAGTCGACACCTCTTTTTTTCTATTGGAATTTCCATTCTCATATGTTGGTGTTTTATTTTATATATTCCTCTTACTTTAAATTTTGTGTCCATATTATGATATACCCTTTTTCTCCCATCATTTCATTTTATTAAATTTTAAGTGACGTCGTTAGGCTGCCGAATTTTCATACGGGATCTCTCAACTTTTCTTTTATTTTCAAGTTTGTCTATTTTATCTTCTTCTCCTCACCTCCTCTATCCAAATAGACACAATAAATATAATATAATCTATATAATGTAATTATATCATGTTAATTTAATATCCATCATCACTATATTCTCTCTCTCTCTCTGCCTTTTATTTTATAAACAAAATCTACGTCCATGGGGTTCCAATTTATAGCCTTTGTGGACGACGTAGTTTTGTTCTTCAATTTATACTTCATTGCTTGTCATGAAACCATTTTGATGGTTGAAACAGACAATAATATATTTATTATAACCACATTAATATTTATGAACCAGTATTTGTACATATTATTAAATCATAAGACCAAACTAGTTCCTAATAATCAAAATACAACTTAAATAATCTATGTGAATATCATTAATAATTCATCAAATGATTCATACTACTTTGGTGTAACCAAATTATATAAATTACCATTAATAATTATGAATGATCATAAATAATATGTAATATCAATTCTTTATATTTACATCCATTCCACATGAACTCCATTACTTAAAAACAAGAGAACTGATTATGAAGATCCAGAAAACAAACACTCCAGAATTACATTATTCGATATTATAACTTATCAACAAGGACATAAATAAACTAAACACAGTTATGATAAAATAAATAGATGTCTAATAATATGTGAATTAATTTATTAATGAGTCTAATTGAATATTCTAGGACCTTAATTTCTGGAGGGGAACACATTCGGACATAAGGTAAGGGTTTTTCCACCCGAACATCCATTTTAATTCGGGTTAATTTTATTGTCTATTACCTTAATGATATTTTTTTGTATTATTATTTACTCCTAAAAAATATGTTTTTTTGTTATATATATTTTTAACAGACTTAATATTTCTTTATTTTATGGATGGTTACACATTTTAAAAGGAACCATCGAAATTGTTTCTGAAATAGAAGCTCAATCCAAGGGAATTTCTCTAATTATTACCTATTTTCAAGGGCACTATATAATATGTTTTTTGAAAACCATTATCTATATAAAATAAATAATTTTATTATGAAAATAATAACTTACTTTATTTTTTGTTTTATACAAATATTTTTCCAAAAGAACTCTTCTTTTCCATGTAAAAGAGTATTTATCTCAAGATTTTCTCAAATAACTTATAAGAGTATCTTCATCTATTTCAGCACTCATGCTGATTATTATGTATTATTTGGATTAATATGCCTTTTTATCATCTAAACTATTTAATTTAATGCTTTATGATAACTTTGTATGTGGATGTGCTATCTTAAATCCATTCACCAATTTACTCAGAATCGTTAGTGTTTATGTTTAAAGTTCAGGGAATGTTATTTTCATTTTATATATTAATTTCAATATTAATCTATATGTTGTTTATGATTATAACCATTCATATGAGGAATGAATTGGACATATTAAGTTTCATGTGGGGCCCACTATAGCCCATTGGTGCATCGGTAGGTATCATGAGACAGACTACGGTCATTGCACAAGGCCTTGACAAAATGATTACATATGGTCCTATCACAAGTCCTAGATGGTTTAGTTATGTTGTCCTGTATTATGAATTACCACATTATGAGAATATTATTAATGGTTCATGTGGTTATTCAACTAGTAGAATACCCATGATTATGTTATATTATGGAAATATTTACTCAACTCATTTTCTACCATATTATGTTAAAGTTTAATTTTAGAGGCATGTGTTTTCAGTTATTCACCTTGTCTAATGTTTATGTTATCTTCCTCTATATTTCATACCCTTACTGAGCATTTTATATCACCCCTTTATTATGTTTTATTTTCTCCAGACTTGAATAATTTTATTATGAATGACATGCTGAAATAACCTAGTATTTTTGGATGTTGTCTAAGGAGTTTCTATGTTGTACTTCTGTTCAGGTTGTAATGTTTAACTTATGTTTGAATCATGTTTCCAATAATAATAAACTACTTAGTCCTTTTAAATGCTTATTCCTTGTTTGTATACCAAGGTGATCAAATAAGGCACCAGCTATAGGAAACTGGGGTCGGGTCCTTACATAATGAGTATGAATCTAAACCTCCTGCTACCATATGCTCTCTTAAAGATTCTCATGCAGCCACCAGACATGCACTAAAGGAATATATATCCTATAAAGGATAATTTCCTATTGATCTTCAATATCTAATAGGTACTCAGTAATGTTATCTCTATCATTGATGTCCATCATTCCAAAGTTAATAAAGTTTGATGGGTCATAGATGTACCTCCTCATCTATGACACATGGAATACATCATTTAACTGGTCTAACTATATTAGTTTATCTAAGTGATACACAACCTATCCAACTCTATGCAGTATCTGGAAATGGATAATTATTCTCGAAGATAACATATCACCTTAGTCAAACTGGAATAATTCATTTCAAGGTGACACCCATAGGAAAACATTATGTCCCTCTTCGAACTCCAAAGGCCTCCATCATTTGTCCTCATAAGAATTATGATAGCTCTGTGAAGTCCTCATCTACTCCTAGATGATATGAAACTTCTTGATAGTATATCACGCCAAATATAGTCCCATAAGTGCTGACTATCCTGATTCAGTCCAGCAAAGTGGTGAAATGAAGGTTATCCTATAAAAATACTCAAATGGTTCCATACCAATGGTGGAATTATAGTTGTTATTGTATGAAAACTCCACTAAGGGTATGTGATCCTCCTAGCTATGTCTAAATTCCAACATAAATTATCATAGCATGCCCTCCATAACATGGATGTTCCGCTCTGTCTGGCCCCCAGTCTAGGGGTTAAATGTTTTCCTCAAGTGAAACTGCATCTCAAAATTCTTCTGTAATCCCTTCCATATTCATGATGTAAAGTGGGAGTCATTTTCAAAAAATATTGTTGATGTAACTCCATAGACACAAAATATCTCTTACACATAGAGGCATACCACGGTATATACTAAACTCTTCTTTAAAATAGTTAGGAAATGGGATGACTTTGTGAATTGGTCTATAATCACCTAAATGGCATCGTGTCCACTGTACGTACATGTAAATACCTTCACTAAGTGCTTGGATATCAGATTCCACTTATACTTTGGAACCTCAAGGGGATGAGCTAAACCCACTAGAACATGTTTCTCAGCCTTCACTTATTGAAAAGGGGTCATTGTATATCTTTACCACACTAGGATATAATACCAAAGAAGATATATGAAACTCTATCATAACTTCCTCTTGGAACTTCACATCATGTTTCATCTTAAAATAAAGACATGCTTCCCACCTTCATAAAATCTATCAAGAGAATCTCCAGTGTATATCTGACTACATAGGGTATCACTATCATCATCACCAAGATATACCTCCATAACACTTTATAGAAGTAGAGGGGAAACAACCATCGACTAAAGGTAAGATACTTCGTCCCCATCTATAATGGATAATCCCAATGAGGACAACTATTTTGATGCCACATTTAATAACTAAAAACAAGATATCCTACTGAGATAATATGCTACCATGTTCTCCTTCCCAGAAGTATATAAAATTTTGAAGTCGTAATCCAAGAGGAACTCTATCCATCACATCTATCACAGGTAAAGATCCTTCTGAAAGATGATATACTTGAGACTATGGTGATTAGAATAAAGGATAAACCTCTTTTCCAATGGGTTGTGATTCCACATATTTTTTAAGAATATTTTCATTATTAACTCAATATAGTAGATCACGTAGTTCTTCTCATGTGGTCTCAACTGACGTGAACCATAGAAAATCACTGGCAAACTCTGCATCAGAACAAAAAAATTCTAGTCCTTGATGTATCACAGAACACTATGTACTCAACACCTGCTCTGGAAACTTCAATATGGGAGCACTCATCAATATCTTCCTCAACTTCTAAATGGCCTATTATGGTCTATCTATCCAAATGAAAGGCTCAACAAATCAGTTAAAATCTATCATAAGGATGATATTCAGGAGAATTCAGGCATGAATCTCCAGTAATTTCCCTCCAACCCAAGGAATATTTGAACCCTTGTAATGCTATTAGGTTTCTACCAAGATAACACAGCCACAACCTTATTTGGACCCACTACCACTCCATATATAGAGATAACATGTCCCTATAAGAGGAACTACTGAATCTAGAACTAGGAATTTGAGGGCCTCCCATAATGTTGGTGCTCTTTTAGTACGTCCAGAACCATTTTTAAGTGTCTCACATGCTCCTACTTGGATGTTGAGTAAACACGGATATAATTATTTAAGATTAACATGAAAAGATATATGAAAATCTGAAATATATAGTTCATGAGTCTCATAAATGTTGATGGGGAGTTCTTCATACCTATGACCATCAAAAAGTACTCATATTGAACATAGTGACATCTGAATGATGTCATTGGTATATCTTCATCCCATAATAACAACTGGTGATAGATTGTCTATAGGAAAACCTTTTGAGAACCATCATTACCCTCTAAACTGATCAAATTAGTCATCATTACATGATAGTGTTGGATCAATATATAGATGTATATGTATATTAGATGAAACAATACAAGAGGGGGTGAATTTTAAGTTTAAAAACATTGTGTTTAAACACTTAATAAATTAGTTTAAATGATATTAAAATAATAAAATTCAGAAAAAATACAATTAACCACAATTGACTTCGATATAAAGGAATGATACGATGTAATACTATAAGTAAAGTGAATCAATTGTATTCAAATGAATACAATAATCAGAGTAATACAATAGTGAAATATTCTACCATAAAGTGTGTAGAATCTATCGATACAGTATGTAATAGTATAATTGTAATTGAAACAATTACAAATGAATATGAAATGGAGAAATGAAACAAAACAATTCCCTTTCTAATATAAATAGCAGTGTAAATGTAAAATAATTACAATTATTTTATCCCAATGATAAGGGTATCCTTTCACCTTGGATAAGAGGTCTGTCTTACCACCACCTTGGTAAGCCGTCGATTCGATGATCGGTACGTCTATCTTGCTATCCCCACAAGCCCTCGATCTCCTTATCACCTGATCGGTCACACAAATCAAAACAAAGCACTTATTGAAATACAAAAACTAAGAACAAGTTGTTCACGTTTTGTAATTTCAAGGCTTTTTCACGAAGCAAGAGAGAAGTCACATCGTCTCTCTCTAGAACATGATAGAAGCAAATAATGATCAAAGTCTCTCAGTTATTCTTCTTATATTCAAATGACCTCTGATTTATAGGCCTCATGTTCTAATGTTCATATTTCCTCCAACGATCATATTTCTCCAGAAAACTCAGAAGGACTTCGACACCTGGCATTATAAGGTCATATTGAAACAGAAAACACGACATCATTTTGATTAGTTTATAACTAACTCCATGAAATCATTTTGGTTAAAACAAAAGATATAAGAAAACTATAATCATGAGTACTATTGATATAAAACACATGTTTTGATAAATTATAAAAACAATCATGTGATAAAAGTAAAATATGAGTACTATTAGTATTACTTAGTGTAATGTATTCATATGATTAAAAGTGAGTATGTTTCAAAAAAATAATTACGATTGATAAAGTTAGTACGATTGACAGAGTTAGTATGATTGAAAGAGTCATTACAATTGACAAGGTTAGTACGATTAAGTCAGTACGATAAACAGAATCAGTACGATAAACATAGTTAGTAAGATAAACATAGTCAGTACGATAAACAAAGTCAGTACAATAAAAATAGTCACTACGATAAACATAGTCAGTACGGTAAACATATATGAATAGATTTTTGATTTCCAAAATAGGGCATAAAAGTAAAAAATATGACTTTTGACTTAATAATCTATCCCTTTTTGGAAGGCACAAAATATAAAGTAAAAAAAAATACTTATCTCCCCCTAAATTATTGAAAACTCTTCTGAATATGAAATTGAATATGACTAACTCCCCTTTAGGTATGTACTTTCCTAAGGATTGTATTCATAAATTTTCCTTGATTTAGAATTATTTGATTGAAACATTCTTCCCCTAAAAAAACATTCTCCCCCTTTGTGATTTACAAAAAGAACGGGGTAATCTTGAGTTGCCTGAAAAAGTTAGAGAAACAAAAATGCAAGGCAATGGTAAAGAGAACATAAATCGCATTGAGATAATAAAAGTCTATAGAATTCAGAAAGTGAATAAAAAATAAATATATAGAAAAATATTCCTTTGTTTTCTCTTTCTTTTTCTTTCTTGATCATCACATGAAGAAAAACATTCATCTTTTTTATTTCATTCTTTTCTTTAGAAATAGAATCACCATGGGATTTGATAAGATCTTGTTGATCGGAAAAAAGTTGATCCTGATTCTTGATAGTCTATTTTTGAACTCTGATTACTTTTCAAGAGTATCAATTCTGTCTTGAAAATTCTTATTGTCTTTAGATAACACAAAATTTTTCTTCTTCAAGAGAACTATTTCATCTTTGAAATATGAAACCTTTGAAAACTCTAACTAGAAAGCATTCACTCTCTCTTTCAGCTCTTTTATTGAAGGGATATCAGCTCCATGAGTTTTTGACATCTGATTCATCCTTTCAATAGTTTCTTTTTCAAGCTTATTGAAAGAAATAGCAAGATTATTTGAAATCCTTATTAAGTATTCAATTGATTTTTCATGATCATTCACTGAGATTTTTGTTTTGTATGACCACTTTGTCATCCTATTGCAATCCTTCTTATGGGCAGCTGAACTTTCAGACAGAACTTTTAAATCAGATTCTATTGACAATACTCTCATTCTGAATTCCCTTACAGAACCAAACTTATTCCTTTGATTTTTAATGATGAAATCAATTTTCCCTTAAATTCTAGAAAAATAAGGAATAGTCTACTCAATTTTTCTCAACACTTGAACAATGTAATCACTTTTCTTGAGATAAATCATTTGTTCATAGTTAGTATCCTCATCATATGAATCCAGTTCATTTGATTGGCATGAGTCTTAAACTGGATTTTTTCCTTTTCCTTTTTCTTTTTTCATTTTTTTCTTCCACTTTTTCACTAATAACAATTACTTTTTTGGTATGAGAAGATTGATCACCTTGCTTTACTTGAGAAGGAAATCTATCTGAAAGAGTTTCAAGAGATTCATTTAGTGACAGATTGGCATGAGAGATTTGTTGAATGCCATCACATTACTTTTGAAAAGATCTTTCTGTACTCTTCTTTGAACTCTGAAGAAATTCCAAAATAAAATCATCTTCCTCTTCTTCAACTTCCTGAACTTCTTTCAAAACTTGTTTCCCTTCCTCTTTTTCAGGAATACTTTGTACAATTGGTTCTTGGTTCACTTCTTCCAACAGTTGATCACTGGCCACCTCAACCATTTTCATGATTTTAGAATCATCAAAACCATGATATTTCATTTTCAAAAGAGTCTTTTTTTCTTCTCAGCTAGAAGAGTATCCTCTACCCTTATCTTCTTAGCTAAAGCTTCAGATGGATGAAGACCAAACTTAGAATCACCTTCTTTTCTTTGTTCTTTTCCTTTCCTCCACTTGGCTATAACCTCCTTGTTGTATTTTGTTTTCTTCTTCGGATTAGTACTGGTTTACGAATCTAACATTTGATGAGAAACATTTGGAAAAGATTCAATTGGTAGAGGTGTCGATTGATTTGGAGCTGATTGATTTGGTGTCGATTCAGATTCTACATCTTTAACAAAAAACTTTTAATTTTCTTAGAAACATACATACAACTTCTTCAACATATTCTTACTTATTCAAGGATCCTTCAGTTCTTTCAATTTCACTTTCAGAGGAATATTACAGAACATAAAACTCTCAATAATGAACTTTGTAAGAATAGAGGGATACATAATCAAATGAGACTTGATTACTCCTGACTTCACATTCTTGATTGTTTCAAAAATGTGCCCCATGAGATTTACCTTTCTCATGTTTACAAGATAGTCTAGCATAAAGATATCAGAAACTTTAAGAGTTTCTCTATCTCATTTCCTTGGGATAAGAAAACCTTGTATCCAAAGTACCACAAATCTGTTATCTGAAGTTAAATGAGCTACTTTTATCTTATCTTCATTTATAAGAAATATCTATTTTTCTTCATTTTCTCTATTGAACGTACCAACTTCCTTTGGTAGTTTATGAGATGGACAAAAAAATCACCTTTTGTTGAGACATTGAGAAAGTGAGCTTCTTGTTTCATAGGCATTGAGATTTTTCTATTGTACACAAAAAAGTTGATCATCATATTTTTGTTTAAAAGTCACCATTTTGAATAATTGACTATCTTATTCAACAAGAATTGGATCTTAAGATACAGGTTTCTCCACACAAAGATGTTCCCAGCCATGAAACAAAATAATCCTCTTGATTGTTGAATCATATGTGTCAAAGAAGTCCTGAGAAACTAACCTTTCTATGAAGAAGTCTGTCTATGAAAATGTTTTTGAAGACATTTCTACAAAAGTGTTTCCAGAGGACTGAGACATAAAGATGAGGAAAAGGGAAGATCGTATGGAGTCTTAAAAAAAGACAGATCTTCCCCAAGAAATCTGAAAAATTGATGTGGGTTTAGGGAGGGGAGGATTTATTTATAGGTGAAAAAGAAATGATTTTTGATCTTCTATAATTGAGATTAGAAGATATATAACTCAACGGATAGGATTTAAAGGAATAAAAAAATAAGAAACAATAAAATGTATGAAAGTCAAAACAAAAGAAGGAGAGAATGTACCTGTCAGAGATTCTAAGGAAATCATTGGTTTAATATTATTAAAATAGTATAATAAAATAATAAAAAGAATGTATAAGAATACATGGAAAGGAAAAAAGAATACCATCGGCTGTGAGGCTGATAGAAGACAAAGACATTACCATAGGTTGTCATGTCGATGGAAAAAAAGTCATTACCATAGGTTTTTAAGATGATGGAAAACAAAGTCTTTACCATAGGTTCTCATGATGATGGAGAACAAAGTCATTACCATAGGTTGTCAAGGCGATAGAAAAAAAGTCATTACCATAGGTTTTCAAGCCAATGGAAAACAAAGTCATTACCATAGGTTGTCAAAATGATGGAAAACAAATTCATTTCCATAGGTTGTTAAGCTGATGGAAAACAAAGTCATTACCATAGTTTTCAAGCCAATGGAAAACAAATTCATTACCATAGGTTGTCAAGCCGATGGAAAACAAAGTCATTACCATAGGTTGTCAAGCTGATAGAAAACAATTTCATTACCATAGGTTGTCAAGCCGATAGAAAACAAATTCATTACCATAGGTTGTCAAGCTGATGGAAAACAAATTCATTACCATAGGGTGTCAAGACTATGGAAAAAAAAGTCATTACCATAGGTTTTCAAGCTGATGGAAAATAAATTCATTACCATAGGCTGTCAAACCAATGGAAAACAAATTCATTACTATAGTTTGTCAAGCTAATGGAAAAAAAAGTCATTACCATTGGTTGATGTGCTGATGGAAAACAAATTTGTTACCATAGGTTTACATGCCAATGGAAAAATCAATACATTAACAAGGCAGACAAGATGACAAATATAAGGTGAAAATGATAATCAGACAGTAAAGATAATAATTGGAAAAATAGAATAGAAAACCAAAAGAATAAACAGATAAAGAAGACCAGAAGAAAAAGTTGAGAAATACATTGAGAAAAAAATGTTCTCCCCCTTTTAAGAGGAGTTTTTTTAATGTAGTGAGAAGTGTGAAACATGAAGTAGTTATGAATGATTATTTTAATATAATCATTCCTAGATTCTGTTTTATAAACTCAAATAATTTGGAAGGTAATGGTTTTGTAGAAATGTCAGTAAGTTGTTCTTACGTTCCGATGAATTGTAAAATAATATCTCCTTTTAGTGTGTGATCCCTAATAAAGTGATGCATAATATCTATGCATTTTTCACGAGAGTGATGTGATGGATTTTTACTAAGATCTATGGCACTAGTATTATCACATAGAATTTGAGTTTTGGAAAAGCTCAATCCATAGTCAGTGAGTGTGTGTTGCATCCATAACACTTGAGCACTACAACTTCCAGCTGCTACATATTCAGCTTTAGCAGTGGAAAGTTCTACTAAGTATTCTTTCTTGCATGACCAAGAAACCAAGGAATCTCTTACGAAATGACATGTTTCGTATGTACTATTTCTATCCATTCTACAACCACAAAAGTCATTATCTAAAATAATTTTTAAAACAAAATCATTTCTAGAAGAATAAAAAAGACATAAATCCAGAGTTCCTTTTAAATACCGAAAGATTCTTGTCATAGCTTCTAAATGATACTCTTTTGGATTTTATTAGTATATTTCAAATAAGCATACGGAAAACATTATGTCTGGTCGACTAGCCATCAAGTATAACAAACTTCCTATGATACCTCTAAAAGTTTTTTGATCTACTGGTTTCCCAGTTTTATCAAGATCAAGTGTATTTGAGGTACCAATTGGAGTGATAACTTTTAGTATTGTCGTATCCATTATTTTTAGTAAACCTTTGATATACTTATATTGTGATATATAGGTTCCTTCTATTTTTTTTAATTTAAAAACCTAAAAAGAATGTTAACTCACACATCATACTCATTTCAAACTCATATTTCATTAAAATCGCATAAGAATAAGTTAAAGACAGCTGAGTTGATCCAAATATGATGTCATCAACATAAATTTGAACAATAAAAACATTTTTATTTTCCATTTTTATAAAAAGGGTTGGATCCGTTGTACCTTTTTCATAATTGTTTTGTAAAAGAAATCATGTAATTCTATTATACCATGCTCTAGGGGCTTGTTTAAGGCCATATAAATCTTTTGTAAGTTTAAAAATATGATTAGGATATTTTGAATCTATAAAACCAGGTGGTTGTTCAACAAAATCATCTTCTTGAACAAAACCATTTAGAAAAATCACATTTATCATCCATTTGAAATAAATTGAAATTAAGGTATACTGCAGAGGCTAATAGAATACGAATAGATTCAAGTCTAGCTACCAACACATATGTTTCTTCATAGTATATTCCCTCTTGCTGATTATAAACCTTAGCAACAAGTCTTTCTTTATTTCTTACAATGATTCCATTTTCATCACATTTATTTTTGAAAACCCATTTTACACCAATTATAGTTGTTTCTTTAGGTATTGAACTAAAGTCCAGACTCGATTTCTTTCAAATTCATTTAGTTAATCTTTCATTACTTTAATCCAATATTCATTTCCTAAGGCCTCACTTGTACTTTTAGGTTCGAATTGGTATTGAAAGACAAGGTGTTATATTTCATTTTTCATGGAATTTCTTGTTCTAATAGGTTGATTTACATCATCAATGATGTTATCACTGGGATGACTCCTAAGAAGCAATTGATTTGGGTTTTCTAAGACCAGTTCATCAACATATGGTAGAAAATATTCAAAGGTAAAAGTTTCAGAAATACTTTCATGAACATTTTCCTTATCAAAACGATCTTCCAATAAAGGTTGATAATCAGTTTTTGAAAACACATCTGAAGATGATGGTTGGGGTTGTTTGAAAACAAAAGGATTAGTTTCATCAAATTTAACATGCATTGTTTATTCAATAGTGTAAGTAATTTTATTGAAAACTCTATAAGCATTAGAAGTTGTAGAATAGCCTAGAAAAATTCCTTCATCAGATTTTGTTGTGAATTTGTGTCGATTCTCTTTAGTATTCAGAATGAATACTTTTTGTCCAAAAACTTTGAAGTATAAAACAATAGGTTTTCGGCCATTCCACAATTCATAAGGTGTTTTATTAATAAAATGTCTAGTTAAAACAAAATTTATAGTATATAAAGCAATACTAACAGATTCATCCCAAAATAGCTTAGCAATTGAGTATTCACTCAACATGGTTCTTTTCATTTCCTAAAGAATTCAATTTCTTCTCTCAACAACACCATTTTGTTGAGGAGTTCTTGGAGCTGAAAAATTGTGAGTAATACCTTTCTTACTAAATTTTTTTTCAAAATCTGAATTTTCAAATTCACCACCATGATCACTATATATAGTTATCCATGGTAGGTTTTTATCATTTTTAACTAATCCTCTATAAATTTTGAAATAGAAAAAGGCTTCATATTTCTTTGTTAGAAAATAAACCCATGTAATTCTAGTAAAGTCATCAACTAAATAAAATACCTAGTATTTTCCTCCAATGCTTCCAGTTTTTGAAGTACCAAAAATATCCATGTGCACTAGCTATAATGAATTAGAAGTGGAAACATCATTGATTAATTCAAAGCTATTTTATGTTTCTTTTCAAATTTACAAGGATCACAGGCCTTTGAAGAATCATATCTATGATCTGGTAGATCCTTCACAAGCCTTTTCTTCGAAAGTTTACAAAGGTTTCTTAGGTTTCAGTGTCCTAGTCTTCTATTTCATATCCATTATTGGTCTTCTATTTCACTTAAGCAAGTTAAATTTTGGATCTTAAGGTCTTCTAAGTTAATAGTGTATGCATTATCTTGCCTATGGGCAGAGAGAATGAATTCATCCTTGGAATTGTGAACTAAGAATTTATCATTTCTAAAATTCACAAGTTATCCTTCATCACAAAATTAACTTATACTGATGAGAATGTGCTTAATACCATTGACAAAAAAAATATTTAAAATAAGAACTTTTCCAAGAAAAACAATATTACCTATTCTAAAAATATTTCCTTGAGCATTATCTTCGAAGGTAACTTTATCACCTTTTGTTTCGATAATCCTTTCAAAGAAATTTTTATTTCTAGTAATGTGTCGAGAACAACCACAATCCATATACCAAATATTCTTGTTGGTACACTTCTTATTTTCCTAAAAAAGAAACAATTAGTTTTTCAAAATCCAAACTTGTTTGGATCCAGAAGAATTGGATAAAATAATTTTAGGAATCAACATTTTTTTTGAAAAATGATCTTTATGAAATCCTATAGAATGAGTTATATTAAAATAAAAACTTCTTTTCCAGTGTCCACCACATTGAAACTTAGTAAAAAATGGGGTACTTTGAGGAACAAAACCTTTATTACTAAAAACCGATTTATGATGAGTATAACCAAAACCAGAATGATTCCTCAAAGGTAGAATTTGAGAATAAATTTTATCAAGGTTTTACTTGCCATATGTAAAGTTTGACAAATATTTCTTCAAGGAAACAATTTCTGACTTTAGTTTTAAAACTAAGTTTTTATCCTTGAAAAAATTATTTTTTGAACTAGATTTAGTCTCTGAAACATTTTTCTTATAAATTACATTTTCAAGATACTTAGAAAAAGTTTATCCTTATCTGAATTGACTTTCTCAATGGTTTTTAAAATACTTTCAAAATCAAAAGTTTTCATATCAAGATCATTAGAAAGATATGATACTTCTTTAGTTAAAATAGAAATTATAGAATTTTCCTTATCAATATTTTTTTGAGTTTAGAATTTTCAATCTCAAGTAGTTTAGAAAACCTAGTCACTTCTTCATAAGAAGTTAATATGTTATCTTCTGATGATGAAGTCTAATCATTTGAAGATTCATAATATTTATTATTAGTATAATTTGTATTAAAGGATACATTTGTAATAGATTCAGCATTGTGTACCATATCCATGAAACAATGGTCTGCAATTTGTAGTCTGGCTATAAGTACACTATTCTTTTGTCCTGAAGATTCATATTCTGAAGAATCATTTGATGAATCACCACAAATGGCACTCCAAGTATCATTTTCCTTCAAGACTTTCTTTATCTTTTTTTGTAATACTTTTTCTTATTTCTTTCATAATGTTTCTCCTTTCTATCCTTTCTCTTCAGTAAAGGAGAATCAGGTATTATATGGCCTAATTTCTTGCTAACATAAAAATTTACCTCTGAATCTTTCTTATCCTTCCTATCTTTCTTTTTGAATCTATATTGGAAGTCTTTCTTTCCCACAATCTTGTTCATCCTTCGATCAAGATTGGCTAAATCATTATCTGAATGATCACAATCCCTTGATTCTGACATAACAACATTTTTAACTTTGGATCTTGTTATCCTTTCAGGTTTTTTAGCTTTATATATATTAGTAAAATCTAAAATTTCATTTCCATTTTTTATATTATTGAAATAATCATCTCTCTTTATTCTTTTCTTGTGCTGTAGAAGAGTTCTAAAGAGTTCATCAAGAGTAATCTGAGAAACTTTTTTGTTTTCATCAATAGCTGTCCTTTTTGACTTCCATTCGTTTGGAATTATATCAATAATTTTTTCTATAGAAGATTCATCATCAAGACATTTTTCTCTCATAGATTGTAACCTATTGACAATTGTCATAAATATTTTTTTCACTTTACATACTAGTTCTCCATAAGGAAAAAGAAATCCATTAAACTCTGCTCGAAGCATTGCTCTTCTTGTTTCTATAACATTAGATGTACCAAAATTTGTGACCTCCAATTTCTTCCAAATATAGTTGGTTGCTTTATAAGATGATATATGGCTATATACATTCCTTGTCATAGAACATATCAAACTATTGTGTACCTTGTAATTCAGTTGATATTCTTGCTTTTCTTGATTAGTGAAAGTACTGACTTCTTTATCAGAGATTTTGTAACCTCCAGTAAGCATAATAAAATTTTCTACACCATTATTGATAACAAATGTCTTAATTCAATCTCTCCAGTACTCATAATCATTCCCATTAATGATAGGTGGTCTAGTTGGATTTATATTGTCAATTGATCCAATATTCATCCCTGCCATCTAATAAAAAAAATCTTTTCCACTCCACACACTAGTGTAGTAAGTAGTTGAAACAAAAATTAAATATATATATATATATATAGCAAGTAATAAAAATCAGTGGAAACCTCCTCCAATACAAAATATTGGATCGATATATAGATGTATATGTATATTATATGTAACAATACAAGAGGGGTGAATTGTAAGTTTAAAACTTTGTGTTTAAACACTTAATAAATTAGTTTAAATGATCTTAAACTAATAAAATTAATAACAAATACAATTAACCACAATTGACTTGAATATAAAGGAATGATACTATGTAATACTATATGTAAATTGAATCAATTGAATTCAAATGAATACAATAATCAGATTAATACAATAGTGAGAGATTCTACCATAAAGTGTGTAGAATCTATCGATACAATATGTAATAGTATAATTGTAATTGAAAAAATTACAAATGAATATGTAATAAAGAAAGAAAAAAAACAATTCCCTTTTTAATACAAACAACAACGGAAATGTAAAATAATTACAATTCTTTTATCCCAAAGAGAAGGATATCCTTTCACCTAGGATAATAGGTCTGCCTTACCACCACCTTGGTAATCCCTCGATACGATGATCGGTACGTCTGTCTTGCTATCCCCACAAGCCCTCAATCTCATTATCACCTGATCGGTCACACAATTCAAAAAATATCACTTATTGAAATAAAAAAACTAATAATGATCCGTTCACGTTTTGTAATTTCAAGGATTTCGCACGAAGCAAGAGAGAAGTCACAACGTCTCTCTCTAGAACTTGAAGAATCAAATGATGATCAAAGTCTCTTAGTTATTCTTATCAGCTTCAAATGACCTCCTATTTATAGGCCTCAGGTTTCAACAATCATATTTCCTCCAATGGTCATATTTCTCCAGAAAACTCAGAAGGACTTCAACACCTGGCATTATAACAGTCATATTAAAACAGAAAACATGACATCATTTTGATTAGTTTATAAATAACTCCACGACATCATTTTGGTTAAAATAAATGATATATGAAAATGATAATCACGAGTACGATTGATATAAAACATGTGTCATGATAAAGGATAAAAACATACATGTGATAAAAGTAAAATATGATTACTATTAGTATTACTTAGTGTAATGTATTGATATGATGCAAAGTGAGTATGTTGCACAAAAGTCAGTACGATTGACAGATTCAGTATAATTGACAGAGTCAGTACAATTGATAGAATTAGTACAATTGATAGGGTCAGTACAATTTAGTCAGTACGATAAACAGATTCAGTATGATAAACATAGTCAGTATGATAAACATAGTTAGTACGATAAAAATTGTCAGTACGATAAACATAGTCATTACAATAAACATATATGAATATATTTGTGATTTCCAAAACAAGACATAAAAGTCAAAAGAGTGATTTTGACTTAATAGATAGTGGATATTTTTTCATCATGGTAACTTGGTTAAAAACTTGGTAGTCTACACATAACCTCAACCACTCGTCTACCTTCTTGGTGAACAAAACTGTTGATGCCTAAGGTGAAACTCTAGGTCTAACAAAACCCTTCCTTTATAAGTCCTCATAATGTAACCTATGCTCATGATGCACTGTGGGAGCCATCTTATATGATGAAATTAATATTGTGGGTTCTCCAAAGGTGTAGATGAATGCATAATTCTATCTCTCATTAGGGAGGTAAGCTTAGAATATCCATGGGAAAGAAATCCTCATACTCTTCCACCACTATAGGGAACTTAATACTATCAAAATACATTGTACTAGGGGTAATTCTAGCCATATTATGAGTAATAGACAATACCCTCCTATGTATGAGTCCATCTTGTGCTACTTGGGTTTTCTATTCACCCACAAAGGAAAACACGGTTCCATCACTGCAGACACAACACATTTTTTGCCTAAAACAACTGATCTAGGCATGAACTATAGATATCATGTCCATACCTAAGATGAAATCATAAGGCCTATTAAATGATATTATATGATCCCAATAGAAACTCTCTCCAAAAAGATTTACATCATAATATATGCATAAGTGTGTGATCGTTGGGTCATCTCTAGTAGGAGTCTCCAAGTGCAACAGTCAAGCCAAGGGCTTAACCCGAATCTTTATGTTTCAAACCAGTTAAGTGGAAATAAAGTAATGACTAGAACTAATGTCTATAATTATTGAATCTAGGTTATAAATGACGTATTTCACACCTCATATCAACTCTGGAGCCTCTGGTTTTTATTTCGTGAACACCTTTTACCACCCCTTCCCATGTCCTCAAGCTCCCTGATCGTGGTGCAGACCACCTACGGGTGGTGGTGGTAACAGTTCAAAGCATATACAACATCTATCTTCTCTCCAAAATCCCCTAACACATCCTATACCCTATTTACATGTCTTCTCCAGTTGTTTCCTCTTCCTAGGAGGACCATCCATAGATTATTTGCTAGTCGTATGATGGGATAGACAATCCCATGCAATATCTCCCATGCCATCACATGAGTAGCACTGCCTCTCTATGGGTTTAACGGTCCCATCCCATAATAAATAAACTATAGACCTTATATCATGGGACCTCCTCCTAATATTTCTCACATGTCCAAATACCTATGACTAAAGTTGGATCCCTATTACCGAGGTATTTGCTCTTGTATTCCCACTGCCGGCTACCACAAGTTGTGTCTGCTCAGCCAAGAAACTCTCAACCAAAAATGATCACACTATCACCCCAAATATCTAGAAATTTATGGAGTTATAAAACTATCTCTTATTTCTCTATGCAGTCCTCACCCAAAGGACTGAACCCAGAAGAACCCATCATGTACCATATCCATTTAGTGCATAGAGATGTTTGTGAACCATGATGATTACTTAGCTAATGTCATTTAAACCTATTGAGTCTATAGTATCTATTTGATATGTGCATCCATTAGTGTATCAAGATAGAAATAATCTATAATAATTAACTCAAACTATGACCATGATAGTATCTCCTTGTTGTAAGTTTGGGTCACTAACCCCCACCATTATCCTACTGAGGCATGAAGAAGGCTCTCTTCAAGGAACACCATTGGATCTGTTGGTTTCCTGACCAAATAAAAAACTCATGTCATCACCTCATACCAATCCTTAGCTAATTGTGGGTTGGGATCACCTCATACCCTAAGGAGTCCCTTTCAACAAAACTCTTGAATTTATATCATCCTACATACCTCATCCACATGTACTAATGGTACCATCTACATCACAACATGTGGTGGTATAGCTGCACCACCTCTAGGTAAATCCTCTATAAACAGTCCTTATATCAATCCCTCATCACTGAGGTGTTCATCCTCATGATCCTGATGCTGAATCTGACAAAGAATGTGTGATAGAGGCATCGGAAAATAAACACGATTTACCACGATCAATGAGTATATATGGAGAGCTAACATAATAAAGACATAGAGACCTCAACCCATTCCTATAATAAATATGTAACATTTTTTCCTACAACTATCGTTCTCATGTATTTATTCGAAAAGAAGGTGATCAGAGTCTTGGTTTATAGATACATCAGTTGTTGAACCAACCCTAGAGCCCCTGGCCTAAAATAAGGACTCAAAACACATAACACTATCTCACAAACCAATATCACGGTCTCTGTTCTTAATATAATTCCAACTCCTTTGATAAAACTCTATCAAAACCCTTAAAAATATGTCCCATGTCATGACTCCCCAAGCCATCTTTCAATAGGCAAAGGGCTAGTGACTAGTGCCGAGTAGGAATATCACTAGGATGGGATGCCTTAGCCTAGGTACCAATACATACAAACACATATCCAAGCCCAAAAATTGTTAAAATGTATAACAACAGAAATAAACCATGTATACATATATCTAGTACCACAAAAATAGAAGGATAGAAAGTAAAATAAAGTAGAGATAGCCAAATAAAAACCTAAAAAAGAGTCTAAAAAAAATTCCAACCTGAAATTAAACTTGGGACTTATAACAACTCAAGCTTGATACATGGATATTACATCATTTTAGATGAATATTCAGTACATTAAAAAAATACATTCTCAAGGACCATAAAAGATTAATGTATTTGAAAAAATTGAAACAAAATCTTCTATCTCGGTGAATTATCTTCAATATCTCCCATAAAGATCTCCACCTTTAGTACTTCAACCTAAAAACTTTATTCATAACCTAAATAAAGGAAACATAAGAAAGGGGTGATCTTGGATGATAAGTAAGAATAAATAAGAGAGATATGTAAGAATAAACATGAATATAGGGGTATGATAATGTGATTATAACATTAGAAGATCATATCCTGCATATCCAAGATCATAAACATGAGTTATGGGATAAAGATTGCTAGTTATTAAGACATGAATCATAAGGAAATAAACATAATGGGCCATGAAATCATAACTAAGGAATAAGACACACAATTTTTGGAATAAATATAAAAATATAAACTTTTATGTCAAGGATACCTACCAAGTACTTTATAACAAGTTAGGCTTGGGCAAGGACTTGTGATCTAACTTTGAGCATGGGATATCAACCTGTGTTCCCACATTCATTTAGGATTGGGCTACAACCCATATACCTTCTTATTTTTGGGATTAGGATACCACCCATGTAACCCCTTTTTTTAGGCTTGGGCTACAAACCATGAACATCCGTTCTATTAGGCTTGGGCTACAACCCATGAACCTTCTTTTTTTAGGCTTGGGATATTGCCCATGAACCTTGTTTCTTTTTGGCTTGGGATACAACCCGTAAACCTTATTTCCATTATACTTAGGCTACATCCCATGAAACGTCTTCATATTATGCTTAGGCTACAACCCATTAAACTTATTTATTTTAATCTTGGGCTAAATCCCATGAACCTTTTTTATTTTAGTCTTCAGCTACAACCCATGAACCTTATTTATTTTAGGCTTGGGCTATAACCCATGAACCAGAATTCTTTTAGGATTGGGAAAAAACCCATGAAACCTCATTATTTTAGTCTTGGTCTACAACCCATATACCCTTTGTTCTCATATAAAACTTATCTTTCCCCAATTAATTAGAGGGAGATATAGTTCCCATCCATCTTAGAGTAAAATCATTCATACATGTGCCACAAGATAAAAAAACATTCATCATATCATGGCCTATAAAAAATTGGTCATATAAACATCAAATATTAAATTATAAAATGAAATGGGAATCGTTAACGCTTTATAAAATCACAACCAATGAAAATATATAGTTTTTTTATCACTTCATGAATTCATAACCAATCAAATGAAATGGGTTTCAAAAGCATTGAACATGATGATGTGAAACCGGATTCTTAAACATAATTCCACCAAAACATAAACCACTCAAGAAACAATTATGAATGGAACCATTGTATCATTCCTTGAAATGCATGAGTAACATCAAAAGATGTTATCTTATAATGAGAATAATTTTTAAATATCTTTCAAAAAAATTTCATTTCTTCTTTGAAAAAGGATTATGAAAACATAAAACCATTTAAAAATAATTTTTCTTATAGAATACCTAGAAAACTTATAAAGAGGACTCGAAATAATTTTGAAAACCTTTTTACTTTAAAATTTATGAATAATAATAGAAATCATTTTGAAAACCATATTTGAAAACATTTTTGATAACACAGTATTTTTAACACACTAGATTTCTGAACAAAGAGGTAGATAGTAAGATTTCACATAACACATTATCTTAAGTACCAAAGAGTGGAAAAATGGTACTAATACCTATATATATCTTGAATAAATACATGATAAGAAAACTAATGATCTATCTAGAAATATGGATCATAGGATTTCCTCATTTAATGAATAAACATAAACAATCATGAAAAGTGATGAGTTTGTATCAATAAACCCTTAAAACATAAAAACATTGGAACATACACTCCATGTAAGAAAATGAAATTACATGAAGCCTCGAATATCATGAAAATAAGTAGATTCATGGTATAACATGTAATTATATAAACCTTGAAAAATAATTTCATTGTTTAGAAAAACATGTGTCTCAAGGAAGGAATGTTGATAGAAAACTACTTTACTAATTTGGTAACTTTTGAAACTAAAACCCCATGAAAGAAGGATCATAAGACTCACATGTGAACTCCCATAAATTTATGTATAATATACATAGAATAAAATAATGTGTTTTACATGAACCACATGAAAGGAAACAGTGGTGTATATAACATGTATCTCGTGGAAATTAAAATTGAGATAAAATCCCCTTAGCTTGTGTCTTCACTCTCTCTGTATTCATACAAGATTCCTCTAAATCATGTAACTCCATTTTATTTTTGCCAAAAAGACTCCTTGGGAAGCTTTCTTATGAAAGGGGGGATTCAAGGTCAATGGTAGGGTTGTTGGTAGGCTACTTGGGATGATCTTGGATTAACATAAGAGGATTGAGAGGTGTGTGGAATGGGTAGAGGTGGTGGCCTTTATAGGTAAGGAAAAGAACTCATTTGGAATTTCTAGAAACAAGTTAGGTGTGCACATGTTATTACCTAACAAAATTCATAAAAAAACAAAAAATAGTCAATAATGGAATGTTTATGGCCAAACTATGGACATAAAATGTGTGTTGGACTAGTGTCTAAGTCATTTCAGCCCTTAATTTTAGGTTTAGTCTCTAATTAAGCTTAATTTGGCCTTAACAACTATGATTAGTTTTAATCACTTTTACTAATTAGTTTGGTAAAAAAATAACATGGTATTATTAGACTATAAATATTATATTGAATAAAATGGTGTATATAAGATTTTAGAAAATCAAATCTTAGAAGTGGAAAAATTAATATTAGTGCTAATCTCGTAGATGGGATGAAATGTAACATCCCAGTTCCAGAAGCCACCCAGAGGCACTCTGTACCCCGTTGGTCACATGTCCTCAAGAACATTCCACCAAATGCCAGAGGCTGCTGACCAGTAGTGAGGGCCTTGGGTGTGATAGTGGGGGAATTATGCCCTCATTGGCAGAGTAACATAGCTGAAGAGAAATAAATATACAATAGTAGAATAAGTAAATATCCAAAAACAGTAAACAGCGGAAGACTGAGATAATAAACAGCTGGGGTAATGCATAATAAATGATGCATGATACATATGTCTAGGAAATCATCCAAACAAGTCACAATGATGGAATAAAAATAGTACCAAACCAAAGTACAAAATAAAAGATAAATAGCTCTTCAAAATGGCAAGAATATGCTTGGTCCCATGCTCTCCAGCTCCACAGAAAGTAACGTACCTGAAGTAGAAGGGAGCTTTCCCTTATCTATACCCGCAACGATATAATATTTTTGGTCCCAAAATCATGACCCAAATAGGGTGTGAGACTAAATCCCTATAGGAAACCATCTGAAGATATTTTCCTTAAATTCAGTGAATATATGGAATCTAAAAGTAAAGAGATCAGTAAATAAGAAAGTTCTCAGTAGTAAACAATCCACAGTTCAATATCAAGCATTCATGAAACAACAGCTAAAACTCAAATAGGTAACCCTCTGGGAAGTACTCAAATCCATCCCCTCTGGTCCTATATAAGAAGTAAAAAAAATCATCTGGGTAGTACACATAGCCCAACCCCTCTGGTTCTGTCAAAAGAATTTAATAAAACTCTTGGAGGAATCGCTCATAGTCTATCCCCTCATCGTCAAAGGTAAAGAAAGACTCTCTGATGAAGATCACACAGTCCATTCCCCATATAGTCTTGGTAAATCAAGACTCTCAAAGAATATCAAACAATCTATTCCTCACATAGTCTAAGGTACTCTAGGACTCACTAAGGAAGCTCACATGTCAATTCCCCTTATAGCCCCGAGGTCTTGGACTATCTGAGGAAGCTCACATGGTCAATTCCCCTTGTAGCCCAGGTCATTCAATTCAAACAAACACTCTCTGAGGAAGCTCGCATAGTCAATCCCCCTGATAGTCTAATGTAATCAAGGACTCTTTGAGGAATCTCACTCTTTCAATTCCCCATATAGCCCCAGGTGGTTCAATTCAAACAAAGACTCTCTGAGTAAGCTCACGCATTCAATCCCCCTTATATTCTAAAGTAATCAAGGACTATCTGAGGAAGCTCACTCGGTCAATTACCCTTATATCCCCAGGTGGTTCTAGGCTCTCTAAGGATTCTCACTTGGTCAATCCCCCCTTATAGCCTACTACACCAGGTTCTCATGACCCTATGTAGGTCAACGAGCATAGCACTGTAACATAGCCAAAGTAAACATACATTACTACATGGATAAACAGTCTACATCATAACAAGCATGTCAGAATACAACTCTCCACCCTATAGTAATAGGTATAGAAAATAGGCAAGGTGGCCAAAGGCTAAACCAGACCAAACGTCGTAAACAGAACAATGCATGGGAAAAACACATCCAAATCATAGCAATCAACCCAATTAGTATCCAAATTACCTCTACAAAGGCATACAAGCATGGCAGTAAAACAACAGGGGTAAAATGGTAAACACACAATACCCTGTTCAAGGGTATTGGTGGAATTTGCACATAATAATCAAAGACATAGAATGGAAATGCACAAACCACCTAACCTGGGGTTAGGATATCAATATACTTGAACCACGAGGCTTGAATCTCTTTAGAATATCCCAGATCTAAGAAAACACACAAAATGCTCAACCCACAATTACTTGAGAAAGAGGAGGGAATATGAAATGAAGATCAAGTAGAAGAGAAATCTTACAAAGACAATCCCAACACAATCAACAGAGGTCAAATTGGAGTTCGGATGCTTGATCGGGGGATCGGAGGAAGATCACGGTCGTACGAGAGCTCTCAACCGAACGAAACCTAGAAGAAGACGTTTTTGGTGATTAGACGCGACCCTGGTGTGTTAAATGAAAAAAGGAAATACACAACGTGTAATTTTTTAGTACACGACGTGTACATACTGTTTATGTACTCCTCTTTAGGTGGCCTCCACATCACCCCACATGACCGTGTGTGTGGCAATGACACGGCCAGCACACGGCCTCTTGCGACAACAAAGTACATGGCGTGTACACATAAAGTACATGTCATGTACTTGAAAAATATCCAGAAACTCCTCTTTTCCCAAAAACTCCAGAAAAAGAAAAAACATACCTGAAAAGAAGGTTCGGGTTCTTACAAACTTTCCCCCTTACAGAAATTCTTCACTGAATTTCCCCTAGCGCGGAGTAGAAGAAGAAACCTCGAATAGCTCCAACCACTATGCTCGTACATCCGCCTCCCTCTCCCGAGTCTCATCCAGCACCGTCCCATGCTACCATAGCACCCATACCAGAGGAACATACTGGCCATGAATAACCTTTGTACTTCGATCAACAATCTGGATAGGATGCTCCTCAAAAGATGCACTCACCTCCAACTCAACATCCTCGGGTTAGAAAGTATGAGACAAGTCTTAAAAGTAACGTCAGAGCTGAGAAACATGGAAAATGTCATGCATATCTTGGTACCTCTGAGGTAACTCCAACCGATAGGCAATCGACCCAAATCTCTCCCAAGAACCTCCAAAATCTAGAATTCATTCTCAGAGCATGTCCTCAAGTACCTGAATCGTACGCTCGGACTGACCATCTTTCTAGGGGTTTTAAGCTGTACTCAAAAGTACCTATGTACCCAAATCCTTCTAAAGCCCCTCCCAGACCCGAGAAGTAAAACATGCATCCCTGTCTGAAACAATGGAGTGTAAAATTCCATGCAGACATACAATCTCTCAGATTTACAACTTCCCCAACTCATCAACACTGAAGGTCTCCTTGATCAGAAAGAAGTCATCAACCTTCGTAATCTTTTCAATGACAACCCAAACTGCTTCATTCCCTCGAGGAAACCTTAGCAACCCAGTCATGAAGTCCATTGCGATGTCATTCCACTTACACTTAGTAATGGGTAACTAATGGAAAAGCCCTGTTGGTTGCTGATGCTCCGCCTTCACCTACTGACAAGTAGAAGACCTCATGACGAAACTATCAACGTCCCTTTTCATACTTGGACATCAATACTAATGGTGTAGGTCACGATACATCTTGCTGACACCAGGATGAATTTCCCAAACTGTGTAATAAAAATCCCACATCATCTCCTCACGTATATATGTTGGCACCCATACGCGTCCCTCAAATCACAAGATTACATCCTCACTTATGGTCCACCAAGGAAGAGGGTCCTCTTCTGAAAAACTTTCCTATAGGGCCAGGCCATTAGAATCTGATAGCTGCCTCATTCGTACTCGATCAAGAAGGGTAGAGGTAACAGCTAAAAAAGATAGTAATGTTTTCCCCTAACTGTCTTGCACCTCCAAATGCATCTCAGAGAATAGTGTCATATGTTTCCACTCAGTGTTGGCCACCTGAACTACCTATATCTGAGTCCTTCTGCCCAACGCATCAGCCACTACGTTGCCTTTCCCAGTCGTATAAGAAAGATTGAAATCAAAGGATTTTAGGTACTCAACCCACCTGTGCTTTCTCAAATTTAGATCACGCTGAGTAAAAATGTACTTGCGACTTTTTTGGTCAGTGGAAACCACAAAATGATCCCCCATAAGGTAATGTCTCCAACAGCATAAGGCATGAACAACTGCTACCAACTCTAGATTGTGTGTCGGGTAGTTCCTCTCATGTGGCCTCAACTGCTGAGACCTGTATGCAACGACTGAAATTACATGCATAAGCACAGCTCCCAGCCCGATACCTGAAGCATCACATGAAACAATATAACTCTTTCCTAGATCTGGAAATACTAGTATCGGTGCTGAAGTCAACCTCCCTTTTAGCTCCTAAAAGGCTGACTCACAAGAATCTGACTATAAAAACATCACACCCTTCTTGGTTAGACCTGTCAGTGGTGTTTCTAAGCATTAAAATTCTTGTATAAAACATCTGTAGTATCCAGATAGCTCTAGAAAACTATGCACCTCAATGACATTCTTCGGCTACTCCCAGGAAACTACTGCCCTCACATTCTCTAGGTCTATTGATACTCTTTTCTCTGAGATAACATGACCCAAGAAGTGAATCTGATTATCTAAAAGTGTCACTTTGAGAGCTTAGCATATAACTGATGCTCCCTTGGTGTACTCAAAACGATCCCAAGATGGGTAGCATGGTCGTGTCGAGTGTGCAATTACACCAAGATATCATCCATGGATACCACCACGAAGGAATCCAAGTAAGGATGGAACACTCGGTTCATCAGTGCCATGAAGACTACAGATGTGTTTGTGAGACATAACGAAATAACCATATACTCCTATAGACCATACCTACTCTGGAAGGATGTGAGAGGTATATCAGATGGTCTAAGGCGCAATTGATGATAACTGGACCTCAATTCAATCTTTGAGAACACCTGGGCTCTTCAAAGCTGATCAAAGTGATCATCAATCCTAAGTAAGGGATATCAGTTCTTGATTGTCATCTGGTTTAACTTTCGATAATCCACACAAAGCCTAAGGGTACCGTCTTCCTTCTTTGAAAAAAGGATAGGCGAACCCCAAGGAGAAGTACAAGGTCAGATGAAACGGTTGGCCTGAAACTCCTCCAATTGTTTCTTGAGCTCCTACAACTCTGGTGTAGCCATCCTCTAAGGAAGAATAGACACCGGTGCCGCCCCTAGAACAAGATCAATAAAAAACTCTACCTCATGCTCTAGATGGAAACATGAAATGTCCTCTGGAAAGACGTCCCTGAAACAATCCACCATTGGGGGAAAGTCCATCTGTGAAGTCCCCTGGTCATACTGATAAAGACTAGCAATCTGGGTTGTAACTCCTCCTAGACCATGATGCTCGGGTCCTGCTCTACTTTCCTGGATATCCCACTGGTATCTATGAGGAAAATATACACCCTCTGGTGATATGAAGCTCACCTTGTGGCGATAACAGTCGACGACTACCTGGAAGGGAACCAACCAGTCCATTTCGAGAATGACATCATAGCCTATCATCTCTAGGACATAGATGTCTCATAAAAAGTGACACCCAACTACCTCTAGAGGGAACTCCTTGCAATGATGTACAGTAGTTGTCCGAGTCCCCAACGGTGTGTCTAAAGTCAAGATATCATCATATGAAAAGATGCAGATCCCAAGGATCTCCACAACAGCAATAGAGTTAAAGCTATGGGAAGCTCCTATATCGAAAAGAGTAGAAGACAAAACTGAGGCTACTAAGATCGTACCTCAAACTGTAGAGGGGTCGGGATCCTGCTCTTAATGGGTCTGATCCTCTGTAAAAGTCTGGCTTGTACCACAACCCTGTGACCCTACCTGACCACTCTGAGCTGATCAACCCTAATGTCATTGAAAACTAAGAGACTGGCTGCCATGGCCATGACCTCCACCTCGGCCCGAACGGCCGGAAGAACTCTAGTTCCCAGACTGGTGAGAAGCTTGTGGCGCTGCTCTTGAATGGGGAGTCATAGAGGAACCCCTGTCACCACCTATTGGTGAGAAGAACTAACAAAAGCACTGAAGATGACCTATCCTGATGCAAGATTGGCACTCCATTGGTTCTCTCTGGCACTGAAGCCTAGTATGCATGCTCCTCCTGCACTGGTATCACACCACGTGGCTACCAGAAGTTGAATCCTGCCTACTTTGATCTCCCAGTGTAGTCTCCCTACATCGCTTCTTACTATCAGCTGGGGGAATACTATGTAACATTCTAATCTTTCATGGTACGCTTCTCTTTGAATAATATAATAACCTGTGTTGTACGCAACATCGAGTTCTAACACACCACAACCAATCAAACTAGCCGTTAAAAATAGTAATACCCAATTTTTAAAATTTTATAAATTTTATATTTTAAAATGGAATTCATTTTTGGATTCTAAATATCAAAATTATCTTAGGGTCAATTTTAGGTATTTTTATGAAAACATTCAATTTTTTATGAATAGTGAAAAACACTTAGTTATAGTTTAAAACCGAATTTTAATTTAAATAATTATTTATTTTATATAAATTGATTTTAGGTTAAAATAGATAGATAATTTCTATATAAGTTCAATTTAATTCACTGGAGTCAGTTTATAACAATTTTTGATATATAAAAATTTTATCGAACTTTTCACTGTCTTTTACCCACCTCCAAGGAGCATTTTCAAATTTGCATAAAAAATAATTTTACCACTTTTGTGAGTTGAATTTTAAAAATCTGATAGACACGGTTTATATCATAAAGAAAAATGTGGTTCAATAAGATGAAAATATTTTTTTGGTGAATAGTAACTTTTTACTTTTATTTTCCACGGTTAAAAGTATATTGGGTATTTAAGGGTAATAATTATATTATTATTACCCTAACACATGTACTAATTCTATTGTATAAGTATAGTTCAACCAAAAACAACCTTAGAAATAAAATATGAACCTCTTTGGTCCACTTGGATTAGATTAGGACACTTATTATTATTTTATTTAAAGAAGAGTTAAAAGAGTTAAAATCATTTATTAATAACTAAAAAAATTTAATATAGGGTTATACATAAGATAAATTCGACTATAAATATTCATTATAAAGATAAAAATATTTAATAAAAAATGGTATTTTATTTATACTTTTTATACATTAAATAATTTAATTTATTTATGACACAATAATGATGAAGTAATTACCTAATTAATGAAATATTAAAATAATTGAAATTATAAAAATCCAAATAAATGTAATATGAGAATTTTTATGAATTAAAATAATTTTCTTTGATAATATGACATATTTATCTATTTTAGATGAATTTGTTTCGACGTAATAATGCTGTTATGAATTTAGCAAAAACAAAATACCACATAGTGTCAAAATTAACATTAAAGAGTTTTTAAAACAAATATTATATTATTAATTGATATTCTATTCATAAAAATATAAGTTTCAGCCAAAGGACATATATAATGACAGGTGTATCCAAAATGAACCACTTCATGTTCTCTTGGAAGTATATAGTATGTTTATTAACTATATAATATAAAAATACAATGAGGCAATGTCAAACTATTTAACTAGGAGTTAAATGTAAAAGATAAAGTTAATATAGTGACCCAAACCGGTCTAAACCCTATTGGTTGAGTGGTTTTAGACCCATCCCCACCTTATACTTTAAATAATATTTTTTTCTGCCATTATAAACCGAAAATGATTTTATTATAAAATAATATTTCTAGCTTTTTATAAGGTGCCCCTCACCTCTCTTATAAAAGGGCACTCCCCCTTCTCTCTAATTCACACCTTCAAGGCCATTTGGCTCGGCCAACCTCTACCCAAATACCCTCTAAACTATCCTCCCTTAATTTTATAGGCCTTTATTTAGTTAGAAAGCCATTCTAAAGAGCTCTTTTGATCAAATCAGAAGGAAGAACCCGAAGAAGAGGTAAATATTTCATCACCTCTTTCAAGTTCCTTTCTTCTTCCACTTCCTTTTTCTTTGTTGTTTCCATTATAAAATAATAATTACAATGTCTTCTATATAATATGATGTTATTATAAATATGGTATGAACAAATTCATTATTCTATTCATCCTTTCAATGACATGTCACCATATGTGCGTACGTACGGCTTACCGTCTCCACGTCGTGGTGTAATTGTTATTCAAAACATTATTATTTGGATGGGTATAATAATGATGTTAAATTGATGTAAATAATAAATATAACATGATTATGATTCTTTATATATGATATACCATCCAATTATATATTATTTTAATTTCAAAATAATGATATTGTCACTCATGCTTACGTACGGATTACCGTCTCCACGAACGCGATGATATTAATTATTCATCGTATCCATTCAATACTAATTTTCATTAAATGATTAAAAATAATGTTTAAAGACTTGATATAATTCTGGATATTAATATTATACATCCCATCCACAACAAATATGACTTCTGTAACAAAGCATATAAAGGAAAATGAATCAGTTAACACCCGAAACGACGATAATACTAAGATATTATTAACAAAGCAATATTAAAAGACCATATATGATATCATATTAATGTTTACAATTCTTTTATAATTTAATGACAATTATTTCACCATTATACAAGAGCTCAACCTACCCTCGAACAAGGAAAAGTACAAGTTAAGGGTTTATTTCACAATCTCTTCATTATCCGAGGTTTTTTATATGTAATTATCTACTAGGAACTCTTTTTCATCCACATCCATGTTTCTTAAAAATGTATTTCAATGCATTCTTACTATTTTATAGAATATGGGTTAAAGTCATTTATAACCTTGTCTGAATTTTTATAAGATGTTTTTATAGGAATCTTTTCGTTGTTTTCCAAACAAGGTCCTTTTAACCTTTTCAACAAAATTAAGGTAAGAGGTTTTTTTAACTTATATAGAGGGTGCAGCTATTTTCCACCATTATAAAATCATTGAAGCTTCCCTTACAATCTTATAAGAATATTTTAAAAGTAAATTTTTTCTTTTATAATTATTTTACTTTTAAATGATTTCAAAAAAAGAGATATTTCTCTCAATTAATTTTGATTTCATCCATGTCAACATACATTCATGGATTTTAATCTTATTTGAAGTTTATTTATTATGATAAAAAACATCCATATTTTATTGAAGGATTTGTGATATGTTTGACTATGGATGTGTTATTTTTCTACCATTCATGGTTTATGGAAAAGTTATTGAAATTTCGTATGCTAGTTTTAATACGAATGTTTATGTTATGTTTAAACCTATTCATATGAGGAATGCATTGGACTTAGTAAGTGACGGGTGGAGCCCATTATAGCTCCTCGATGCATCAGTAAGTCTCATGATACAAACTAGTGTCTTGGCACAAGGCCTTGACAAAATCTTATTTGTAGTATTAGCACAAGGCCTTGACTATGTGGTTATGAAAGTTTTTCATTATGCATTCCATCATTATGAAATTGGTTGTTGATATTTCATGTGATTATTCGACGAGCAGAATATCCATGAGAATAATTAAATGGAATTATTTCATTTTATTTTTTCCATATTATGATAAAGTTCTAGTTTAAAAGGCTTTTGTTTTAGTTATAAATTCCCTTAAATGTTTATGATTATTTATGAAAGTTTCCACTATTTTGTTATCCTTATTGAGCATCTAAGATCTACCCTTCCTATGTTTTTTTCTAGGATGAAAAGAAGTATATTATGACTAACTTGCAGGGATAGTTTCTGGGATATCAGTGTCATCTTTGGAAACAATTTTGTTTTAGTTTTCTATTTTATGATGTAATGAAGACCTTATGAATGTATCTAGTGTTTGTAAAGATATTAAACTAACAGGTCTTTCGAGACATGATCTTTTGTGATCATGCCGATGTTATATAATAATTCACCGACTATGGGTAACTGGGGTTGGGGCATTATAGTAGGTATCAGAGTAAGTTTAGTATAAACCTTGGAAGCTATATTTAGATAAACTCTTATTAGAGCACATTACCCTAAGATAGAATTTCAGGATTAGTATAGAAGAACTTCCTAGAATTTTGGCATTGTAGTGATTTTCTGATTTTTCCATGAAATAAATCCCTTTCTAAATATGAGCAGGTAGAGGTGGCTCTGGAACAGATGTACCTAGGGGTAAAACCCAAAAACACTGCTTTGAGCTAGACTCAAATGGGAACTGGTTCACGACAACTGACCTTGTTGCACTCTTGGTTACGACACTCCCGGGGGATATTCTTAGGATAATTATAATTTTATTTACAAATCATTATGAATGGTTTATGAGTATATAATTTCTCAAAGAACACATTTTTATGATTATGTATTATATCCATAAAAATTTTAGTATAAGTTAAGTGTTTTACAAGTTGGGATTAATGTATTTCGATTCATAAACTAATCTAGTTTATGCCATTGTTTAGAAATGGCACCTAGTGGAAGGAATGAAAACTGTATCAATGCACGCACTCCATGTAGGGATTTCCCTCCTGCTCAAGATAATTATAGTGGAGATGGTGATACCACTGGTGTTGATCATCTTATCACTATATTGGGACAACTGACACAGGTTATGAATAGTAACCTTACCAGTATGGAGCACCCTTATCTGTAGTGTGGAGGATCAATGTTAGATCACTTCATGAGGAAACAACCACCAACATTCAAGGGGTGCACAAATCCACTAGTAGCTGAGCAATGGATAAATTCCTTAGAGAAAATATTGCATGCCTTGGGGAGTAGCGAAAGGGAAAAGAATGTCATGGCAGTTTACCTCCTCACTGGAGATACAGATCAATGGTGGTCATTGATTTAAAACATGAATGAAGATAATGAAGTATCAAATATGTAATGGAAAGAGTTTAAAAAAATTCTTTGAAAAATACTTTCCTCATGACCATCGAACGAATATGGAAAGGAAATTTTTGAGTCTGAGGTAAAAGGAGGATGAGAATGTCGCAAAGTATGAAGCTAACTATACAAGGTTAGTGAGTCATGCTGTAGATTATATATGTAAACCAAGAAGTAAGATTCATCATTTCTTTTATGGGTTAAAACCACTTCTCCTTCGAGAATTAGACTCAAAATCCTTCTCCTTGTATGAAGATATTGTCTCATGTGCTATCAAGACAGAAAAGGAATTCTCTAAGTCTTACGACTTTAAATCAAAGCAAGAGAAGAAGAGATCTGTTGATTAATCTGGAAATGGAAATAAGGGTAATAAGGGAAATGTTTAATATCCATACTGTAGTAAATGTGGGAAGAAACAACCCGATACTTTCTTGAAGGGAATGGGAGTGTGTTACAAGTGTGGTGAAAAAGGTCACCAAGATCGTGATTTCAAGGGGAAGAAAAAATCTACCGATGTTCAATGCTACAATTGCAGAGAGATGGGAAATTATGTAAATAAATGTCCTAAGCATCAGGGGAACATACCTTAGAAGAGGCCAAGGGATCAAGGCCATGCTTATGCTATCACTACTACTGAGGTTGAAGCTTCGAAAGACATAGTGGCAGGTAATTTAATGGTTTCCTCAAGTTTAGCCAATGATTTATTTGATTCTGGATCATCGTATTGTTTTATATCTTCCCAGTTTGCTAAGAAAATTAGATATTTCAAATTTTATTTAACAAGAGATTTTTCATTCAAAACTCTTAAGAGAAGTATCATTACAACAAGGTTTTTTGAATCAGTCCTTATTAGGGAATATAAATGTTCTTTATTTGTTGATCTCATCGTCATACCCATGATTGAATTTGATATAATCCTTAGTATGGATTGTCTTTTAGACCATGATGCAAAAAATTTATTGTAAGAAGAAGGAGGTTACTATTTTTGATAATGATGATAAAGAACACCTTATCTTTAGAGAAGAATCGTCACCACCTAATTTTTACTAGATCCACCCCCAATAGCTCAACTAAATTCAATTATTGGGAAGGAAGAGAATGAAATGACTATGGGTGAGTAAAAGAATGATCAAATAGAGGATGCACCTATTGTGAAGGAATATTTTGATGTGTTTTAGAAGATTTACCTGGACATCCTCCGGAACGAGAAATTGAGTTTTTTATTGATTTAATTCCTGGATCAAGGCCCATATTGAAGACCCCTTATATAATGGACACTGTGGAATTAGTGGAACTAAAGAAACAACTAGAGGAATTGAGTAACAAGGGATTTCTTCACCCTGGTGTTTCTCCATGGGTGCCCCTGTCCTTTTTGTTAAGAAGAAATATGGACCTATGAAGTTGTTTATTGAATACAGGGAGATCAATGCTATAACAATAAAGAACAAGTATCCCCTACCTCGAAATGATTATTTATTAGAACAACTTCATAGAGCTCAATAATTTTTAAAGATTGACCTTTGATCTGGATATCATTAGTTGTGTGTAAAGAAGGAATACATTCTGAAAACATCATTTTGAACCAGGTACGGGCATTACGAGTTTACATTAATGCCTTTTGGGTTGACTAATGCACCATCTGTATTCATGGATCTAATGAATAGAGTTTTCAAAGAATATCTTGATGACTTTGTAGTGGTATTTATCGATGATATCTTGGTATACTCCAAAATCTACGAAGATCGTGAAAATAACTTGCGCATTATCCAGAAGACTCTTAGAAGACATGAATTATATGGGAAGTTTAGCAAGGGTGAATTCTGGATTCAAGAGATTTCTTTTCATGGACATATTATCTCTAAAGATCAAATCTCTGTTGATCCTTATAATACAAGAGAAATCCAATAATGGCCACCACCAACGAGTATAACCGAGGTACGCAGTTTTATTGTTTTAGTAGGTTATTATCGACGTTTCGTCCAGAATTTTTCCTGATTGTATAACCCATTGACGAAGCTCACATGTAAAGGGTTTAAATTTTTCTGGAAAAAAGAGTGCAAAGAATGTTTTGAATAATTGAAGAGAATATTTTTCAATGCTCCTATTTTGTCTCTACCATCGGGGAATGATTTGTTTGTCATTTATAGTGATGCTTCAACGAAAGGACTTGGTTGTGTCCTTATGCAGAATGATAAGGTTATTGCCTATGCAACACAATAGCTAAAACTTCATGAGAAAAACTAGTATACTCATTATCTTGAGTTAGTAGCTATAATCTTTTCTATGAAGATATGCAGACATTATCTCTATGGTGAAAAATGTAAGATATATACTGATCACAAGAGTTTAAATTATATTTTCTCATAGAAAGAACTCAAAATGAGGAAAAGGAGATGGCTTGAACTACTTAAGGATTATGATTTCATGATACACTACAACCTGGGGAAGGAAAATAAGGTGGAATATGCTTTGAGAAGAAAAGATCCTGGAGTTTTGAACAAGATGATATTTGAAAAGGATCCAATATACATGGATCTTGTAAATATGGACATGGGAATAACCATGGAAGGTGAAACATCAATTCTTTTTCAAATGGTTGTCAAACCAACTTTACTAGAAAGGATAAATAGTTCTCAGACTGGTGATGAAGATTTTCAAAAGAATACTAAAGTTTTGAATAATGGGAGATTGAGTTAATTTGTGTATGAAGATGGAATTTTGAAATTTGGGATGAGACTTTGTGTTCCCGATATACCTAATCTAAAAAGGGAATTGTTGGATGATTCTCATATTTCAAATTTATCTATACACCCTCAGAGCACCTAAATATATAGAGATTTGAAGGAACATTTTTGGTGGGACAACATGAAGAGGGGGAATGCTGATTTTGTGTCAAGATGTATGGTTTATCAATAAGTGAAAGATGGAAGGCAACATCCAGGAGGAGTCTTGCAACCTCTTCATATACCTGAGTGAAAATGGGATAATATTACGATTGACTTTGTCATGGGACTACCAATGACTCCTAGAAGGAATGACACAATATGGGTCATTGCTGATTGTCTTACCAATTCCGCACATTTTCTTGCTATAAGAGAAGATTTACCACTTGAACATCTTGCAAGACTATATATTAATGAAGTTGTGACACTTCCTAGATTACCCCTATCAATTGTTTCCGATCATGATCCACGTTTTACATCAAGATTTTGGAAAAGTCTTTAGAAAGCCCTGGATACTAAAATTTGTTTGAGCACTGCCTACCACCCTCAAACTGATGGACAATCAGAACAAACTATTCAAACCTCAGAAGACATGTTGAGATCATGCTCACTCGACATTCAAGGTATGTGGGATCAATATTTATCTCAGGTAGAATTTTCCTATAATAATGGCTTCCATTCAAGTATTCAGATGGCACCATATGAAGCATTATACAGAAAAAGATGTCGTACACCAACCTGTTGGGATGATGTTGGTGAAAGAAAACTCATAGGCCCAGAACTTGTGGAGGAAACATTGGAAAAGGTGAAGGTAATCCAAACCCACATCAAAGCAGCTCAAAGTAGGCAGAAGAGCTATGTCGATAATCGAAGGAAGGATTTGGAATTTCAGGTAGGAGATCATGTTTTCTTGAAGGTATATCCATGGAAGGGTGTTATACATTTTGGTAAGAAGGGTAAATTGAGTCCCAGGTACATCAGACCTTTCAAATTCTAGAACGAATTGGGGTTGTAGCTTACCGGTTGGAAATGCCGCCAAGTCTCTCCAAAGTACACGATGTATTCCACGTATCACTGTTGAGAAAATACATGCCTGACCCAACATATGTACTCACCTATGAAGAATTAGAACTGGAACCCAATCTATCTTATTGTGAAGAGTCTATCAGGGTTATTGATACAAGAGAACAAGTGTTGAGAAACCGGATGACTCATCTGGTAAAAGTTCTATGGAGAAACCATAAGATGGAAGAGGCAACGTGGGAACCCAAGGAAATTATGATGAAGAACCACCTGAGTCTTTTTACATAGTAATACTATAGAAATTTCTATAACGAAATTATTTGAAGGAGGGGAGAATGTAACACCCCAAGCATCCACAGTACGATTCTCTTTGAATAATACAATAGCGTGTGTTGTATGCAACTTCGAGTTCTAACACACCACAACCAATAAAACTAGCCGTTATGAGAAGTAATACCCACTTTTTAAAATTTTATAAATTTTACCTTTCAAAATGCACTTCATTTTTTTGATTCGAAATATTGAAATTATCTTAGAGTGAATTTTTGGTATTTTCCTGAAAACATTCAATTTTTGGTGAATAGAGAAAAACACTAAGTTATCCTTTAAAACCGAATTTTTATTTAAATAATTATTTATTTTATTTAAATTTATTTTAGGTAAAAATAGATACATAATACCTATCTAAGCTCAATGTAATTCATTCGAGTCAGTTTATAATAATATTTGATATATAAAAAATTTTATTAAACTTTTCACCATCTTTTACCCACCTCCTAAGAGCATTTGCAAATTTGCATAAAATATAATTTTACTGCTTCTATGAGTTTATTTTCAAAAATCCGAGAGACGCAGTTGATATCAGTATGTAAAATGTGGTTCAATAAGATGAAAATAATTTTTGGTGAATAGAAACTTTTTACTTTTATTTACCACGGTTAAAAGTAAATAGGGTTTTTAAGGGAAAATGATATTATTATTACCCTAACACATGTCCTAATTCTATTGGATATGTATAGTTAGACCAGAAACAACCATAGGAATAAAATATGAAATTCTTTGGTCCACATGGATTAGATTAGGACACTTATTATTATTTTATTTATATAAGAGTTAAAAGAGTTAAAATCAATGTTTAATAACTCAAACATTTTTAATATAGGGTTATACATAAGATAAATTATACTATAAATATTCATTATAAAGATAAAAATATTTCATACATATGGGTATTTTTTATATTTTTTATACATTAAATAATTTAATTTATTTATAAAATAATGATGATGAAATAATTACCTAATTAATGAAATATTAAAATAATTGATATTATAAATATCCAAATAAATGTAATTTGAGACTTTTTATGAATTAAACTAATTTTCTAGGTTCATATGACATATTAAGGTTGGTTAGATTAATTTTTTTCGAAGTAATAATACTGTTATGAATTTAGCAAAAACAAAATACCAAATAGTGTCAAAATTGACATTAAAGAGTTTTTAAAACAAATATTATATTATTGATTGATATTCTTTTCCTAAAAATCTAAGGTTTAGAAAAATGACTTATATAATGATATGTGTATCATTAATAAACCAATTGGGGTTGTATTGGAAGTATATAGTATGTTTATTAACCATATAATATAAAAATACAAAGAGACATGGTAGATGTCAATCAATTTAACTAAGAGTTAAATCTAAAAGATAAAGTTAATATAGTGACCCAAACCTCTCTAAAACATATTGGTTGAGTGGTTTTAGACCCATACCCACCTTTTAATTTTAATAATTCATTTTTTAGCCATTATAAATTGGAAATGACTTTATTATAAAAAATTATTTCTAGCTTTTCCTAAGGTGCCCCTCACCCCTCTTATAAAAGGGAACTCCCCCTTCTCTGTAATTCACACCTTCAAAGCCCATTTTCTCATCCACAATCTACCCAAATAACCTCTAAACTATACTAACATCATCCTAGAGTCCTTACTTTAGTCATAAAGCCAACCTAAATATCCCTTTTGATCAAATCAAAATGAAGAACCCGAAGAAGAGGTAAATATTTCATCACCTCTTTCAAGTTCCTTTCTTCTTCCACTTCCTTTTTCTTTGTTGTTTCCATTATGAAATAATAACTCAATTATCTTCTCTATAATTTGATGTTATTATAAATATGGTATGACCAAATTCATTATTATATCCATCCTTTTAATGATATGTCACCATACGCGTGTACGTACGACTTACCGTCTCCACTTTGTGGTGTAATTGTTATTCAATACATTATTATTTGGATGGGTGTAATAATGATGTTAAATTGATTTAAATAATAAATATAACATGATTATGATTATGTATAGATGATATACCATCCTGTTATATATTATTTTAATATCAAAAGAATGATATTTTCACTCGTGCATACGTACATATTACTGTCTCCACGAACACGATGAGATTCATTCTTCATCTTATCCATTCAAGAATAATTTACATTAGATAATTAAAAATAATGTTTAAAGACTTGATATAATTCTTGATATGAATATGATACATCCCATCCACAACAAATATTACTTACATAACATATCATATAAAGGAAAAGGAACCAGTTAACACCCGAAATGACGATAATACTAAGATATTATTAATAAAGCAATATTAAAAGATCATATATGATATCATATTAATGTATATGATTCTGGTATAATTTAATAATAATTATTTCACCATTATATAGGAGTTTAACCTACCATCGACCAAGGAAAAGTACAAGGTAAGGGTTTATTTCACAATCTCTTCATTATCCGAGGTTGTTTATACGTAATTATCTACTAGGACCTCTTTATCATCCACATCCATGTTTCTTAAAAATGTATTTCAAAACATTATTACTATTTTATAAACTATGGGTTAAAGTCATTTATACCCTTGTTTGAATTTATATAATATGCCTATAAAGGAATATTTCCTTCGTTTTCCAAACAAGGTCCTTTTTAACCTTTTTGACAAAATTAAGGTAAGAATGTCTTTTTTTAACTTATATGGCAGGTGCAGCTATTTTCCGCCATTATAAAATTATCAAAGATTCCCTTACAAACTTATAAAAATATTTTCAAAGTAAATGTTTTCTTTTATAATTATGTGACTTTTAAATGATTTCAAAAAAAGAGATATTTCTCTCAAATAGTTCTGATTTCATCCATGTCAATATCCTTTGATGGATTTTAAACTTATTTGAAGTTGATTTGTTATGATACAAAATTTCCATATTTTATTGAAGTATTTGTGATATGTTTGACTATGGATGTGTTATTTTAATACCATTCAGGGTTTATGGAGAAAGTATTTACATTTCTTATGCTATTTTTAATATGAATGTTTATATTATGTTTAAACCTATTCATATGAGGAATGCATTGGACTTAGTAAGTAATTGGTGGAGCCCGCTATAGCTCCTCGATGCATAGGTAGGTCTCATGAGACAAACTAGTGTCTTGGCACAAGGCCTTGACAAAATATTATTTTTAGTCTTGGCACAAGACCTTCACTATGTGGTTATGAAAGTCTGGCATTATGCATTCCATCATTATGAAATTGGTTGTTGATATTGAATGTCATTATTAGACTATTATAATATCCATGAGAATAAGTAAATGGAATTATTTCATTTTATTTTTTTCTATACTATACTGAACTTCATGTTTAAAAGGCTTTTGTTATAGTTATACATTCCCTTAAATGTTTATGCTTATTTTGAAAGTTTCTTCTGTATTGTTATCCTTATTGAGCATCTGAGCTCACCCCTTCCTATGTTTTTTTCCTAGGATACGAAGAAGTATATTATGACTGACCTGTAGGGATAGTCTCTAGGATCTCAGTGTTGTCTTTCGAAACAATGTTGTTGTAGTTTTCCATTTTATGATGTAATGAAAACCTTAAGAATGTATCTAGTGTTTCCAAACCTACTAAACTAATCGATCTTTAGAGACTTGATCTTTTGTGATCATTCCAATGTTATGTAATAATGCACAAACTTTGGGTAACAGGGGTCGGGGCATTACATACAAACTCTAGATGTCGAACCGCCCTGGCTCACAGCTCTAGAATCCCTCAGATTACGCTCTGTAATCAGTGCCTGGATGACGATAGAGGATATCGAAGTTAACCTAAAGATGTTCACCTGGGAATGGATCTCCTGCCTGAGACCGTTCTCAAACTTCCTAACCAGGAACAAACCATCACCTTATAGAATAGGAGTGAAACACTGCATCTCTATGAAGCGAGAGGAATACTCCATCACAGAAAGAGTACCCTACTCCAAGCTCATGAAATCCCGGGATCGATATCCCTCAAGGTCTCTGAGTAGAAGTAATCATAAAAGATATGCTAAAACTCCTCCCAAGCCATATTCTGGTGGCACCCCACTTGAGAGATGACATCCCACCACCTCTTGGAGGAGTCTCAGAGCATGTTGGTCGCAAGCTTCACCCTCCTCTCTGTTGGAACCTCAAAATGATCGAAGATTGTCAACGTGGCATCTAGCCATGATTCTGCAGCCTGGGGTCCTCCATCCCCTGAGAAAGTAGGAGGCTGCTGCTGCTGAAAAACTCACATCAATTACACCATCGACGAGGCAGGAGATGACGCTCCCTAAAATGTCTACATCAGCCTCAGAAAGCCTTCCCTGAACTATACATTAGCACTTGTGTGAGGTATAATGGTCGGTGCCAAGGATGGCATAACAAGAGGATCTGCTGGAAGTCCCTAATTAGACATATCTGGTGTTTGATCACTGTCTAGAAACTGGCGTAAAACTGGAGGACGTCTCAGCGGCATGACTCTGCAAGGTCAAGAACACACATTAGATCAAGATTATCAGGGACTGGAAACAAGGGGCGTAATAAGGGAACAAGAGAAATAAAGCATTCATGTATTACAAAACATGACTACATAGCGTATAAAATTAATACACGGCTTGTTCCCTTAAGTCATGCACATGGGTGTGTACTCTTTCCCTAACTGGTCATGTAACACCCCAAACACACGTTGTGTCCTCCAAACACACAGCGTATACTTGAATCCTCTTCCCCTGTTCGGGTCCTTCTACATAGTTAAGGCACATGACTCTCCCAGGACAAGACTACACGGCGTGTTCAAGGTAGACATGGAATGTACTAGAAAAGCTTCATCGGCCCGTATTTTTAGTGACACGGCCTGTATACCTAGGTTACACTACACGGCGTGTTCCAAACAAACACGGTGTGTACTAAGAAAGGATAACACTGACCCGTGTTGTTCATGACACAACAGGGTACTGAGTTCATACTACACAGTGTGTTCAATATGGACACGGCGTGTATAGGAAGAGACTCCATCGACCCGTGTTGTTAGCTACATGGCTGGGTACCTAGGTTAGGATACACGATGTGCTAAACTGGTACACGGCGTGTTCCCTCAAGGATTTCCCCAACCAGTGTCTCTATCCACACGACCTAAGACATGTTTATACACTACACAACGTGTACTTTTGAAAAACTATTTCTTCCACATTAGAAGAACACATGGTGTGTTTTCAAGACTACACGGTGTGTATTCTAGGTTTTTTCCAGATAATAAGCCTCAGAAACTAATCTGGAGCCCAGAAAAACACTAAAACGAATAATGAAGGTGCCAAATTCTGATATGTGAGGGCCCATACTCCCCACGAATCAAATTTTGGTATCTTATACAAGTTATAACAAGGAAACAAAGATATGATCCACCAAATTCTGGTCCATGAGGGGCCATAACACATCAAGAACCAAAGTTTGGCGTTCACCCAAACAAAGCACTACACAACAATGCCCTGTCAAATAGTAGGTATATTTATCAAAGAATATATCACAACAACATTCATATTCTACACAAAATCTATCACAAAAACATGCAATTGCTAAGGCATCCTAGATGGAACGGAAATAATGCATGACATGTGATTTCTAGAAAGTGCCTATATGATGCATGAGATGAAATACCCTCATCTCATCGGGTTGCGACAGAAATAGAACCTCAATAACAACAATGGTAACAACACAAGACAAGTGAATCACCCAATGGTTAAATCAAATCAACTGTAAAATTGAAAACTAGTAAAATTTCAATAAATGAGGTATTATGGATTTTCCATGTACACGGGTTAGATAATCCCGGGCACAACTCATTACCAAGTACATATTCCGTCCTATCCCTGGATAAAGCCTCCAAATAGTAAATCAAGAGAAAAGAAATCCTCTGATACCAATTTGTATCATCCTGGTTCCTGAAGCCACCCAGAGGCACCCCGTACCCGGTTGGTCACATGGCCTCAAGCGCATTTCCCCAAACGCCAGAGGCTGCCGACCAGTAGTGAGGGACTTGGGTGTGATAGTGAGGAAACTATTCCCTCATTGGCAGAGTAACACATTGGAAGAGAAAAAATTATACAATAGCGGAAGCAGTAAATATCCAACAATAGTAAGCAGCGGAAGACTGAGATAATATACAACATGAGTAATGCATAATAAAAGATGCATGATACATATGTATAGGTAAACAGCCAAACAAGTCACAATACTGGAATACAAATAGTACCAAACCAAATTATAAAATAAAAGATAAACAACTCCTCAACATCGCAAGAATATTCTTGGTCCCATGCTCTCCAGCTCCACAGCAAGTCAAGTACCAGAAGTATAAGGGAGATTTCCCTTATCTATACCTGCAAAAATATAATCTATTTGGGCCCAAAAGCATGACCCAAATAGGGTGTGAGACTAAATCCCAGTAGGAAACCACCTGAAGATCTATTCCTAACAGTCAGTGAATATATGACAGGTAAAATTACATAAAGCAGTAAACAAGAAAGTGCTCAGCAATAAACATTCCACAGTTTAATATCAAGCAGCAGTGAAACAACAGCTAAAACTCAAACAGGTAACCCTCTGGGAAGTACTCATAGACATCCCCTCTAGTCCAATCTAATAAGTACAAAAAACCCTCTGGGAAGTACACACATCATGACCCCTCTGGTTCTGTCATAGGAATTTAATAATACTCTTGGAGGAGGTACTCACATTGTATCCCCTCATAGTCAAAGGTAAAGCAAGACTCTCTAATGAAGCTCACACAGTCCATTCCCTATATAGTCTAGGTAAATCAAGACTCTCTAAGAAAGCTCACACAGTACATTACCCTCATAGTCTAAGGTAGTCAAGGACTCTCCGAGGAAGCTCACATGTCAATTCCCCTTATAGCCCCGAGGTCTAGGACTCTCTGAGGAAGCTCACTCGGTCAATTCCCCTTAAAGCCTAGGTCATTCAATTCAAACAAAGACTCTCTGAGGAAGCTCACACAGTCAATCCCCCTTATAGTCTAAAGTAATCAAGGACTCTCTGAGGAAGCTCGCTCGGTTAATTCCTCTAATATCCCCAGGTGGTTCAATTAAAACAAAGACTCTCTGTGGAAGCTCACGCAGCCAATCCCCCTTATAGTCGAAAGTAATCACGGACTATCTGAGGAAGCTCACTTGGTCAATTCCCCTTATAGCCCCAGGTGGTTCTAGGCTCTCTAAGGATGCCCACTCGGTTAATCCCCCCTTATAGCCTACTACACCAGGTTCTCACGGCCTTGTGTGGGTCAACGAGCATAGCAGTGTACCATAGCCAAAGTAAACCTATAGAACTACCTGGCTAAATAGTCGACATCATAACAAGCATGTTGGAATATATCTCTCCACCCTACAACAACAGGCAGGGAAAACAGGAAAGGTGGCCAAAGGCTAAACATGACCAAACTTCCTAAACAGAATAATGCATGGGAAAACATATCCAAAGTATAGAAATCAACCTAATTTATATACAAATTACCTCTACACAGGCATAAAATCATGGTAGGAAAACAACAGGGGTAAAACGGTAACCACACAATACCCCGTTCAAGGGTATTAGTGGAATTTGCACATAAAACTCAATGATTTTTAATGGAAAGGCACAAACCACCTACCTTGGGGTTAGGAGATCAATATACTTGAACCACGAGGCTTGAATCTCCTTAGAACACCATAGATCAATCAAAACACACAAAATTCTCAACCCACTATAACTTGATAAAGAGGAGGAAATATGAAACGAAGGTCAAGAAGAAGATGGATCTAACCGAGGCGATCCCAATGCAATCGACAGTGGTCAAATCATAGTTCAGATGCTCAGTTGGGGGCTTGGAGGAAGACTCTAGTTGTACAGGATATCTCATTCGAACAAAACCTAGAAGAAGTCTTTTTTGGCGATTAGGCGCCACCCCAGTGTGTTTAATGAAAAAAAAGAAAATACAAGGAATGTAATTTTAGAGTACAAAACATGTACTTATTGTTTTCGTACTCCACTTTAGGGGGCCTCCACGTCACACCACACGATCGTGTGTGTGGCCCTGACACGGCCAGCACACGGCCTCCTACGACAACAAAGGACATGGCCTGTACTCATAAAATAAAATGACGTGTACTTGAATATTTTCGAGAAACAATTATTTTCTCAAAAACTTCTGGAAAGGAAAAACATACCTGAAAAGAAGGTTCGGGTTCTTACACGAAATAATGGGGTTTTCAAGTAGAAAAAAGTTCAAGGTTTATTAGGATTTTATATTCAGTTTCAAAGTGAAATTGATTAAAATAAACTAAATTTTATTAATAGATGTAATATTTCTCTAATATGACCTTAAAACATATTTATAATATTATTAATCTTTAATAATTAATTAAATAAAAAGGGAGTATTTAAACTTGAAATTATATTTTTCACCATTCATTAAAAAATGATGTTTCTCTGAAAAATCCCAAAATATCATCCTAATCTATTTTTTATCTTACGAATTAAAAATGATGTTTATTTTATCAAATTAAAATTGTAAATGTTTCTAAAATATATTATATTGTTAAAATCATTCCATTCAAGAAAATGGTATTTTTAATATAAACAGACTTTAACAAATAAATCTCATCTTTCATTATCAATATGCGTTATATATATAATTATTAAAAATATTTGGAAAGTGGTTATTACTATTCCTATAACTATGTTTAATTTTTAGGTTATAATTATCTCATTTAATTAATTATATATATATAATGAGGTTTCATAGAAACTCGATTTTTCTTGCATCGTACGCCAAATCTGTATTACTTGTAGTGCAGACCAAGATAATATTTCATGTAGCACTGGACAAGTTGGTATTGTGTGTGAAAGTAATTTTTTACATAGTGTTTTAAAATATATTTATATATATACATAAAGAACTGTTTCTAGTGTCATGTGAAATTAAAAATATTGAAAAGATAAATTAATTTGGAATAAAATTCTCAAAATTTTGGGGTGTTATAGGACTTTTTTCAAGATACTGCATGAACACACAATTGTATGTATGGTATCATTAAGAACTAACTAGTCCTAATCCCTCTATAAATCTTTCAAAAGGTCAATAATCTACACAAGAAAAGACATGTGTAGGAAAATCCCATGTATGGGTGAGTATAACAGTACCAATCAAGACACCTTAAAAACACAAAGCAGATAACAGAGGAATTACAGTCAGGTCCAAAAATGTATATATATACAATTAAAATAAAAAGAATATTCTGATATACTTGAAAAAGACACACAGTGTTAAAGATAAGTCAAAACTATAACACTTGACTGTTATTTCATCTCTAAAGTTCCATATCATAGTCATCTGGGAGAAAAAGCTCCACATGTCTGATCGCACTGATGATGGCCATTGAAGAGGTATTGTTAGTCTGGTCTCACTATTAGAATGATATGCTAGAAGTATAAAGAGATATGATATCGAGATAAGTATCACTCCCAAGGCCATAGGATATACTAACAACTCAATATGGATTAACCTCCTATTTAGAGGATCAAAACCCACATATTATTGGTCATAATGATACCAAGGAATCCCCCTATGAGATAAAGAAGAATAGAATATCTCACTTTGGGGATCACAGAAGGATTCCAACAACTCTATTCAAGAAGTCCTACTAAAGGGATCATTGACCAATGTGTAAGAGATGATTTCATACTTACCCTCATGGAATAGATGTAGGGAATGAACCCTAATGAAAAATTTCAAATATATAGACTAAAAGGGAACTAGGGCAACATTTAAGGTGTAAACAGAATGTACTAAGAGTACATGGAATTCTCCTTTGGCCACATGTGCTTATTTTGTAAATAGACCATGCATGTGTCTATGTGGAAGTACATGGTGTTCTACTTCCCATTAACTTCATCCAGTGACCCATCACACAACACAGATCTTCTACATTTTTTCTAAGATGTGTCAGTATGGGAGTACATGGTGTGTAATAGCCTATATACTCCAACCCTTGTTTCTGTACCCTCTGAGGTGCAAGTTGGGTCATTAGGGATGGGTCACAAACCACATGACATGGTAACATACTATGTGTTACATATCTTTCTCTAAAAAATCTACCCACCAATGAGAGGGTCCCATATGGTGCGTAGCTCCATAGTACAGGTTGTGTTCTTCAAAAATTTCTAAACTCTATATTAGGAATCGCATGCATTCTTCTATGCCTCTGTCTACCAATATATCCATTCACATTACTAGAAACAAGGAGTGTCATCATCTAGGATTTTCCATCATCAAATAATCAAAAAAATCCTTCAAATACATTTTTAATACACCTTCGAACATTGTTCTTCATTTCACATTGAAGAACATATAAACCTGGTATCTACATCATCTAATCCATTATTGATTCCATTTCTACACCATTTTCACATCATTTTGAGCCCAGGTATATTATTTTTAACCATTTAACCATTAAATAGGTTCTTAACCTTCTATTTTCTGAAATACATTGAACCCAGAGTCAGTGAAGAACTATTATAATGAATTAAGAATCAGGGGAGAAAAGAATAAAGAGAAATCATGGGGAATGATCCTCAATTAATGTTCATGTTAACCTTGATTAATTGATGTTATAATTATTAATGAAGATATAATATATAATCACAAATAAATTCTCCCAATTCTTGAATAAAACTAACCCATCATGTAATATGAATGATACCAGGATCAATCTGTTGGTTTATTGATTCACCTTCATCGTAAAAATCAATAACGGTGAAGGAATATTATCAAAACAAACATCATGACTCTAGATGGATTGATTGATAATGAAGAACAGAGTTATTTCATGATTTTTGGTGAGATATTATAATTTCATATCGCACCATTCACCGATCTTTGATTCAATTTTCATTGGCCAACATCATATCATTCAATTCTCTCTAAGGGAAATCCAACAATTTTTTGGGTTATGTGGGAAAACATAAAAATATCCCATCATCATGTTTAGAAATAAAATAAATTTTTTGATTCATCAAAATATTAAATTAAATAATTTAATTAATTATTTTATTCATTTTCTGTCCCTGATGACTTTTTGACAAACATGCCATGCAGACAATGGTTATGTCACTCCTAGAACAAAACCCACATTCAGAAATAAGCAGTGACCTTAGATTTCTGATCTAATCCCCCATTTTGATGTTATTCTAATTTTAAAGGATTACTAAAAAATTGTGATATTTAATATATATAATATATTTAAAACATTAATTTTGAGCACACAAGGCCTTAGAATTTCACATTCTCTGAACTCCTAGTCTTGAAAATAATTCATACACTATCAAAAAAAAATACATGGAAAATCTGAGTCTCTATTGGGTAAATCTCACATGATCACTATTTCTAATGAGGGGGTTGATAATGACTTGGTGAATGGTACACTTACCATCCAATCAAGAACTATTAATGTCTTATTTGACTATTGAATTTTTAACTCTTTTTTATCTAAATATTTCTCTAAGGGTATCAAGATTCCACATAAATGCTTAGAAGTTGAATTAGTATTGAAACCCCATAATTCTATGTTGATTCCATCTAATGTCTATGATTCTTCCCCAGTTGATGTTTTTGGGAAAATACTTCCTATAAACCTTTTTATTCTTCCTTTATGTTAATTTGAAGTTTTCTTAGGTGTAGATTGTATTTATATACATAAATACCATATAAATGGAAAATAAATGTAATTATCAATTTATAGTTCAAACTATCCTATGATATTCTATCAATGTGACTATTGATATAAACTCCAGATAGATATGAATTCCATTATATTTATCTTAGTTACCATTAAAAAGGGGATTTTATCTAATATGGTTATTCAGAAACTCAACATCAAGGATATGCATTTGTTGTGGGAGTATGTTGATATGTTTCCAAAATATTTTACTATTATTCCATCAAAATGTGAATTTGAGTTCTCAAAAGACCTCATTCATGGTTCCACACCTAATTCAAAGATTCCCTACAAAATGGCCATTATTGAGTTGCATAAATTTTAAGATGAAACTCAAGGATAACCCTGATAAGGGATTAGTTTTTTCAAGTGTGTAACCATGCGGTGAATCTGTTCTTTCTGTTAAAAAGAAACATGGTTCGATGTTACTCAACATTGATTATCGGGAGATAAACAAGTGAACAATCAATAAAAATTATCCTTTATCCTATATTGATGAATAGATTGATCAAATTCATGGAGCTCAATTCATTTTTAGTATTGTCCTTTGTTCTGGATATCATCAATTTACCATGAATAATGATTATATACCCATTATATAATTCCATACAAGGAATAGAAACTATGACTATATAGTGAGTCAATTTAGTCTTACTAATGCACCCACTATATTCACGGATTTAATGGAAAAAATTATTTATAGGTTATATTGATTATTTTTTGGTAGTCTTTATCGATTATATTATCATTTATTCAAAGAGAAAGAAATAAAATTAAGATCACTTGATAATTGTATGAAATACCTTAAAGAGAAACTGTATGGAAAATTTAAGAAGTGTGAACTTTGTATGAGAGTACTCATTTTTGGTTCATATAATATCAAGAGAGGTTATATCATTAGATCAATGAATTAAGAAGTATATTAGTATTTGTCCCCGACTCACCATGGTGATTGATATTTATGGTTTTCTTGGTTAGCTAAATATTATTGATGTTTTGTTGATAATTTCTCTTGACTGTATAATTCACTCACCAATTTAACTCATAAGGGATCCAAGTTCCACTAGACATATTAATGTGAGTGAGATTTCAATGAACTAAAGAGAAGATTGGTCATTTAAGCAATGCTTACATTACCCTATAGTAGGTATGTAGAGACCTGAATCTTGACGTACATGGACATTACATTACTTTGGTGGAATACTTAATACATAATAAAAATAGACACACAAGGACCGTAATAGTTTAGTGTCTTTGGAAACTCGGAATATAATCTTCTAATCGTGGTGAAAGATCTTCAACATCTCCCATAAAGATATTCTTTTTTTTAAACCCAAATCTTTTCTTTTATGTCCTGGGGAAAAGAAAACATAAAAGGGTGAGCTCAAATGCTCAGCAAGGGTAAACAAAAGAAATATCAATTACGTCATATTCATAAGAACATATCTTTTGGAAATCTTAACGTGCAAAAGAGATCATAATTTCATAACATGGGATAAATCATAGTAGTGAAATGTAATCCCAATAATCCTAAATTAAAACCTGAAACTTTGTGGCATACACACATAATAATAGAGAATCATATCTTATTAGTCAAGACTCATTTCCAAGACTATCTTAGTGGACAAAGTCCATTTCTGAACCGAGACACCCTTGTTTCAGTCCTGTTTCACTGAACCGGTATAACCTACCGTTCCAGCCATGTCTATCTCATGAGATATAAAATATTTACCCAATTCATTGGATGGAGATATAGGTCCCACCCATATCATAATGAAACCATTCTTATGTGTGCCACAAAAATCATAAATCATACATCATTGCATAACCCATGTAATAAAAATGGAATTCTTAAACATCGTGACATCATAAAACAATTCATATAAGATAAATGAATTCATAAAAATAATTCCATCACAACATAATCAAATCAATGTAATGATAGGTATAGAATCAGAACCCTATATTATCTTAGATGGAAAATAATTTTGATAAAACACTTGAACTCCATTCTTGAGGAAAATATCCTTTCTACTTCAAAAACACTTTTCCTTTCCTAACATGTCATACAATTTTAAACTAAAAGAAGTTGATTAAAAATAAACTTGAAAACTTGTAAAGGAATCTTCTTTGAAATAATGTTTTAAAAATCCATTCATGCCGTATAAGTTAAATAAACATTCTTCTTGTACTTTTGTCAAAAATGTCAAAAAAGTACCTCGTACGAAAAACGACAAAAGATTCCTTTCATATATTTTACTATAAACTCACCAAAGGGTAAAAATGGATTTAAACAATTGTAGGTAGATGGAAATAATATTACATATTGGGGAAACGTGGATGTGGATGATAAAATACACCCCATTAAATTCCAAAGTATAAACAATCTCAGATAAAAATGAGATTGTGATATTTCCCTTTCCTTATGTCCGATATGCTTTGTACGTATCCGAACCTCCTTTATAATGATTTAAATAATGTCATTAACTTATTAAAGAATTATATTAATTGTTATGATATCATATATGGTTCACTTATGACTTTATATTACCCGTTCTTTTGTAAATTCCATGTTAAAGAAGCGTTTTGGGTAAAATCGTTTCATTTATCGTAGGTGTTTGGACTTGTCGTTCTTGACATTATTATTAATTATATCATGATTAACTTAATTCCAGAATATAAAGAATTATTTATATATCATATATATTCAGTATATATATATATATATACTAGATAGATAAATGAAATGAAACACACCGTTCATGGAGGCGGTAGTCCGTACGTACGCATGAACGCTGTTTTCCATTCCTTATTGTATTGAATGGAAGTAAGTAGATGACATAAATATATAAATAAATCCAGTAGCTTTATAATGTCATATATTTCATTATTATTTCTTATATTTATTTCATAATCATTCTTAAATGGTTAACATGGAGAATGAATCTCATCGCGTCGTGGAGACGGTAGTCTGTACGTACGCACGAGCGATGATATCATTCTCGTGATCGTGAACTTGTGTTGAAGTGTATGTATACTATTTCAGTATCAATATCACTTTATGATAATCATATATAGTTACTCATTACACCATTATACCCATCCAATTAAGGTGGTGGCGGAAAATAGATTACACCACAGCGTGGAGACGGTATTCCGTACGTACGCACGCGCGGTGATTTCCTTTTTCCGTAGGATGGATAGAAGGTTAATTAGAGTTGTTTCATATTTATAATAACATATCAGTATATAATAAATACTGATGTTATTACTTTATCATTAAACAACTAAATAAGAAGAAGTTGAAGAAGAAAGAAATTGAAAAAGATCGGTAATGGATATTACCTCTTTTTGACGCGCCTTTTATTAACCTCCACTTAAATAACTAAGGATGGTCTTTGAAGAAGTCCAGAACCTCTAGGATGATACTAGGGAAGTGGAGAAGAGATATTTTCAGGGGTTGGACGAGCTTGAATGCTCAAATTGGTGTGAGGAGGAGAGGGAGGAGGTGCCCTTTTATAAGGGAGGAGAGGGGCACCTTAGGAAAATCTCAAAATATTATTTTATATTAAGGTCAAATTCGGTTTATAATGGTTCCAAAGGGTCTTATTTCGAAGCTAAAGTGGGTATGGGTAGAACTTCTCTCATACAATAGGATTTAGACAAGTTTAGGTTATTATTTTAACCTTATCAATTAGATTTAACTCTAAGTTAAAAAATTTAACTTTTACCGTGTCTTTTTGTTTTCTTACACTATATGGTTAATAAACTTACTATATCAAGCCAAACGAACCCCAAGTTGTTTATTATTAATATATATAACCTTATCTAAGTCATTTTGAAGAACATTAGATTTTTAGGAATAAAATAACAATTAATAATATAATATTTGTTTTAAAAACTAATTTATGTCAATTTTGACACTATTTGGTACATGATTTTTATGAAATTTATAACAGAATGATAAGTTCGAATAAAGTTACTTATATCACCAATAACATGTCATGTTAACCGTGAAAATTAATGTAAGTCATAAAAAGTCTCAAATTACATTTATTTGGGCATTTATAACATCAATTATGTTAATATTGTTTTTAAAAAGGTAATTACCGCATCATCGTTGTGTCATAAATAAATTAAATTATTTAATGACTAAAAATTAAAAATAAAATATCATTATGTAGGAAATCTGTTTAGATTTCTAATTAATATTTATAGTTGAATTTATCTTATGTATAACCCTATATTAAAAATGATTTACTTATTAAACATTGATTTTAACTATTTTAACCCTTCTTTAAATAAATTAATAATAAATGTCCTAATCTAATCCAAGTGGGCTTAAATGGTCATAGTTTATTCCTAAGGTTGTTTTAGGTCGAATTACACTTATCCAATAGAATTATTACATGTGTTAGGGTAATAATAATATCATTTTTACCCTTAATTACCCTATTTACTTTTAACCGTGGTAAAAAAAAGTCAAAAGTTACTATTCACCAAAAATTATTTTCATCTCATTGAACCACATTTTACTCCTTGATATTAACTACGTCTCTCGGATTTTCGAAATTCCACTCACAGAAGCGGTAAAATTACGTTTTATGAAAAATTCAGTTTTTTTTAACTACCACTTAGTGGTTTCACTATTCATCAAAAAATGAACGTTTCCAGAAAAATACAAAAAATTAGGCCTAAGATATATTTGATATTATGAATTCAAAAATGATTTCTATTTTACCAAATTCAGAACATATCAGTTACATTAATTAATTTAAAAATTAATTCTCGTCGTCAAAACAAATAGCGTGTTTTTGAGAGATAATAACTATCAAAAGATTGACACTTGTTTATGTCTGGTTTAAATGTGAAATTACATCCAATGACCAACATTGTATTAAATTGTAAAAATTTATTCTAAATATATACTTTAAAAACACTCAAATTAATAATTTTCACTATTAATTATTTCTATTAAAAAGTTGTTTTTAATTAAAATTTAGTAATTTTCACTATTCATCAGAATATGAAAGTTATCCGGAAAGTACCAAAATTTCACCCTAAGCTAATTTTAATATTCCGAATCCAAAAAATGAAGTGCATTTTGAAAAATAAAATTTACAAAATTTCAAAAAGTGGTTATTACTATTCATAACGGCTAGTTTTAATAATATTTTAATAGTATATCGTTGTTTAGTGAAACTCGGTATTGCGTACTACACACGCTATCGAGGAAGGTCGCGATTGCGTGTAATGCAAGGCAAGTCAAGGATGCGTGTTGTGCAAGCTCCTTTTGGTGAAGCATACAACACAAGACATTAATGAAATTAAAAAAGAATATTTTTCATAAAATCTCAGGGTGTTACATTCTACCCCCATTAAAATGATTTTCGCCCTTGAAATTCGTCGGGGTTATAAATGGTTTACTAATTGAAAGTTTATTTAATAGAAACCCACATCGTAAAAAGGAATAACAAAACCATTCTTTAAAAACAAAAGTATGAAACGTAACGGTTACCCAAATAAACTAATCACTGGGTTTCCACATAGGTGAAAATATGGATATGGAAGAGAAATCTAACCATCATGTTCTGATAAAGAATGGTAGAGAACATGGATATGGAAAAGCCAGCAATCACAAAGCCATAAATTTGTGACGATCTAAGGTACCATCTGATTCATCAGATATAAGAGCACTAGGACAACATTTTTGGTTTTCAAGATCATTTCCCTAAAGTTGATGAATTAAAAGAAATACTTACATGATTTTGGTAGAATCTCATTGTTTTTCATGAATTGAACAATTTCCACTTCATCCCTTAAAGAAATGAAGTTGAATTTGTTATTTTGTTAGAAGATCATGTGATAGAATGATGGGTCATTCCATCTATTTCAAAAAAAAAGGTTAGCAAAAGTTATAAGTCCATCTTATGGTTAGATTAAACGTATATGGTTCCAAAAATGAACTTATACTTCATATATCATACCGCTTAATAAAATAAAACTAGTTTCTACTAAACAGGGACTTCCTGTAGGCCAGTGGTAGGCGATAAAGGCCAGTCACAGTTCGGTTGTGGGTTCGATTCCCACAGCCTTGTCCGACGCGATGAGCTGTCGCCCGTCCTGTAGGTTGTCCTTCTTCTAAAGCTATATTACTATAACATCCCATCAATAATATCGAAAAAAGTTCTATCCTAACTTATTTCCAACATAATCCATTCCAATATTTAGGCTTATCTAAAATACTTCGGTCCAAGCTCATAGTATAAAGAAAATGATTACTTGAAATGTCATCAACCAACCATCATTTATCCCCCATTATCTTGTTGGTCACATTACAATCATGTGAATACCGTAATCATGTATTCTCTTGAAAAATGAATACCCATTAAACCTTAGTGAAAACATGAATGCTGTCAAAAGTTAACTCTTTCCACATACCAAAATCCAAAAATTCTATATAGTCAAACCATGATATAACCTTCTCCTTATATCAGTTATGAGCTCATGAATACTATCAAACATTTAATTTTCTCCTTATCCCTTCATTATGCGCATATCATCTACTTTCCAAAAATACTGGTACCATTCATCACATACTTTCAAAACATAAGGAAAGACAATAGTGTAACAATCCTTAGATGTCTCTTTATTCCATAGTACCATGAGATTACTTATACAACATTACACTTGATAAACATGTAATCATTCCACTACATTCTTAAACTATTGACTGAGCTTCAACAATTCTTTCATCTCACATATCATTTGTAGTCTCATCATCATCATCAACATAAATACTACCCATAAGACCATACTGAATCTCTTCATGAGACTTTCCCTCAGGGCATTGGTTTGCATAATGCCCGTACATTCCACATTTAAAACATTTAACCATTGTTGATGTCGTAGCAATACCATTATCCTCATCCCTGGTGTTAACTGAACCTTTTCCTTTGCACTTACTGGATTTGTGTCCTTCTTTTCCACACCCAAAGCATCTTCCAGTTCCTTTGAAACATTCTCCTTGATGCCTCTTCCCACATGATTTACATAGGGGAAATTGAACTATCTTTCCTCTATTATCATCACGAAACTCCAACTTTCTCTTATTAGCCGAGTCAGGAAACTTACCAAATTTTACTTTATTGATCATATTATGAGATTGCTGATTCGACATAATAATGATGTTTGGACCTCCAAATCCCATTTCATTTGGTTTCTCATGAAGAATGTCATTCCATTGTCCATCATATCCTCCATTATCGTGAATCATCGTGTTTCCAGCCATTTTCTAAAACCCAAAAAGAATAGTTTGAGAGGAAAAAATCATGCTAGGGAAAACAACATAATAAAGGGGGAGTACCCTTAATATCTAACATCTTAGGTTAAATTCTATGATCATTACCGTAGTTCTAGGACTATATCCTATACTTATACTTAACCTTAGGGACATCCCTAGACATACCTTAGAAATATCTCTAGGTATCTGACTAAAATTTCAGCATCCTAGTTTCCAAAGGTTGACTAAACCTCCCTCTGATACCAACTGTAGAGACCCGAAGCTTGACGTACATGGACATTACATTACTTTTGCGGAATACTTAATAGATAAGAAAAATATACACACAAGGACCGTAATAGTTTAGTGTCTTTGGAAACTCGGAATATAATCTTCTAATCGTGGTGAAAGATCTTCAACATCTCCCATAAAGATCTTCTTTTTTTTAAACCAAAATCTTTTCTTTTATGTACTGGGGAAAAGAAAACATAAAAGGGTGAGCTCAAATGCTCATCAAGGGTAAACAGAAGAAATATCAATTACGTCATATTCATAAGAACATATCTTTTGGAAATCTTAACCTGCAAAAGAGATCATAATTTCATAACATGGGATAAATCATAGTAGTGAACTATAATCCCAATAATCATAACTTAAAACATGAAACTTTGTGGCATACACACATAATCATAGAGAATCATATCTTATTAGTCAAGACTCATTGCCAAGACTATCTTAGTGGACAAAGTCCATTTCAGAACCGAGTCACCCTCGTTTCAGTCCTGTTTCACTGAACCAGTATAACCTACCGTTTCAGCCATGTCTATCTCATGAGATATAATATCTTTACCCAATTCATTGGAGGGAGATATAGGTCCCACCCATCTAATAATGAAACCATTCTAATGTGTGCCACAAAAATCATAAATCATACATCATTGCATAACCCATGTAATAAAAATGGAATTCTTAAACATCGTGACATCATAAAACAATTCATATAAGATAAATTAATTCATAAAAATAATTCCATCACAACATAATCAAATAAATTTAATGATATGGATAGAATCAGAACCCTATATTATCTTAGATATAAAATAATTTTGATAAAACACTTGAACTCCATTCTTGAGGAAAATATCCTTTCTACTTCAAAAACACTTTTCCTTTCTTAACATGTCATACAATTTTAAACTAAAAGGAGTTGATTAAAAATAAATATGAAAACTTGTAAAGAAATCTTCTTTGAAATAATGTTTTAAAAATCCATTCATGCCGTATAAGTTAAAAAAACATTCTTCTCGTACTTTTGCCAGAAAATTCTAAAAAGTACCTCGTACGAAAAACGACAAAAGATTCCTCTCATATCTTTTACTATAAACTCACCAAAGGGTAAAAATGGATTTAAACAATTGTAGGTAGATGGAAATAATATTAAATATTGGGGAAACATGGATGTGGATGATAAAATACACCCTAGTAAATTCCAAAGTATAAACAATATCGGATAAAAATGAGATTGTGATATTTCCCTTACCTTATGTCCAATATGCTTTGTACGTATTCGAACTTCCTGTATAATGATTTAAATAATGTCATTAACTTATTACAGAATCATATTCATTGTTATGATATCATATATGGTTCACTTATGACTTTATATTACCCGTTCTTTTGTAAATTCCATGTTAAAGAAGCAGTTTGGGTAAAATCGTTTCATTTATCGTAGGTGTTTGGACTTGTTGTTCTTGACATTATTATTACTTATATCATGATTTAATTACTTACAGAATATAAAACATGATTTATATATCATATATATTCAGTATATATATATATATATATAATAGATAGATAAATGAAATGAAACACACCGTTCATGGAGACGGTAGTCCGTACGTACGCATGAACGCTGTTTTCCTTTCCTTATTGTCTTGAATGGAAGTAAGTAGATGACATATATATATACATAAATACAGTAGATTTATAATGTCATATATTTCATTATTATTGCTTATATATACTTTATAATCATTCTTAAATGGTTAACATGGAGAATGAATCTCATCGCGTCGTGGAGACGGAAGTCCGTACGTCCGCACGAGCGATGATATCATTCTCATGATCGTGAACTTGTGTTGAAGTGTATGTATACTATTTCAGTATAAATTTCACTTTATAATAATCATATATAGTTACTCATTACACCATTATACCCATCCAATTAAGGTGGTGGCGGAAAATAGATTACACCACGGCGTGGAGACGGTATTCCGTACCTACGCACGCGCGGTGATTTCCTTTTTCCGTAGGATGGATAGAAGGTTAATTAGAGTTGTTTCATATTTATAATAACATATTAGTATATACGAAATACTGATGTTATTACTTTATCATGAAACAACTAAAGAAGAAGAAGTTGAAGAAGAAATAAATTGAAAAAGATCGGTAATGGATATTACCTCTTTTTGACGCGCATTTTCTTAACCTCCACTTAAAGAACTAAGGATGGTCTTTGAAGAAGACCAGGACCTATAGGATGATACTAGGGAATTGGAGAAGAGATTTTGGCAGGGTTTGGCCGAGATTGAATGCTCAAATTGGTGTGAGGAGGAGAGGGAGGAGGTGCCCTTTTATAAGGGAGGAGAGGGGCACCTTAGGAAAATCTCAAAATATTATTTTATATTAAGGTCAAATTCGGTTTATAATGGTTCCAAAGGGTCTTATTTCGAAGCTAAAGTGGTGATGGGTCGAAATCCTCTCGTACAATAGGATTTAGACAAGTTTAGGTTATTATTTTAACCTTATCATTTAGATTTAACTCTAAGTTAAATAATTTAACTTTTACCGTGTCTTTTTGTTTTCTTACACTATATGGTTAATAAACTTACTATATCCAGCCAAAAGAACCCCAAGTTGTTTATTATTAATATATATAACCTTATCTAAGTCATTTTGACGAACCGTATATTTTTAGAAATAAAATAACAATTAATAATATAATATTTGTTTTAAAAACTAATTTATGTCAATTTTGACACTATTTGGTACATGATTTTTATGAAATTCATAACAGAATGATAAGATCAAAACAAGTTACTTATATCAACAATAACATGTCATATTGACCTATAAAATTAATGTAAGTCATAAAAAGTCTCAAATTACATTTATTTGGGCATTTATAACATCAATTATGTTAATATTTTCTTAAAAAGGTAATTATTGCATCATCGTTGTGTCATAAATATATTAAATTATTTAATGTCTAAAAATTACAAATAAAATATAATTATGTAGGAAATCGTTTTAGATTTCTAATGAATATTTATAGTCGAATTTATCTTATGTATAACCCTATATTAAAAATTATTTACTTATTAAACATTGATTTTAACTATTTTAACCCTTCTTGAAATAAATTAATAATAAATGTCCTAATCTATTACAAGTGGGCTTAAATGGTAATATTTAATTCCTAAGGTTGTTTTTGGTCTAATTACACTTATCCAATAGAATTAGTACATGTGTTAGGGTAATAATAATATCATTTTTCCCATAATTAACCTATTTACTTTTAACCGTGGTAAAAAAAAAGTCAAAAGTTACTATTCACCAAAAATTATTTTCATCTCATTGAACCACATTTTACTCTTTGAAATTAACTGTGTCTCTCGGATTTTCGAAATTCCACTCACAGAAGCAGTAAAATTATGTTTTATGAAAAATTCAGTTTTTTTAACTACCACTTAGTGGTTTCACTATTCATCAAAAAATGAACGTTTCCAGAAAAATACAAAAAATTAGGCCTAAGATATATTTGATATTATGAATTCAAAAATGACGTCTATTTTACCAAATTCAAAACATATCGGTTACATTAATTAATTTAAAAATTAATTCTCGTCGTCAAAACAAATAGCGTGTTTTTGAGGGATAATAACTATCAAAAGATTGACACTTGTTTATGTCTGGTTTAAATGTGAAATTACATCCAATGACCAACATTGTATTAAATTGTAAAAATATATTGTAAATATACATTAAAACCACTCAAATTAATAACTTATCACTATTAATTATTTCTATTAAAAAAGTTGTTTTTAATTAAAATTTAGTAATTTTCACTATTCATTAGAATATGAAAGTTATCCGAAAAGTACCAAAATTTCACCCTAAGCTAATTTTAATATTTCGAATCCCAAAATGAAGTCCATTTTGAAAAATAAAATTTACAAAATTTCAAAAATTGTTTATTACTATTCATAACGGCTAGTTTTAATAATATTTTAATAGCATATATTTGTTTAGTGAAACTCGGTATTGCGTACTACACACGCTATCGAGGAAGGTCGTGATTGCGTGTAATGCAAGACAGGTCAAGGATGCGTGTTGTGCAAGCTCCTTTTGGTGAAGCATTCAACACAAGACATTAATGAAATTAAAAAAGAATATTTTTCATAAAATCCCGGGGTGTTACAAGGTAAGGGTTTATAATCTATAGTGGTGCATCCATGAAGGTATTGATATGCGTTCTCATAAATAATTATATGGTTATAGCTTATGACTCATGAAAATTTAAGGTTTGTGTGAAAAAATACCAAACTCATTATTTAGATTTAGCTGTGGTATTTTTTGAAATAATGATTTGAAGGAGTTATCAATTTAGATAAAACTATAATATATATATATATATATATTGTTCAAAAAAATTAATTTATATATTCACATAGAATTAGTTTAAAATGTTCTAGATTACATGGTTGTAATTTGTTAAATACTGTGAATTCTCAATACATTACCACCCTTAATAAAGTGAACCAGGTGGTCAATTCTTTGAGTTGAAAGGATCATCCTATGCTATCCATGAATAAGATCAAACAATATACAATATTTATTGATTTTAAAGGATTGATATTTAAATCTTGATGGAAGGGGATATATCTTATCTTTCTCAAATAATTGTTCAACCATCTATCCTAATGAACATTATGGTGGTGTATAAGGAAGACATGGATCCAAGGAAGAATGTGAGAAATGATCTTGAGTAAAATATGATTAAAATGGAATGATAAGATTTAAAAATCATTTATGTGTTCTATCCATACCCTATTTAATAAAGGATCTAGTATAAGAGACTCATAATTCTTCATTCTTTATTAATTGTGGAATTACAAAGATGTATTGATATTTGAAAGGGTATTTTTGTTGGAAGGAATAGAGAGAGATATCATAGAGTTTGTATCTTGGTTCTTGGTATGTGTTCAAGTTAAGTCTAAGAGGAAAAAAATCTAAGGGAATGTTACAACCATTACCTAAAATTGAATGGAAATGGGAAAATTCAATATCAATTTTTTCATTAAGCACCCCAAAATTTTTAAAGAGAACTACACTATTTGGGTTGTAGTTGATCACATTACAAATTCAAAACACTTCATTATTATTAGATAAAATTTTTATATAGACAATATTTTTTGGATGTACACTAAGTGGTAAAGTTCCATAGAGTACCACATTATACTATTTATGATTGGGATATGAGGTTTACCTCTAATTTCATGTGATGTCTTGATCAATATCTTGATATACAATAAAATTTTAGTAGTACGTATTATCTTCAGATAGAGAGGTAGTCTAATAAAACTATTAAAATCCTATTGGATATGTTGACATCCAATTCAATGTATTCCAAAGGTAGCTGGGATCAATAACTTCCTCTAGTTGAATTTTATTAATACAATATATTTTACTCAAGCATTTATAAATCTCATTATGAAGGCCTCTATGGAAAAAAGTGTATAACTACAATGTAATTGGGTGAAGATGGAGAAATAAATCTATTTATACATGAGTTATCTAGAGAAATGGTAGTGAGGGTTAGAGCCAATCAATAAAACCTAAGGGTAGCCCAAAGTGAGTAGAAATGTTATGTTGATAATCATTTATGTGATATGGAATATTAAGTTGGTGATATAGTGTTTTTTAAAAAAAATCTATGGAAGAAGGTAATGATATATGGAAAGAAAGGAAAATTAAATCCTTTGTATATTGGTCTATTTTAAATTCTTGATCGTATTAGGTATGCAACATATCATCTTCCACTTCTACCAAACCTCTATCAAGTTCACAATGTGGTCCATGTATCTCACCTGGGGAAGTACATGCCTGATCCGTCACATGGAATGAACATAATGTTCATAACACCTTATAATGATCTTTCTTATGAGGATCAACTAGTAGATATTATGGGTCATAGATATAAAGGGTTATGAAATAATACCACTCACCTAGTCAATGTTTTGGGATAAAACTACCAATTGGAACAAGGTGTGTGGTAACATGAAAATATGATGAGGAAAAAGTATCCTTATTCATTTTTATCATAGTGATTAATTTCAAGGAATAAATTCATTTTAAAGGGGTAGAAGGTAACACACCAATATTTTATGAAATATTTTTTCCTATGTCATTTAATTTCACTGACACCTTGTGTTACACACAATATCCTGTTTTAATGAAACATGAAAAACTATTAAATTATTATTTAAACATGATCATTATTACTTAGAAATGAATAACCAAATTTTAAAATTTTTTATAATATTATTAAATAAATAAATTGTAACTACCTGGATCATCATTTCAGGTATGGTTCTTAATCTCAGGTTGTTTTGAGGAAAAGAGAAGAAATAGAAAATTTTCAAAGTACATTCCATGTACATCTGAGTACACATCGTGTACCCAGGTACCACAAACATCCATGTACTGGCTATGTAACAGCTAAGTACATGGCCATGTAGGTGACGTGGCATACCTCTTAACACAGTGGTCAGTTAAGGTCCCTACATGGTGTGTACATTTAATGAACATGTCATGTAGTTTTCATTTTATTCGATAAATTTGTGTGGGGTGATGTCTCATCCTCATAAATGAATTCTTCTACCCTTGGTTCATACTGGAGAGCAGAAAAAGGGACGAAAAACTCTAAACCCCTCTGTATTCTCTATCTGACCTCTGATTGAAATGTCATTGGTTGTGTTGGAATCCCATCGGTGAGTTATCAATTCCCCTAGGTCCTTTCATCCTGTTTTCTCCTCTATTGTGTTGTAGAGACCATGTTTTTGTCCTAATAGGACTTTGAAATATTTCTAAGAATATTTCCAAAGCTGGGTGCTGAGATGGCATGAAATTATGAGGCTCAGTGTGACCAAAATTAATTTTATAAAAATATTAAGTGTTATTATATTACGCGAACGTGGTTAACTAAAGAAAATGGGATATATTTTAAACGGTTGATCGGATCTGAAATCTGTGACCACGGTTGGGTCCGAAACGCAGTGTATCCACTATGAGCGACATAAAATAAGTCGGTGCGGGGTATTTGGACCCCTTTCTCGTTGGAGATTTATTAAATGGATAAATTAACTTATTAATTTATTCATTTAATATCTCAAACCAGAATATATATCGAACATGGACTTGGATGAAAAATTAGAGGCCATCAATGTGCTAAGAACGTAGGCTTTACCCTAAACAGGGTGTAACCTTTTTTGGGATTGGGTGTTTGGCTTATGGGCCATGGTGGGAGAATAATTAAATAACTAGGTAATTGTTTATTTAATTATTTAATTAATTTACTTTAACTTGATGGGAGGATATAAATTCATAGTTATGATATGTTGGCCTCATAACCCTTTTTACCAATGGCTCCTCCTCTCCTCTCTTATCCTCACCATTGATTAAAGATGATGAAGCCTTAGATTCACGTGAATCTAAGAAAAATGAATGAAGAACAATGAAGCCTCAGATCCTGGCGAATCGAAGAGTGACGAATGAAACATCTTCTTCTCATCTTTGTGAAGGTGTAATCCTCATCAACACCGAATGGATCTTGATGAATGCGATATTCACCAACGATCAATCCAAACCTAAGGTAGTGTTCCCCGGACTTCGAGACGGAAATTATGAGTCCAATATTGGATTTTTTTGGGTTTTCGGACAGGGTACCCGAAACGATCGTGAATTTATATATTTAATATTATTATTAAATATTTGACCTACCATAACTCTTGCGTGTGACGTCCAATTGAATTTACGTTAGTGGTGACGTGATACTATCATTAATATGGTCAATTCAAGTCTAATGTTGAATATTAAATTCTAGTTCGTGGCATGGGTCCACGGAACACCCAATATTATTATTATTATTATTATAAAATCTTGTATCCGACATAACTCCATCATACAATGTCGGAATGACGAATCGTCTGTGACATTGCGACTCTGAAATTAAGACGAATGTTTCAAGACCAATTTTGGAAATTTAAGTCGAGGTAAAGGTGCATGCCTCATGAGGACGGTTCGTGCGTGTTGCGGTGCAATGTAACTTTTTCACCGGGTATTTGTTTTGGACAAATGGGTAGTCCATCTCATGTGTTTTTTCATGCGGATCACAACAGTGTGACACGTTTTGTTTTCTGGTGTCATTTGAATTATGACCGAGTTGGATCAAACATGAATCCAACCGGGCCCTCGGCACTAAAAAGCCTATAACTTACAGACTGAGCATCTTATTGATGCACCGTCTGTCATGTTGGAAGCCTTATGACATGGCGATCCTTCGGGTTACTCCCTTGTGGAACTTCATGATAGTTGAGGTATGGAAAATAACTGGAGGAGAAAAACCAGGGTGTTTCTTTTTTTTGAGAGTTAGGATGACTACTCCCTTGACGACTCAAGGTGCGGGTATTCCTTACTCCCCTGCTCCAATAGAGACGGGACTCCCCACCTCATGTGTGCAGGTTCGTTTTCCTCTGAGATGGTCTTGGGGATTTTTAAATTCTTGAGACGGGGGCTCGGTGGAATGACACGCCCATTAAGTGTTATTTAGCGCCTCACCGATATTCTTATTTCGGATGGCACGAGCACATCCGGAGTCTGTTTTAGGCACCGTCAGTGGATTTATGACCCTAGCATCAAGAGGAAGTCATCCATGGTGGTTTCAGGCATTGATGTCAGAGTTGAGGCGTGGACCCATGGGCTGTCATTCAAGTTGCGTGCAACATTTACGAATTTTTCATCAGACGTTCATTCGGGGCGAATGAATAGTCAATTTAGCGTGTTTTTCCGAGAGCATCGCAGTGGAAAAGTTCACCCGACCTTTTTCAGGACCGAGGTTTTGACCCCACAAGACTCCGTAAGGGCCTAAAGAGGTGATGAATAACTTTTTCGTCGGGATTTTGTTTCAAGCAAGTAAATAGTATGTCTCAGGTGTTTTTCCATGAGGATTGCAAAGGTGTATTCTTCTTGGGAATTTGGAGACTTATTAGAGATCTCATTAAATGTGGAAACATGAAAGGTCATTGGTCGGAGGTTCCTTTGACACACTCTGAATCAACACAAGGAAGCGATGTTAGTGACACCCAGTTATGGAAGAGGTAGTGCAGAGTTATTAGACCAGTTCTGGGTTTACCCTCCAATGGGGCTCGACATTGGGTAACCCACCAGTGTATCAGGGTTTACCCTCTAGCGGGACTGGGCAGTGGGTTACCTGTTGACCTTAGGGTTCACCCTCTAAGGGGGATGGGTAGTGGGTTACCCGTTGACCTTAGGGTTTACCCTCCAACAGGGCTGGGTAGTGGGTTACCCATTGACCTTAGGGTGTATCCTCCCATGGGGTTAGGAAGTGGGTTACTCGTTGACCTTAGGGTTTACCCTCCAGCTGGGCTAGGCGGTGGGTTACCCGATGACCTCTTAGTGTTTACCCTCTAACTCAGCTGGGCAGTGGCTTACCAGATTGAATTCTTTTAGACTCATCCCTTTCTATAAGGATAGTCAGTGACTTTTCTTCGTGATTACCAGAGCGGGACCATTGGTTGTGTGGTTCAGCGATGAGACAACTTTGACATGCCGGACATTTTGGCATCAGTGATGGATATCCTTAGAACTGTTGGTGACTTTTCCTGGATTTAACTTTAATATGGTGATCCCCTTACACACTCGTTCAGGTTTTTTATTGATCATATATATACATACACCCTACTATTGTTCCCACTCCTTGGGTTCAGTTACTCTCCTTCTAGGAGGGGTGAAGACGTGTGGGGTATGCCACTTGCTTTCCATGTCTAGCTCATCATGGTTGGAAAAGTCTACTATCTTGCTATAGGTAGTGAAGACTCGATGAGAAGTTCATCTTCTCACCATTTCTATCTCTTTTCATTTGGACGAGTTTGTTTCCTTTCTCTTATTGGGATGAGCTACACTCTATTTATTGCACTCTTTTTTTATTCTTGTTGTACCTTGTTCCCTATTACTGATCTCCTCTTCAGTACATCTCTTGCTACTCCCTTTATCCTTTGGGAATCCTACTGAGTATTAATATACTCACCCCTACTTGGGCTTTCCCAGAATTTATTGTTCCCTTGCAGATGATAGACAAATTGATCGTGACATCATAGGAGCTTCGGGATACGGGGTGCTTGGACCATGTGTGGTGGTCGTAGCTTGGCATTCAGGAGTGGGAATCTTCCAGCTATTTTACTTTTTCACCTGTTGTCGGGCTGTGGAACTTTTCTAGTTGGGTGTGTATTTTTTCCCTTTCACTTTTCAAATTTACATTTCCTGTACTTGTACTATTATAGGTCGATGAATTTTTGTTTGATTCCCTTTTTATATTAGTGTGGAATTTTTGTTTCTTCCTTTTCTCTGTACTTTTTCATTGAGTTAGTTTTGTGCATGTGTACATGTTCTTAGACAAAGGCCTCTTCGAGTTTTTTGTGCCTTCGGCGCTAGTTGGCTGCCCCTAGCCTATGGAAGCAGGCTTGGGGTAATTACAGCTCGAGCCCTGGTATGGATCTGGTTGTGACAAAATGGTATCAGAGGTGGTTCGACCCTTCGAATGTTGTTCAGACGTTTCCCTAAAATGGACTTGGTTGGGTTTAGGGCAACAATGTCAAAGTGTCTTGAGAGCGGCTCTCAGGCCAGGGAGTCCAGTGATGGTACATGCGGCCGACGTATCCATTCACCAAGACCCTGATTACCCGCTTGTCGACTCGGCACCCTGAGACATCTCTTGCATGGAAAAATGGTACATGCATTATATAGGATTGAGTCTTTGAATGTCCATCTCGAGTCATCTCCCCCTCTTTTTTGATATATATATATATGCTCATCCGACTGTGGCACTCCTTGATAACATTCGGGATGTCTCTGCAATGATATCCATCTAGGATACTAGCTATGGTTCATGGAGACGATTCCGTGAGCGACCAGAGATCAGTTTAGGACCCATCCTGCGAGCCCCTTTCTCGAGGTGGGAAGGTAGCAGTACCCCCACATGTTGAGAAGAAGACTGCCTCAATATAGCGGGATGAGGACATGTGTAGGTTTGGCACACTTCACGAGTTCTATCATCGGAGACGACTAAGGTTCTGCAGTAAGCCATGCCCTTGTACAGTAGAGGATTAGCTAGAGTCTTTGGTCCGCTGGTATATAATGGTAGTTTCCAAGAATAAACGTTCAAGAGGGGACTCTGTAGAGATATCTATGTTATCATAGCACCCTTGTGTATCCCCACCTATGTCGAGGTGCGAGAGTAGGCACTAGTGGTAGAAAGCTTCCTGTCACGCCATATAGCTAGTTGTGACAGTTAGAACAATAGAGCTAAGATGCCTACTATAGCTAGTAGATGCTAGGTGATGAGATCTCAACATAGGACATCTTATCATGATCATTCACAACCATGTGTTCTTATGAGGCCCAGACAGCATAGAAGAATCATGGTGGAAGAATATCTCGGACTTGTGCACTGAAGCTATTGTTTTGTAGCAGATTCCCTTAGTGGGAAGTGTGAGAATTCCCGAACTCACGTGGTGCGGGAAGTTTCAGAGAATTTAACTTCCTTGTGCCTAACCCTGGTGGAACAAGAGGGTAAAACTTTTCTTTAGTCGACGGTGTTGACGCCTTCGCCTCTCGAGCATGTAAGAGAGTCTCAGTTTTGATTCGTCGACTCTGAAATCCTGTGTGACCATATATCCTTGGGTTCTTCACCATATAGATATTCTGAAGGAGGGAATCATGATACTCTGTCCTAGTAACCAATAGTGATTCTAGTTGAGACATGTGATGTAGAGGTTCGGTCGGGGAAGTAAACATTCCCTCGAGTTCTATCAGGTCGTTTGAGACTGTGCAAGGAGATGACAAGGTTTCATATCACCTTGACTGATCCCAAATAGTTGGAGTGGGTATACGATGCCTTACAAGTGTCACAATTGAGGAGATACGTGTGTGTTCCTACACACGTCATCAACTCAAGAAAGCCTTATGGGGGTGGACCACTCCTTTGGTCCACATTCTTTGGCTGCACAGAAACGAACAGGCTTCTCTAGGAGCGGGAGAGCTATGTGTGGGCTCAGAATCCAGAGTGTTTTCCCTAGTTTTACTTTTTGAGGAAGAAAATATTGAAGGAGGGAATAATGTATAGACCCTATTTTTGGCATAATAAGAATTTGAAATATTTCTGAGAATATTTCCATTGCTGGGCACTGAGACAGCGTGCAATTCCGAGGCTTAGTGTGCCCGAAATTAATTTTATAAAAATATTAAGTGTTTTTATATTACACGAATGTGGTTAACTGAAGAAAATAGGATATCTCTTAAAAGGTTGATCGGATCGGAAATCTGAGACCACAGTTGGGTCTGGAATGAATTTTTTCCCCTAGGTGCGACATAAAATAAGTCAGTGTTGGATGTTTGGACCCCTTGCTCGTTGATGATGAATTAAATGGATAAATTAAATTATTAATTTATTCATTTAATATCTTAAACCAGAATATATATCAAACAATGACTTAGATGAAAAATCAAATTCCATAAATGAGCTTAGAAAGTAGGTTTTACCCTAAAGAGGGTGTAACCTATGTTGGCAGTGGGTGTTCGGCTTATGCGCCATAGTGAGTGAATAATTAAATAATTAAGTAATTGTTTATTTAATTATTTATTTTATTTACATTAACCTAATGGGAGGATATAAATTCATGGTTATGAGATCTTGGCCTCATAACCCTTTTTTCCAACGGCTCCTCCTCTCCTCTCTTATCCTCTTCATTGTCGAATGACGATGAAGTCTTGGATCTAAGCGAATCGAAGAACGACGAACGAAGAACAATGAAGCCACGGTTCTAGGCGAATCAAAGAGCGATGAACAAAACATCTTTTTCTCATCTTCGTGCACGGTCAATCTTTTTCAACACTGAACAGATCTTGATGAATGTGATCTTCACCAACGATCGATCCAAACATAAGGTAGGATTTATCTTTGCGGATTCCTTACCTAGGTTTAAATTTCTCACGATGAACGCGAATTAAATAAATTAATTCTCTTATTGATAACAATTTATTGAATTAATTTTCTTCTTGTTTATCTTTAATTTGAGATTCTTGATGCATGGTAATTCCCCATATTCTTGATTCTCAAAAACGAGGTCCAAACTAACACGTCTATCGATCCGCACTTCAACCGAGATCTTTCCTTATTCATTTTTCGTGCATTCTTCACGTGTTCTTCATCAAAAGTTAATTATGCATGTCAAAACATTGATGTTTTGTTGAGAGAAACATATGAACGTGGAGATCTCAACCCAAAGATTGTGAATATATGATCGTCACAATTTTTGAGGTTAAAACGAAGATACAGTGGACCACGGAATGGGAAACGCAATGGTGCAATTTCAACGTGTCTTCAGGGTGAGGTTTTAGTGTGGCAAGCGGACGAGGACCAGGCGATGCGGCTGGCTTGAGGCGCGCTAGCATGAGTAGCCGGGGGTGGTGGCAGTGGTCTGTCCATGAGGGACACCATGCGATTAGGGTTTCAGTAATAAAAACTGTGGATGAAGAGATTGGTTTGTGAAATAATTTGAAAGGATAAAAATTAAAATGATTGAAAAAAATTAATTAAATGGAATGGTTTTAATTTAATATGAGAATAACAACGGTAAAATAATTTAATGAGATTAAACTAGAACATTAATGATGGGTGTTATTATTATTAATTTTATTAACAATAACATTGAAGTGAGAAAGTAGTTGGGGTGTGTTGGGCATAGAGTATTGGCAAGGGGAGGCACCACTTTTGTTGGAGCGTGAGGGAATCATGGAAGAATAAATGAGATTGGAGAGAGGGAGGAATTATAAGATAATAGTGGGAATAAAATTAAATGAGAAACAAATGATAAATGGGGGACTTGGTGATGAATTCCAGTGTGCAAGTGAGTCCAAATTGTGATTGATTTTTGAGTTAGAAAAATAAATAAATAAGTAATTACTAATAATAATAAAATTTTGTTATTATTAATTTTGATGATAAAACACTATTTTCAGTATAACTCCTTCATGCGACCTTGGTTTTAAAAACTGTTAGAGGTAGTACGAACCTGACTTCAAGACAGAAATTATGAGTCCAATATTGGATGTCTTTTTCGGGTTTTCAGATCAGGTACCCGAAACGCTCGTGAATTAAAAAATTTAATATTATTATTAAATCTTCGACCTTCCCTAACTCTTGCGTGCGACGTCCAATTGAATTGCTGTCAGTGACGATGTGATCATGTCATTAATACGGTCGATTCATGTCTAATACTGAATATTAAATTCTAGTTCGTGGCCCGAGTCAACAGAACACCCAATAATATTATTATTATTATTACAGAATCTTGTATCTGACATATCTTCCTCATACAGTGTCAGAATGATGAACCGTCTATGACATTGGAACCCTGAAATTAAGACAGATGTTTTAAGACCAATTTTGGATATTTAAGTTGAGGTCAAGGCGCGGGCCCCACAACGCCCGATTCCCGCGTGTTGTGGTGCAATGTAACTTTTTCACCGGTTATTCATTTTGGACAAATGGGTAGTCCATATCGTGTTCTTTTCTCGTGTGGAACGCAACTGTGTGACACGTTTGGTTATCTGGTGTCGTTTGAAGTATGAGAGGGTTGGATCGAACACGAATCCAACCGGGCCCTCGGTACTAAAATACCTATAACTTACAGACCGAGCATCCAATTGACGAACCATCTATCGTGTTAGAACCCTTATGACATGGAGGTCCTTCGGGTTACTCCCATGTGGAACTTTATGGCAGTTGAGGTATGACCGATAACCGGAGGAGCAGAACCAGGGAGTTTCTTTTAGTGAGAGTTAGGATGACTACTCCATTGACGAATCAAGGCGTGGGTATTCCTTAATCCCCTACTCCGGTAGAGACCGGACTCCTCACAACATGTGTGCAGGTTCGTTTTCCTTTGAGATGGTCTCGGTGATTTTTAAATTCCTGAGATGGGGGCTCGGTGGCACGACACGCCTGTTAAGTGTTATTTAGTGCCTTGCTGAGAATCCTGTTTTAGATGGTGCGACCACATACGAAGTCTGTTTTGGGCACTGTCAGCAGCGTTCTTACCCTAGAATCAATATGAAGTCATCCAGGGTGGTTTCGGGCATTGAAGGTGGAGTTGAGGTGTGGGCCCATTGGTCTTCATTCAATTTGCGTGCAGCGTTCGTGACTTTTTCATCAGACGTTAGTTCGGGGTGAATGAATTGTTGATTGGGCATGTTTTTTCGAGAGCATCGTGGTGGTGCAGTTCACCTGATGTTTTCCGGGACTGAGGTGTGGGACCCACGAGGCATCATATGGGCATAAAGTGGTGTTGAGTAAATTTTTCGTCGGGAGTCCATTTCAAGAGAGTAAATATTCTATCTCGCGTGTTTTTCTGTGAGGATTGGAAAGGTGTAATCTTTTGGGTTTGCGGACCCTCATTCGAGATCTCATTAAATGTGGAAACAAGAAAGGGCATTGTTCATAGGTTCCTTTGATGCACTCCAAACCAACGCATGGTAGCGATGTTAGTGAAACCCAGTGATGGCACGGTCTGTGCGGAGTTATCAGACCAGTTCTGGGTTTACCCTCCAGCGGGGCTGGGTAGTGGGTTACCCACTAGCGTATTAGGGTTTACTCTCCAATGGGGCTGGGCAGTGGGTTACCTGTTGACCTTAGGTTTTACCCTCCAGTGGTGCTGGGTAGTGGGTTACCCGTTGACCTTAGGGTTTACCCTCCAGCAAGAATGGGTTGTGGGTTACTCGTTGACCTTAGGGTTTACCCTCCAGTGGGGTTGGTAAGTGGGTTAACCGTTGACCATAGGGTTCACCCTCCAGCGGGGCTGGGAAGTGGGTTACCTGACGACCTCTTAGGGTATACCCTCTAGCTGGGATAGGCAGTGGGTTACCCGACAACTTCTTTCAGGCTCAGTCCTTTCTATGAGGCTAGTCAGTGACTTTTCTCCGCGATTACCAGAGCGGGACCCTTGGTTGTACAGTTCAGCGATGAGATAGCTTTGACGTACGGGACATTTGGGAATCAGTGATGGATATCCTTATAACTATTGGTGAGTTTTCCTGGGATAAGCCTTAAGATGGAGATCCCCTTACACACTCGTTCGGGTTTCTTATTGAGCATATATATACATACAACCTACTTTTGTTCCCACTCCTTGGGTTCAGTTACTCTCCTTCTAGGAGGGGCGAAGACACGTGGGGTATTCCATGTGCTTTCTATGTTAGGTTTTCTTGGTTGGAGGAGTCTACTCTCCTACTATAGGAAGTGAAGACTTGACAAGAAGTTCGTATTCTCACTATTTCTAGCTCCTTGCGTTTGGACGAGTTTGCTTCTTTTCTCTTGTTGGGTTGAGCTGCACTCTATTTACTATACTCTTTTTGTTATCTCTTGTTGTACCTTGTTCTCTCTTACTGATCTCCTCCTCAATACATCTCGTGCAGCTCCCTCGAGCCTTCGGGTCATCCTACTAAGTATTCTAATACTCACCCCGGCTTGGGCTTTTCCTGCATTTGGCGTTCCCTTGCAGATGACAGAGAGGTTGATCGTTACATCATATAAACTTCGGGATACGGGGTGTTTGGACCGTGTGTGGTGGTTGTAGTTTGGGATTTAGGAGTGATACTCTTCCAGCTATTTTACTTTTTCACATGTTGCCGGGTTGTGCCACTTTTCTAGTTGGTTGTGTATTTTTTCCGTTTCCCTTTTCATCTTTACTTTTCTTGTACATGTACTGTTAGAGGTTGATGCATTTTAGATTGGTTCCCTTTCTATTGTAGTGTGGAACCTTGCTTTCTTCCTTTTCACTGCACTATTGTATTGAGTTAGTTACATGTGTGTGTACAGGTTCTTATTCAAAGGCCTCCCCTAGTTTGTTGTACCTTTGGCGCCCGTAGCCATCCCCTAGCCTATGGAGGCGGGCTTGGGGTAGTTGTGGATCAACCCCTGGTATGGGTCTGGTCGTGACATATAAGTTATTAAATGTTGAATGCTTTTCATATTTTTGGATATCTACACCATTTTAGGCTGATTCCAAGGAGGACATTCAAGAGTATCAATCGAGAGACATTGAGGTAGGTTTTTGTGCCTTTTATTACTCTTTTGTGGATTATTTATAATCTAAAAGTGGCCCATACCCACGTTTGGGGTGTTTCTTGATTGGGAATTTAACCCTATTATTAACCTGCTATAGTTTAGTTGATGGAAAATGGGTTGTATCATATGTGTGAGGTTAGATTCCTTGTTTATGGACACCCCATGGTTGTGTTTCCCTAGTTTGGCTGTTTATGGCCATTTGCCCTAGGTTTCCATGCCTTGAATTGTTTAGTATGGAGTTTGTTCAATTTTATGGATTTCATGTGTTATTCTTGTGAATGTTTAGCCATGATTTGTTATAGATTACATGTTCTACTTTGATATGTTATGCACGCTATTTTTTCAATGGACGGTGAGAGGCTTGGAGTATGAAAAATGTGGGGGATTCCATGTTTATTTACATAAGACTATGAGAGCCTTTGTGTATATATTGACCCAGGGGTATTGACCATGAGAGCTACCCAGGAGGTCATTTAATATTTATTTATACTATGCTGACCCAGGGGTATTGACTGTGAGAGCTACCCAGGAGGTCGTTTATAAGTTATTGATGCCATGTTGACCTAGGGGTATTGACCATGAGAGCTACCCAGGTGGTTATTATTTAACAAATTGGTTTTTTGTTAAATCAAAGGGGTTAGACTCTGAAAGATTTCCCAGAGGGTAGTTTATCAATAATTGAATGATTTGGATAATTATTCCAATCCAAAGCATAATCTTGGATTCGGTCTTACTGGATTGTTAGATGGTATTCTGATAGATTTTTTGTTACTATTACTTAGGGGATATAGAGCTTAGGCTTGATCCCATGGACTACATGATTCAACGGATGAATAATGAATGTTAAATGAATGTAATCGAAAACCTTAGGATTGTTTAATTTTGAGTACTTCCTAGTTTATTGCTTCATTTTTTCATATTGCCTTATATATATATTCACTGACATTTAGGCCCAAATCTTTTAGTGGTTGCCTTTTGGGATTCATCTCACATCCTGTTTCGATCATGCTTTTGGACCTAAACAAATTATATGTTTGTAGGTATAGATAAGGTCAAGTTCCTTTATTCATGAGGTACTAGATTATTATTGGAGCTGGAGAGCATGGGACGAATCTGAGGCTTGCGATGCTATTGGATTTTACTTTCTTTTCTATACTTTGGTTTTAGTATTTTATTTCTAGCATTGGGACTTGTTTTCATGCTTTCCTAAACACATGTGACATGCATCATTTATATATGCTCATGTGGTTATATTATTATCAGTCTTCCCCAGTTTACTTCTATTGTGTAGTATTACTGTCTTGTTTTTGTTTAATATTTTCTTTCCACTGTGTGCGCTCTACCAATGAGGGCATAGTTTCCTCATTATCACACTATGGCCCTTAAAACTAGTCGGAAGCCTCTTCTATTTGTGGAAATTCCCTTGAGGTCATGTGACCAATCGGGGTCGGGGCACCTTTGGGTGGCACCCAGAACCAGGATGTTACAATATGGTATTTGAGGGGTTTCTTTTATACTATTCCATAATATTTGGAGACTATAGACCGAGATAGGAATAAATAGGTTGTTTTTAATAAGACATTCCCAGAAGTAGCTAACCCATGTATAGGGAAAAACCAAGTTACCTCTAATATTGAATTTTTTTGGTTCTGCATTTGTTACTGTTGATTTAATTTAACCATTGGGTGAAACACTTATTTTGTGATGTTATTATTGATATCATTGTGGTTATATTTTTGTTGCTACCTGATGAGGTAAGGGTATTCCATCTTCTACATCATATTGGCACTTAATAGAGATCACATGTCATGCATTCATGTCATGCCATCTAGGGTGCATTACTAATTGTGTGTTGTTTTGATAGATGTTGTTCTATATATTCATGTTGTTGTGATAGATTTCATTATAGAAATACCTGATATTTTTATAGGGTATTGGAATATGTAAAGTTTCATTCAAAGGGATCCCAATATTTGGTCCCTAAGGTGTTATGGGCCATCTTGGATTGGAATTTCTTGAATCGTGTTTTAAATTTAATAGAATTCTGTTAAGTTAGGATGTGAAATAAGATTCCAAACTTTTATTATCGAGGAGTATTTCTCTCATTGGTTGGAATTTTTCATGCCTTGGAAATATTTTATGTTTTTAAGGGTTTCAGAGACGTTTCTGAGGCTTACTGTCAGGAAACCCAGACAACATGGTGTGCGATGCTATGAACACACGCCATGTGTTCTTCTATTATAAAAGATAGTACTTTTATTAAGTGCACCCCATGTACAGTATGTACATGCTATGTAGCTATTGACCATATGAATGATTGTGTGAATTGAGACACAGGGTTGATAAATGTTGGTTACAACACAACGTGTACAGGGATTTCACGCAATGCTATAAAGATCATGTATCTTGCGGTATGACTAAGGACACTGGTGGTTAGAACTAACGTAGTACACACCATGTCTTGGTTGAACACATTGTGTAGTGTTACATCACTAGAACAGTGTGGTTCAAGCTGTGTAGAAGTACTTGGACATGATGGAAAATTCAAGTACACGCTATGTCTCATGTGGAACACACCGTGTGTATGGGGTGTTAGACGACCAGGTTGGAAGGGGTACACACCCATTTTAAAACATAAGGGAACAGGTCATGTAGTGATTCTACATGTTGTGTAACCCTCTTTTTTAAAACATGAATTATTTTCTTCTCATGTTCCTTTCTTGCACTTATAATTTGCAGTCCTTTATAGTACTTCACCATAGTGTGCAATTGACCTTGAGGAGTCATGCCACCAAGACATTCCCTTATTGTACACCAGGTACAGGGTGGTGATCAGGCACTGGAAATGGTAGATCAAGGACTACCAGCAGATCCTCCCTTCATGCCCATCTTGGCACCAGTAGTTATACAGGACCCAAATGATGATTCAAAGTTCCATGGAGGATTTTTTAGGAGGATGCAAACTTTTCAGGGAGCACCACATCCTGCCTCATCTATGGACGAGTTGACAAGGGTGTTCCCGTACCAGCAGAATCCCAAAAAAAATTGTGATAGAGGACCATAGGCTACAGAGTCATGGTTGGAGTCCATGATTTCTATCTTCAAGAATCTAGACACGTCTATGGATAGGAGGGTGAATCTCAGGATTTACATGCTATAGGATTCCTCTAACAGATGTTGGGATGTTATCTCATAGGTAGGATTCCATCGGGATATGGTTTGTGAAGAGTTTCAGAGGAACTTCTATGATTACTTCTACCCTAATACATTTAGGGACAATTGATCAGATAGTTTATACACATAGAGAAAGGTTCTCTTTTAGTGATGGATTATTATTCTCATTTTATAGAGCATTAGTGCTTCACACATGTTTTTGGAGGCGATGAGTTATCATTGGCTAGGCGGTTTTAGGATGGTCTCAGGTTTGACATCCGATCGTAGGTGAATGTTTTCAGGATGATTTCGGTGACTACTATAATAAATCAAGAACTGATTATAGAGAAAAATATATGGGATTTAGAAGATGTGAGCAGGGGAGGTTCAATATATAGGGTTGGTACACCTTCATTTGATAGCACAAAACACCTCCAGGAGCTTTCACAAAATGTTTCTTCAAGTATCTAAGTGAGGTGCTACTAGTGCGGGAAGAGTGGGAACACGAGACCTCAGTGTCTAAGAGGCCCAATAGAGTGCTGATATTATGGAATGATGGGTTATCCTCAGCATTTTTGTAGGATGGTCTCACCATTAGTGAGTGAGAGGGGATCATTTTTGACTCCACGTTCAGGAGAACGACCTCTAGTTTCTCATTAGTCCGGGAACTAGAATTCATTAGGTCATTTAGGATAAAGAGGTGGTCGTTTTTGGGTAGATAGATAGTAGGTTTTCAATGACAGTAGGGTGGACTATCTCTAGGTAGCCAGGCAGGGACGTAGGGCCATGTTACAGGTCAGATTTTTGCAATGGACCAGACCTAGTAGGAGCAGGATCCCAGACCCTCTACGGTTAGTGGTACAATTCTAGTTGCCTCAATTTTAGCTTCTGTTATTTTTGATATAGGGGATTACCATAGTATCATATCTGTTGTCATTGTGTAGAGCCTTGAGCTCTGTATCTTTACATCTGATTATGTTATGATGTTAGATACTCAGTTGGGGTTTTGGAAGGCTATTGTACGTTAGTGCAAGGAGTTCCCTCTTGAGGTTGGTGGGTGTCACTTATAATGGTACCTCTATATCTTAGAGATTTCATGATTCAATTTCAATATCGGAATGGAATTTTTTGTCTCCTTTTAGGACTTTTTTTACTATTATCACTACAGGGTGAGTTTCACATCACCGGAGGGTGGATATTTTCTACACAAGGGAGAATAGGATGTTCAGGTGAGCAGAGTTGGACCTGAGAATCATGGATTGGGAGGAATTACATCCTATATTTCTAGTTTATAACTAGATGAATAGGGGACCTTAAATATTGGCTTTCCTCCAGTGGTGTAACATTTCAAATATGTCTTTCTAGAGGGATTTTCAGGTATACCTCTAGATAGAGTGGTAGATTTCTCTATTGAGCTTGTTCCAAGAGCATCAATGGTGTCCATTACTCTATATATGATGGATATAGCAGAGTTACAAAATCTCAAGATGCAGTTGGAGGAGTTATGGGAAAATGTTTTTCTCCGGCCCAGTACTTCTCCTTGAGGTTTGCCTATCTTTTTTGAAAATAAGGCATACAGTATCCTCAAACCTTGTGATGATTATCAAAAGCTAAACCTATTGAAGTTTAAGAACTGATATCCCATTCCAAATATTGATGAACTCTTTCATCAGCTTAGAGGAGATAGAGTGTTCTCAAAGATTGACTTGAGATCTAGTTATCATCAGTTACACATTAAACCATTAGATAAGCCTTTTACAGCCTTTCTAAGTAGGTATGGTCTATATTAGTATTTGGTTATATTTTTCAGTCTCAAAAATGCACTGACAATGTTCATGTAACTGAATAACTGAGGGTTCTATCCTTACTTGGATTCTTTTTTGGTAGTATTCATAGATGATATCTTGGTGTACTCTAACACTCAACAGGACCATTCCATCCATCTTGAGATCTTATTTAGTACACTAAGAGAGCAAAAATTATATTCTAATATCTCAAAATTCCACTTTTGGATGGACTATATTCACTTCTTGGGTCATGTCATATTAGAGATAAGAGTGTTAGTTGACCTAGAGAAATTGAGAGCAGTAGTTTTCTAGGATAAGCTAAAGAACATCTTGGAGTTATGATGTTTTCTGGGGTTGGATGGTTACTAAAGGTGCTTTATTTAGGACTTTCATGCTTAGTTGTGCCACTGACATGCCTAAATAATAAGGGTGAAAAGTATTTGTGGATAGATTCATGCGATTCAGCCTTTTAGGAGTTGAAAGGGAGATTGACTTCAACACATATACTAGTTTTTTTAGTTCTAGGTAAGAATTATATTGTTTACTATGATGCATCAGGTTTCAGGCTAGGAGTAGTGATTATCCAAGGGGAGGAGTCATTGTGTTTGGGTCTCAGAAGTTGAGTCCATGTTAGAGGAATTACCTGATGCATGATCTCGAGTTAGATATAGTTGTGCATGATTTATGCTTTTGGAGACATTATCTTCTTGGAGGTAATTTTTTGGTATACACTGACCACAAATTCCTCAAAATATCTTCACTTGGTATTACCTAAATTTGAGACAACAAAGGTTTTTGAGTACCTTCAGTATTTTTAATTTGAGCTTCCCTATACGCCTAGGAAACGAAACATGGTGGTTGATGCGTTAAGAAAGAGGATCCAGATATAGGTAGTTCAGGAGGCCAGCAGTGAGTGGAAGATAATGGATCTATTATTTGAGATGCATTTGGAGGTGCACAACAAATAAGGGTAGACATTTCTTTCTTCTATAGTTGTTACCTCTACTCTACTAGATTGAGTCCGAATAAGGTAGGTATAAGATTCTGAAGGCATATTCCTAAGGGAGAGTGTGTCAGTTGAGGACCCTACTCATAAGTGGACAATAGGAAAATATGAGGCTTTTAATTTTCATGGTTGTGTATGAGTTTCAGTAGACATACGTGAGGAGATTTTATGATATTTTCATGCCTTAGTATGGACAATTCATCCTAGTTTCACCAACATGTATCAAGATATACATCATCAATATTGATGGCCATTCATGAAGAGGGTAGTTTTCAGTAATGTTATGAGATGTTCCACCAGTCAGTTGGTGAAGCGGGAGCATCAGTGACTAACTGGGATTTTACAGTAATTAGCCATTCTGAAGAGGATGTGGAATGATGTTGTGATGAATTTTGGGATAGGTTTACAAAGGTTTCCTTGATGGAATGATGCAGTTGGGATTGTTATGGATAGGATCACAAAGGTTTCACACTTCCTCCGATTAAGGAAAACATCAGTGTTGATGAAATTAGAAAGTTATACATATGAGAGATTATACATTTTTATTGGGTTTTGCACTATATATTTTTAGAAATGGATATCTAGTTTACTTATTGTGTCTCTAAGGGAATACATAGGGCTTTGGGTACATAGGTACTTGTGATTATAACTTACCATCCCCAGAAAGATGTCTAGTCCAAGCACACAATTTAGGTTTTGGAGGAAATTCTTCAAGCATGCATCGGGGAGTTGGGGGGTTCTTGGGAGAGACACATACCCCGGTGGAGTTTTCCTACAATAATAGTTTTAGAGTGATGATTTAGATGGAAAATTATGAGGCTTTGAATGATAGGCCATGTCAATCATCCCTATGTTGGTTGGAAGCAGGAGTGGTAGCTATGCGGAGACCTCATCTTGTCCATGAGACCACTGAGCTGGTGGAGTATATTCAGAAGAGGATGGATACTACACAATCATTCTATAAATCTTATGATGATTGATGGAGATGACCTCTGGAGTTCGAGGATAGTGATCATGTTTTCCTTCATGTCACACCGAGGTTGGGATATATGAGGATTTAGAGATAGGGGAAGCTTTCACCGAGATATGTTAGGTTGTTAGAGGTTTTGGAGAGATTTGGGACAGTTTCCTATCAGTTGCAGTTACCTCAGAGTTACCAGGATATAAATGACTTCTTTCATGTTTCTCATCTAAAACAGTACTTTTCAGTCCCATATCATGTTTTTCAACCCGAGGAGGTTGAGTTGGAGGTGGATGCATCCTTCAATGAGCACCCTATTCAGATTTTTTATCACAACACGAAGGTTCTTTGTGGTGTATATGTTCCTCTGGTATGGGTGCTATGGAAGTATAGGTGAGTGCATGACATGACTTGGGAGAGGGGGGATGATGTACGATCGCAGTGGCTAGAGTTTTTTGAAGCTTCATCCTCACTACCCTTGAAAGGGAAATTCTGGGATGAATTTTTTGAAGGGGTGATGTCTGTAAGAACCCGGATCTTTATTTTTGGTATGGATATTAACCTCAGGTTTTTTTTATAAAAAAGAAAAAATGGAAAATTTTCTATGTACACGTTGTGTACTTATGATTATATGTCATGTACCCAGGTACCACATAAAACTGTGTACTATATGTGTAACCGCTAAGTACATGGCAGTGCAGGTGACCTGGAAGACCGCATAAGGTGGGGGCGATTAAGGTCACTACAAGGTGTTTATATTTAATGAACGCGCCATGTAGTTTTATTTTTATTCAGTAAATATGGATGGAGTTGTATCTCATCCTCAGAAATTTATTCTTATTCTCTTGGTTCCTACAGGAGAGCGGTAGAAGGGATGATGAACTTTTAACCCCTCCTGATTCTCCATCTAACCTCTGATTGAGATGTCATCGGGTGCATTGGAATCCCACTAGTAAGTTATAATTTCTAATAGGGCCTTTATTACTGATTCCTCCTCTCTTGTGAGTTATTCATGGTTGAAATTTTTTCACCTTTTTGTAGGTCTATTCCATTTTAGGCTGATTCAAGGGTGGACAATCAGTAGTATCAATCGTGAGACATCGAGGTAGGTGGTTCTTTCCTTTCATTGCTCATATTTCAATTATATATGCTAAAAGTGATGTATACACACATTTGGGGTATTGATTGATTGGGAATTTAACCCTATTATATACCTACATTGGTTTAATTTATTGAAAAGGTGTTGTTGCATATGCGTAAGGCTAGATTCCTTGTTTAGAAGACACCCCATGGGTGTGTTTCCCTAGTTTGACTATTTATGGCTATTTGTCAAAGGTTTCCGTTGTGGTGTACCTTGTTTCCATGCCTTGAATTGTATAGTATGGAGTTTTTTTGATTATATAGATTTCATTTGTTATGATTTTGAATGTTTCTCCATGTGGTAGTTATAGATTACATTTGTTGGTTTAATATATTATGTGCGGTATTTTTCCAATTGATTGTGAGAGCCTTGGACCAGGAAAACTATGGGGGTTTCCATGTTTATTTACACAGGACCGTGAGATCATTGGTGTAGATATTGACCCAAGATTATTGACTGTGAGAGCTACTTAGGAGGTTATTTATGATTTGTTTATGCTATTCTGACCCAAGGGTATTGACCATGAGAGCTATCCATGAGGTCGTTTATATGTTATTGATGCCATGTTGACAAAGGGTTATTGACCATGAGAGCTGCCCAGGTAGGTTTTATTTAATGAATTAGAGCCATGTTTAACCAAAGGGGTTAGACTAGGAGAGATTTCCTAGAGGGTTGTTTATGTATAATTGAATGATTTTGACGAGTATGTCATGCAAAAGCACAATCTTGGACTTGGTCTTACTTGATTGTTAGATGGTCTTGTGACACTTCTTTTGTTACTATTACTAAAAGGATACATATATTAGGCTAGATCACAAGGTCTACATGATTCAACAGATGAATAGTGAATGATAAATAAATGTAATCAAAAACATCAAGATTGATTACTTTTGATTACTTCCTATTTTATTGCTTAATTTAAGCATATTTCCTACTATATGTAATCACTAACAGTTTGGAAGAAATCTCTTTGTGGTTTCCTACTAGGATTCATATCACACTCTGTTTGGTTCATGCTTTTGGACCTAAATAGATTATATAGTTCCATGTACAGATAAGGGAAAGTTCCCTTCTTTATTAGGTACTTGACTAATGTTGGAGATGGAGAGCATTGGACCAAGATGAGGCTTGTGATGTTGTTGGAGTTTAATTTCTTTTCTGTACTTTGGGTTTAGTATTGTATTTCCAACATTGTGACTTGTTTGGCTGCTTTCTTAGACACATGTGACATGCATAATTTATATATACCTCAGTTATTATATTATTATCAGTATTCCACTATTTACTTATTTTGTATAGTATTACTTCTTCTCTTATTGAATATTTTTTTCATTCATCTATGTATGCTCTTCTAATGAGGGAATAATTTCTCTATTATCACACTATGGCCCTCACTGCTAGTTTGCAGCCTCTGGAATTTGGGGAAATGCGCTTGAGGTCATGTGACCAAACAGGTTGGGGGAACCGTTGCGCGGTACCCAGAAATGAGATGTTACATAAATCATATTTATAAAAAAAAACTTAATGTTTAATAAAGTGTTTATATGCATCAAACTATATATTTTTTTCTCAAAAAAATTGTATTTATTTTCGTGAACAATGGATAAAATAAATTTTTGAATATTTTATAAATTGTTTTTAAAAAAAATGAACTTAATTTTTTGAATAAACATGCCAAAATTATATTATGGTGAATTTTTATGATTTTAATGAAGAAATAAATTTTTTGATGAATAGTAAAAAATAATGGTTTTATTAAAAACTGCATTTTTCTTCAAATCATTTATATGGTTCTATTTGGTTTTAAAATGGTTTCAAATGTAAAATTATCTTAGTTATATTATATTTAATAAAAAAAGTTCATTTATGTAAATTTTTTATTTAATTATGATATATATACATTATAAACTTTTGAATGTTCTCTCTTTGGAAAAATTCATTTTCATCGCATCTTCATGTTTAATTATAAATTACATTTTATATATCTATGAATGGAATTTTTAAAAATGGACTAAATATTTTGAATAAGAATAATTAATTTTATATTATATTTTCAAAAAATCATAAAAATAAATAGTAAAAACATAAAAAAAATTAACTATTGCATTTATGGTTAAAATTGGTTTACCAAGTGGTTAACTAAAAGGATAAGGGGTAAAATAACCTATAAAATTGTCCAAAACACATTTCATGGACATAGTTTTATCTAATAACCACTACAGATCAATAATGAACCATTTTAGATCCTTGAGTCCTATCAAATACATTTTTACACTTTATTCTTTTTAAAATTTCCATATATATCATCTCCCCACTTATAAAAGGTCACCCCTCTCCTCATTTATTCACACATAAAAATCCATTTACACAATAAAATGCTTCAATGAATATATTCCTTAATTATCCCAATGCATACTAGAGGATATAATATTATAATGAAATCCTCTAATGAATCCTTTAGTTATAAACCTAAAGAGGTTTTCCGAAGAAGAGTTAAAATTCATAAAATTGTGTTTTTATTTTTTTTATTCTTCCATTCCCTCTATTTTTTTAAAAAAATAATATGAGAATATAATAACACCATTATCTAACATGTACTTATATATTATTTTTAATGTAATTACCTATATCTATCTCCTCTTCCATCAAATGGGGAATGATATCGTCGATCATGTGTACGACAAAATACCACTTCACGAATTAATGTTATTCATTTTCCATCATCACCTTTCACAATGGGATATAATTGAGGATTTAATGTTTATATATTATATTTGTAATATTAATATTCTTATAGGATTATAACATCACATATAACTTCTTAATTTTTATTTTGTGGTAATATGACAAAGTCACTCGTGTGTACACCATATTACAACCTCACAAAGTGATGTGAAATGTTTTCATTTATGCTTTAAATGAAAGGTAAAAAGGGTAAATTTAATGAATATATGTGATATATTTGATATAAAAATGATTATTTATTAGGAAAATATTTTTTACCTTTCTTTGATTTCATCTTTTGAGAAAATGTAAACAATGTTTATGAGTAAGTACGCCCTACTGTCTCCATTAATGGTGTAATTAATTTTCAATCTCTAAATTTAATGTATTATTATAAATACATAAATAATGAATATATATTATATTTATAACATGGTCAAAATAATATATATCATGTAACCATGATCAAAATTAAATGACTAAGGATATTAAAAACAAAACATTCAAGAAAAATGAATTCGTTATTGCTGGAAATGTGATTTTAATAAGGAATTATTAATAAATGGGTAATAAAAGGTAATAAGTAAATCATATATGGTATGATAAATATTATTATTGTTATTTAATATATTTAAATTAATCCTATAATTTTTTTAGAAGAGTTTCAAATTTATACCAAGGAATTCAAGATTTGAGGAGATAGATTTTTGTCTCGATTTTTCTTCATTTGATAATATGTTTTGTTATGAAGATATCTAATTTCATGAAGTGTATACACATCTCCTTTGAAATTTGATATCATGAAATTACTTATTTTTATAATATTTAATGTTTCAATAAATTTTATTATTCAATGGGTCTTATGATTCAAAATTTAACACAGTTGTAAGAGCTTGATGTTACAATGTCATTGTTTATCAGGATTGATTATGATTATGATTTCAATAAAAATTATTATGATCAATTTATCAAAAAAAAATTAATTTTTTTCTCTTATAGTTAATTGATTATAATGCTGGTTTTACCTTCCTTTTCTTCTCTTAATTTACTCATTATTCTAAAATAATGTTTTTAAAGATAACCAGTATTATCTATCTCTTCAGTCCAAGACCATTTATATTCCATATAAATATTTTCCAAAAAGTTTTTCAAGATCATATAAATTTATCAATATGATTAGTTAAAGTCATTTTTATGCTCTTTTATTTTTATTAACTTATTTGATATGAATCCTCTTTTCATCTTCCAAAAAAGGCATATTTGGATTCTACCAAAAAAAGTGAAAGGAATCTTTGTTTTTTCATGTATAAAATGAATAGTATTTCCCTCCACCATGAATAATAAATAATTTAAAGATTCACTTACATGTTTATAAGGTTATTTTCAAAGAAATTTTTTTCATTAATATTTGGAAAATCATTAGATTTTATGTAAATTATTTCAAGTGAAAAGGGCATTTTACCGATGAAATGTTCTGGGTGATATTTAAAAATCTTTTTCCATCGAAGATGACTTACTTTGATGTGAATTAATATTTAATTTTGTATAATTTAATGATTAAATATTTATTCTTTCGATAGATGTTTTATATTCATGATAGCATGATGTTTGTGAAACCTGTTTCTTTTCTATGAGGTATACTATGATGAAATGTTTTATAAAACCCATTTATTACCATGGGTTTTGATATAATGAATTTTTATGATCTTATGTCACAAAAATGTATGGATTATGTGATGGATGGGACTTATAACTCCCTCCAATGAATTGATTAATAATTAATGTTATATGTGATCACAGGGTACATAGGAAGTTATCTCAAGCCCAAAAGATGGTGGATTGGAGGTTATCCCAATCTCAAAAGAGGGTAAAGTAGAGGTTATCTGAATATTTAAGTAGGTAAAGAGGTGGTTATCCCAAGTCTGACTTGTTACGAATTTCATGGTGGACATACCTGATATATTATTTTCTATGGTTATGTATATTCCAAAAATCTATTACTTATCCCATTGTTATGATCTCATAGTTCATTTTACTTGATTCCTTTATAATTCATGTCTTACAAACTACCAAGGCTTATTCCATGAGTCTTGTTTGTGATCTATGATATGTGGGGTGTTCTTTTACTAATGTTATTCTCATGTTCTCATAAAATTATTCCAATGTTATGTCTATATATCCCTTATTTACCCTTATTGAGAATATAAGATCACCATTTATGATGTCTCCTTTACCAACGATAAGAATAAAGGTACTATGTATGATATATATATAATAATGGTTATAGTTATGAAGAACTTAGCGGGACATGACTTAGCTCACTTATAGACCTATTGTTAATGTGTCTATGTTTCCAAAGGCGTTATGCCTTAATGATTCAAGTGTGGTACATTATTTTATGTAATGAATATTCATATATTAGTATGTAATATTTATGTATGGGAATCTTGGTTCTTTACACTAATCTCTTGGATAGGTCATGATGGTATGTCTAGTGAATCCCCTTTTTAGTAGAAGTATTTGTTACCTTTGAGGTAGTATTTATAGTAAGGACCACTATATTTGGTTCATTAGTAATTTAACCATGATTATGTTCAGCCAAGGGGAGATGGATCTTTTATATATTATCCTTATGATGGAACCTCTCCTTAGGTACCAATACTGGATCATTTACATTAAGGTTTTTGATACTAAAGCAGATGATCTAGGCATGGGAATGTGCATACTATGGAGGTTCAATTTCTAGAGGGACCCATTGTGGTTTGGGGTACGATAAGTTTATTTTCAACAATTGTTTATGTTCTGTTTTATTCTAGAGATCTAAATTAATATTTTTATCATTTTTTCACATATTTGGATTGGAGGGGTATAATAATCAATTTCACATGGGGATATACACACCACTTATAGGATATTTTTTTTTTATATGTGTCGATAATGTCAATTAATGATTTGGAAAAACCTTATAGTGGTGGATTTCTTATTATTGCAGATACATCCATATTATTTTATACTTGGAATAGGTTCTTTATATTATGTGTGTGTATTTGTCAATTTATTCTAGAGAAAAATAGTGTCTTATGAGATGGAAGACTAGTGAGAAGTGTTTTGTTAGTGAGTGGGGAAATAAATTGGGTTATAAGAGAGTGAATTTTATTTCATTACATTAAAAGAGTCTTAAATGGAAGTTCAGGAAATAGAGGTTCATCATGTCAATGAGGAGTTTCTTAATGTGTTCTTGGATAAGGATGTGATAGTACCGTAGGTTAAATATTGATATTAGGATGGTGTTGCAACCAAACAAATATTTGATCATGATTTCCACATAATTGATGACACCCAGAGAGTTGTAGGATTTGAGATGCTAGATTGATATTATGATGTAGAGGTGTTTCATCTACCCAAGTGTGTCTCCTTAGGATGTTTTAGTGTTGTTATCTAATAAGGAAATAGAAAATTAAGTATTTTCATTCATTATCAAAGGTTTTATTAGGTATAAGTCACGAATATTTTCCCTATTCAGAGGAAAAATGATATATCTGACTTTCTGAATGGAGACAGTTGGTTTTCAATGACAGACCCACTGTCTAGATACCGTTAGATGTGGGTGAGGGAAGAAAATATCCTAAATACTACCGCCAATCAGAGTTATGGACACTTAATGTTTATGGTCATGTTGTTTGGTTTCAAAAACACACAAAATATTTTCATCAAACACATTAACACATTTTTTGATGAATTCTTATAGTATTTCATAGTCATGTTCAATGGAAATATTCATAAAAACACATTATTACAAGAGGATAATATCTAGCATATCATATTTATCCTTTAGGTTATTCAACACCACCATATTTATGTAAATATATCAAAGCTCTAGTTTTGGGTTTGAGTAGTGTATTTACATTGACATGTAGTGTCTTAGAAGGGTGTGTCTACATATCCATCATTTGTAGAGGTAGTTTTTTTCTAGAAAAATTCCTATGAATGTGGAAGATGTTCATAGTATCCTAGTCCATGTGGGATATTATTGATGATTTATATCTGATTTCTTCTAAATTTAAACACATAAAACATCCGTTATTGGTAAATACCATAAATTCCTCTATAACGATCAGTGTTAAAAAAATTGAAAATTCCTAAAGGGTTGATTAGTCAGTGTATCAGTACATTAGTTTTGAGAGTAATTGGTGATGTTTTAGATCTTTTGTTACACTTCCCATTTGGGTTTCTGATTTTTATTTATTCATCAAAGTGAGGTGAAAATTTATGGATCTATAATGCTTAATTCCCATGAGAATAAATATGACAACCATGTCCTTTATTTGTAAGCAGTAGTGGCTTCCGTGAATGTAACGACCCAAACTTTCATTAATGAAAATTTCTCTTGACCTAATTAAATTTCTTATTATGGTTATATAAAATGTAAACTTAATTTTTTTATGTTTCTAGAATTTAAAATGCCATTATGAATTGTGACCTTTGCTAATATAGTTGTTGAATAGTGATCACATGATTTGTATAAATATAGGGCTTTAACAAATCCAATTTACATAGAAAAAAGAAGAAATGGCCTCATCCAGTAGAATTTCCCTATACGAAGCCCATTTTTCAGAACTCTGAAAGGTGGTGGCATAATTGGGATTCTCTCTTGACCATGCCTAAGCCGATCTTGAACACGTTAATCTTGAGTAGAACCGACTACGGGAGAAGTGGAAGTTAATATAGATTACCACCTGAGCGATGTTATCCGAGCCACCCCAAGAGTCTGTCATCATCGCACACCTTACCCTTCGGACTTATGCGAGTGTTATAAGGGGTTATGTAACAGGACCCTAGCACTATGAAAATATACATTATTTTTGTATAAAGAATGTTCATTCATTTTATTATTGTTACTTTGTAAATAGTTTATAAAGCGCAATTGATTTTTTAGTTAATATTCAACTAAGAAATATACTCTAATGAATTAATAGATTTTTGAATTAAATATTATTTTAATAAAATATTATTATTAAATTAATTTTTATTAAATATAAATTATCATAGAATTTTATGAATGTAATTGTAAATTTTATTATGGTTTGAATACTGTTTTTGTCAAAACCCATGAATTTTCGGTAAATGTCAGTTTTTATTTTAAATGTAAAAATTCACATATTTATAAAATTATTTAGAAAAAATAAATATTATTTTTGGAATTAGGATGTCAAAATTATCCAATGGTGAATTTGTCATAATTTTCTAAGACAGTCAAATTTTTGGGTAAAAATTAAATACCGTTTAAATATATAATGTGTTTTATGACATCATAATGACTCAATAGTGACATAATCAAATACTATAAACATTATGTTCGTCCAATATAAGTTTTATAATTAATATAATGTGATATTATATTTTTTTGATTTATTTTACAATTCTTTTGTGGACCCTCTAAGACTTATAAAACATTATGTCTTTTTAAATTGTTTTCTTTGAGAGTGTAACTCACCTCCACGTAAGAATCCATATTATTTTAAGAATTTCGGCCATTGGACTTATAAAATATTTTTTTCCACACCCCTTTGGAAAAAACGATCGGCAAAAAACCTGGTCTGGTTTGTTGTATTGATTAGTTTAATGTGAGTTGTCCCAAACCTAAATAATAAATAATTCCCTCTCCCTTCCTATATAAACCCACCCAAGATCCCACTTCCTATTCACTCAAATCCTTTTGAGTTCTAACAACCCCTACCCTCATATATCTAGAATCCTCCCAAGGTTCCCCAAGCTCCCAAGAAGCATCTATGAAGCCTCTCCCAAGCCTTTGGGGTCACACTTCCAAGTAAGGGATTTCTTCCTATTTCATTTTTTTCTAATATTATTTAAGTTGTTATAACCTTTTTTTCAATTAAAAATATTGGGGGTATGATTTCTCCCCTCCCCCATAATGTCCTATTTATGTTTGGATGATGTTATACACCTTTCTCATTAAATCCCCCCATGTACACCTATTACCATGCCGAAATTCTGTGAGGGATTTTTCTCTCCTCTTTTATATCTAAGTAATTCTTTTGTATTATAAATATAAATTACAATATGTTTGTTGATACATGTATCCATATTACCCCCTCAATATCCATTTCATGTACATATTATGAGACACTCTTTTCTATCTCATCAACTATTTTCAAGAATCCTTATGTCACGTCGTTATGCTGCCTAAATTGCACCGCGTTTTTCCAAGACAAGATCATTGTGTAGTGAATACCATACCCATGTCTCTATAAAATGTATTCACCTTTATGAACATATACCTATTTAATGGTACTTTCATGAATTTATTCCACATTAATTAATCATGGAATAACTTATGATGTTGATTTCTTCCATATTATATGATCCATGTGGCACACTTATGTTTGAAATGAAATGTTTAAGAAGGGTGTGCCCTGATATCGTTCCAATGCATTGGGTAAAGTATAGTATCATGATATATCATGTCAAATGGGTGTTGAATCAGGATAATTCAAGTTCAATGAGGTTTTACTCATGATTCATGTGAAATGTGGGTTTACTGATGCTCCATGTTCAATGAGCCTTGGCTCATGATAATTCCATGTTAAGTGGTGTTGCCACATTTCAATGTTATGATTATCATGCTATATCATGACTTTATGTTCATGTTTCTCTTGTGATGCATTGATATTCCTATTTTATTACATGTAATGTATTCCTCATGTTATTCTATGTTTATTCCCTTACTGGGCTTTATAGCTCACCCTTTTCTTATGCATGTCCCCAGGTTAACCCATGCAATGCTAAGTATGAGAGAATGTAGTGGTATTGTAAAGGAAGTTTTCAATAAAGATGTTGTGTGTTTTATGTTCTAAGATGTTATATAATTTTCCTAATCCCAAAAAACACTAGACCTATCGATATTCTATGTTGTATCAAGTGATGATTTTATGCAATAAATCAGGTTTAAGTGTGTAATAAAAAGCAGGGTTGTTATAGTTGGTATCAGAGGGTTTGTTTAGTTATTTTTGGGAATAGGATTAGAAAACCCTAGTAAATACATAGAGTAAAGAATAAGTATAACAAAAACATCCCTAAGTATTGGTGAGTATTTAATAAGTGTTTTATCAAGCAAATACATCCCTGTCTGGATACGAGCAGGTAGAGGCGGCTCTAGAACATATGTATCTGGGGGTAAAACCCAAAAACACCACTTTGAGATTGACTCGAATGGAAAATAGTGCATGAAAATGGGACTTTATAAACTCTTGGTTATGACACTCCTAGGGGATATGCTTTGGTAAATTCACAATCTTGGTATGAACCCTTATTAAGGGAATTAAAATAAAATACCCAAAGAATATATATTATAAAGTAGATCATGGATAGTATAGATTGCAGCCTATGGATTCACAAGTTAAGGAAATAAAAGTTTTTTATAATTCATCAGTATTTTCCTTGGATTATCCTTTATGTGTTACCCCTAACAGTCCTTTTATTCCATACAATGGCCAGTAATAGGAGGACTCAGGCTAACAATCGATGTGAAGATCAATGTGATGACTGTGCAAATAAGATGCCCAATATAATAGGAGTGGGAATCATGAACATTGTCATGATTCTCTCTTAGTTATCTCATGATTTTAATATAAACATGTGTCAAGAGGAACTTTCAACCCCCCCACACCCCCCCTAAGAAAGAACATGTCGCTATCAAGAGCTTCATGATACAAAGGCCACCTAATTTTAATGGATCGTCTGATCCCTCAATCGTCGAACAATGGATAAACTCCATTCAAAAGATAATCTCCATCCTTCAATGTTCCAAAAAAGAGAAGGTTATTCTGGAGGCTTATCAAATGGAAGGTGAATCCAATCAATGGTGGAAGTTGATCAAAAATACGAAGCCTGGGGAAGAGAAAGAGGCATAGGAATGGAAGGATTTCTGGAAGATGTTTTTCGATAAATATTTTCAACGTACCCTCCATCTTAAAATAGAATGGGACTTCATTTACCTCAAGTTAAAAGATGATAAATCTATTGGAGAGTATGAGGAAAACATCACAAGTCTTTCATGATACACCTTCGGCTTTTTCATTACCCCCGAATTCAAGGTTGACCACTTCTTTGGTGTGTTGAAACCTAGCCTACGAAAGGCATCGGCGATCCGTGACTTCGACAGCTATGAGGAAATTTTATGATGTGCCCTAATGGTCAAAATTGAGATTGGAGAATTTCAGGGGTATCATGGGGATATGAAGCATAAGGTGGACTTCAATTATGGTGGTCCGATGGATAAATCCAACGGTTCTAAGAAGACCCAGCACCGCACTTTCCAAAGGTGTGGAATGAAGCACCCCCTAAATTGCCTGAAAGGGACGAGTAAATGCTTTAGGTGTGGAAGAGAAGGGAACCTAACTGTTAACTACCGACAAGGAAAACCCGCGGCTACAATAGAGGAGAGGAATGCTCCGTTCGAAACTCAACGTGTTGTTTCTTGCTACAACTGTAAAGAACCATGGTATCTTGCAAATTAGTGCCCTAAGCCAAGGAATTTAGGAGGTAACAAACAACCTCTAAGGCAACCAACAACTTCCAAGGCACCAATGGAGCGATTTTTCCATCACTACTTCCAAAGTGAACCCCGTCAACGAAGTGGTAACAGGTACTCTAGTTATTCATTCAAGAATAGTGAACGTACTTTTTGATTCAGGTTCTACGCATTATTTTATATATAAAATTCTTTTTTTAAGAATTCAAGAACCACCACAAATTATGGAATTAAAGATGTCGGTGAGTAAGGAAAAAGGGGCAATCATTGCATCCCATGAATATAACTCCTCCCCTATCATAATATGTGGATTGAATTTCCCAGAGAACCTCATCATACTCCCTCTAGTGTAATTTGATACAATTCTTGGAATGGATTGGATTTCTTTATATAAAGCCAACATAAATTGCTGTGAGAGGGAAATCACTCTCCATGTGGAGAATCGACCCCCGATTCTATACAAGTGAAAGGAAGAAGATGAATCTTCTTTAGCTCGATCATCTCAAGTGTGGATATTAATGCCCTACAAGAAATCATATTTGGGTCCGATGATTGAGTCTAAGGATACATCCATCCTTGAATACATTCCAATTGTGAGGGAATTTTTTGAAGTGTTTCTCAAAGAATTTCTTGGTCTTCCTCCTAGAAGGGATGTTGAATTCTCAATTGATCTTATACATGGGGCGTTGCTAATATCCAAGACTCTGTATAAAATGGCTGTTTGGGAGCTTGGGGAGCTGAAGAAACGAATACCGGAGAGTCTAGATAAAGGGTTTATATTCCCAAGTGCTTCACCATGGGGTGAACTAGTCCTCTTCATCAAGAAGAAGGATTGGTCAATACGCCTTTGCATTGATTATCATGAGCTTAACAAAATCACGATAAAGAAAAAGTATCATCTCCCAAGAATTGATGACTTGTTCGATCATCTGTGTGGAGCACAATACTTCTCCAAGGTGGATTTATGATTGGGATATTATCTAGTAAGGGTGATGAAGGAAGATATCCCAAGACTGCTTTTCATACAAGATACGAGCACTATGAATTCATAGTAATGCCTTTCAGACTACCTAATGCTCCAACAATATTTATGGACTTGATGAATAGATTCTTTAGGGATTACCTCAAAAAATTTATGGTAGTGTTTATATATGATATTCTAATGTACTCCAAAACCAAGGAGGATCATGAAGAGCATCTAAGAACTGTACTAGAGACCTTACGGAAGGAGGATATCTATGATAAGTACAACAAGAGTGGGATCTAGTTGAAGGAGGTATCATTCATGGGCCATATCATGATAAGCAATGGGATATCTGTGGATCCCTCTAAAACAGATGCAATTATGGGATGGATGAGGCCAACATCGGTAACAGATATTCATAGATTTTTTGGGTTAGCTGGATATTATAGACGATTTGTGAGAAATTTCTTATGATTGTCCAACCTTTTTACCAAGCTAAATTGGAAGGGAGTAAAGTTTTCTTGGAGTGACGAATGCGAAGAAATATTTATGGAGTTAAAAAGAGGCTTATCACCATGCCCGTTCTCACTTTACCCACAAGTGGAGAAATTTTTGTGGTATTTAGTGATGCATCGAAGAAGGGCCTGGGTTGTGTGTTGATGCAAAATGAAAAATTCATTGCCTATGCTTCAAGGCAATTGAAATTTCATGAGAATAATTATCCAGCACATGATTTGGAGTTGGCTGTAGTGATCTTCTCTTTAAAAATTTGGTGGCATTATCTCTTTGGGGAGAAGTGTGAAATATATACAGACCAAAAAATCCTCAAGTATATATTCACATAGAAAGAGTTGAACATGCGCCAGTGAAGATGGTTAGAGCTGATCAAAGACTATGACTGTTCAATCCATTACCACACTAGGAAAGAGAACAAGGTGGTAGATGCTCTAAGTACAAAGGACCCAACAATTATATCATTTATGAGAATTTAGAAGGACCCAATCTTCTTAGATTTTATAAATATGGAGATGGGAATCATAAATAAGGGAACATGACCAATCCTTTCACAAATTATTGATCAACCGTATCTTTTGGAAAGGTTAAAGGATGCTCAAAAGGATAATGTGGGAATTCATAAGAGATTGGAAGCTATTAAAAAATGGAAATCCCCATAGTTCAATGTTAATGAAGAAGGAATTGTGAGATTTGGGAAAAGACTTTGTGTGTTCCATCATGTCTAGAGCTGAAAAATGAAATTTTGGACGATGCACATTGTTAAAATTTCTCTTTTCACCCAGGAAACACAAATATGTATCAAGATCTCCAAGAGTATTATTGGTGGGATAATTTGAAGAAGGAGATCACTGAGTATACATCAAAGTGATTGGTGTGTTAGTAAGTGAAGGCAGAGAGGCAGAAGTTGAAGGGGATGATGCAACCATTTCCCATACCTGCATGGAAATGGGAGAACATAACCATGGACATTCTCACTGGACTTTCTAAGACATATAAAGTCAATAATGCATTCTAAATTGTTGTTGATTGTCTTTTAAAGTCTGCACATTTTATTACAATTAGGGAGGATTTCTCATTGGATCATCTGGCATAGATATATATCAGAGAAGTTGTAAGGCTGAATGGAGTACCACTATCTATTGTATATTATCGTGGTCCAAGATTCACCTCTATGTTTAGGAAGATTCTTCAACAAGATCTAGATACGAAGTTGAACTTCAGTACGGCTTATCATCCTCAAATTGATGGCCAATCTGAGCAGACTATCCAAACACTTGAGGACATGATGACAACATGTTCTATGGACTTCAAAGAAGGGTTGGACCAACATCTTCCACTAGTTTAATTCTCCTACAATAATAGTTTCCACTTGAGGATTTGAATGGATCCTTATGAAGATATGTATGGGAACTGTTTCAGAACACCGACATGTTGGGATTAAGTCATTGAGCGTAAGCTTCTAGGACCAAAAATGGTCGAAGAAATGGTGGAGAAGGTGAAAACCTTTCAGCAGCATTTCAAGGTAGCCCAGAGTCGATAGAAGAGTTATGCTGATAACTATCGATGATACCTTGAGTTTAAAGTTGGAGACATGGTATTTCTATGCATATCTCTATGGGAGAAGGTCATGAGGTTTTTAATGAAAGTGAAGTTAATTCTAATGTACATTGGCCCCTTTGAGATTCTTGATCGTGTTGGGGTTGTGGCCTATCGATTAGAACATCCACCTACCATGGCCAAAGTACATGATTTATTTCATGTATCCCTCTTAATGAAGTATATACCAAACCCTTCACATGTACTCTCTTCAAAGTTATTACAACTAGAGGATGATCTTTCCTATGAGGAGTAACCAGTGAAGATCTTAGATCATAGAGAAAAAGTTCTATGAAATAAGATAATTCCCATCATCAAGGTGTTGTGTAAAAACATAATGTTTAAAAAAGCTACATGGGAATTGGAGGAAGTGATGAAGCAAATTCATACACATCTGTTTTAGTGTGGGAACAGGAAATTTCGAGGGTAAAATTTCTTAAGGGGGGAGATTGTAATGACCCAAACATTCCTTAATGAAAATTCCTCTTGATCTAATTATATTTCTTATTATGGTTATATAAAATGTGAACTTCATTGGTTTAATGTTTATAGGTTTTAATATACCGTTAAGAATTGTGACCGTTGCTAATATATTTGTTGAAAATTGATAACATGACTAGTATAAATATAGGGCTTTAACAAATCCAATTTACCCAGACAAAGGAAGCGATGGCCTCAACCAGTAGATTTTCCCTATAAGAAGCCCATTTTTCAAATCTCGTAAAGGAGGTGGCATAATTGGGCTTCACTCTTGACCAATCCCAAGACAAGATTTAACATGTTAATCTTGAGCGGAACCGACTACGGGAGAAGTGGATGTTAATAGAAATTACCACCCGAGTGATGTTATCTGAGCCACCCCAAGAGTCGGTCACCATTGCACGCCTTACCCTTCAGTATTATGCTAGTGTTATAAGGGGTTATGTAACAAGACCCTAGCACTATGATAATGTACATTATTTTTGTATAAATAATGTTCATTTATTTTATTATTGTTACTTTGTAAATAAATTTTAAAGCACAAATTGTATTTTTTGTTAGTATTCAACTAAAAAATATATTCTGATGAATTAATGGATTTTTGAATTAAATAATATTTTAGTAAAATATTATTATTAAATTAATTTTTATTAAAGATAAATGATCATTTAATTTTATGAATTCAATTGTAATTGTTATTAAGGTTTGAAAAGTGTTTTTGTCAAAACCCATGAATTTTTTGTAAATGTTGGTTTTTATTTTAAAAGTAAAAATTTACATATTTATAAAATTATTCAGATAAAATGAATATTATTTTTGGAATTTGGACATCGAAATTATCTAACGGTGAATGTTTCATAATTTTCTGAGAAAGCCGAATTTTTGGGTAAAAATTAAATACTGTTTAAATATATAATGTGTTTTATGACATCATAATGACCCCATAGTGAGGTAATAAAATACTATAAACATTATGTTCTGCAAATATATGTTTTAGCATTAAAATAATGTGATTTTATATTTGTTTTATTTTTTCTACAAAGATTTTGTGGACCCTCCAAGACTTATAAAACATTTTGTCTTTTTAAATTGTTTTCCTTGAGAGTGTGACTCACGTCCACATAAGAAACCCTATTATTTTACAAAGTTTGGCCATTGGACTTATAAAATATTTTTTCCACTCCCCTTTGGTAAAAACATGGGAAAAAACCATGGGCTGTTTTGTGGTATTGATTAGTTTAATGTGAGGTTTCCCAAACCTAAATAATAAAGAATTCCCTCTCTTTTTCCATATAAACACACCCAAGCTCTAACTTCCTCTTCACTAAAAGAATTTATTATTCAAAAAACCCCTTACATCTTCTCTCTCGATTCCTCCCAAGGTTCTCCAATCTCCCAAGAAGCCTTTCTCAAGCCTCTCCCAAGCCTTTGGGATCACACTTCCAAGTAAGGTATTTCTTCCTTTCTCATTTTTGTCTAATTTTCTTTAAGTTGTTATTCCCTTTTTTCAATTAAAAATGTTGGGTAATGAGTTCTCACCTCCCCCATACTGTTCTTTTTATGTTTGGATGATGGGAGACCCATTTCTCTCTCATTAAATCCTCCCATGTACATCTATTACAATGCCGAAATTCTGTGAGGATTTTCTCTCTCCTCTTTTACATCCATGAATTTCTTTTGTTTTATGCATCTAAATTCCATAATGTTTGTTGGGACATGTATCCATATCACCAACTTACTATATATTTCATGTGGATATGATAATATGACCTTTTCTATCTCATCAACTCTTTTCATGAATCCTTATGTCACATCATTATGCTGCCGAAATTGCACCTCATTTTTCCAAGCCTAGATTATTGTGTAGTGAATACCATACCCATGTCTCTATCAAAGGTATTCACCTTTATAAATATATAACTATTTAATGGTACTTTCATGTATTTATTCAACATTATTTAATTATGGAATAACATATGATGTTGATAGATTCCATGTTATATGATCCATGTGGCACACTTATACATGAAATGAAATGTTTAAGAAGGGTGCGCCCTGATAGCACTCCAATGCATTGGGTAAAGTATAGTATCATGATATGTTATGTCAAATGGGTTTTGACCCATGATAATTCAAGTTAAATGAGGTTTTAATCATGATTCATGTGCAATGATGGATTACTCATGGTCCATGTACAATAAGCCTTGGCTGATGAAAATTCTATGTTATGTGTTGTTGCCACATTTCCATGTTATGATTATCATGATTAATCATGAATTTATGTTCATTTTTATCTTGTCCTACATTGATATGCCTATTGTATAACATGTATTGCATTCCTTATGTTATTCCATGTTTATTTCATTACTGGGCTTTATAGCTCACCCTTTTATTATGCATGTCCTCAGGTTATCCCATGAAATGATAAGTACGATGGAATGTAGTGGTCATGTAAAGGAAGTTTTCTATAAAGATGTTGTGTGTTTTATGTTCTAAGATGTTATGTATTGATCTTAATATCTAAATACACTATACCTATTGATCTTCTATATTGTATCAAGTGAAGATTTTATGTAATAAATCATTTTTAAGTGTGTAATAAAAAGCAGGGTTGTTATACTGAAGTTATGTTGACTTTACCTAATCAGTGATCACTTTGGCATCCTCACAGAACATAAAAGTATGGATAATTACATCCCTCTTCATAATAAAAATATATAATAGTTAAGGTGGATGGATATAATACAAGATTATGATTTTTATATATACTATAACTTGAGTAAATTTAATGTTTTTTTGATACCCTAATTAGTAATTCATGATAGGATGTATTTTAGGTGTCAAATGATTATTGTAAAGGGATATAATAGCTTCCATAAAATAATATTGACAATGATGGGGTTAGTGGAAAAAAATATCTTTATTAGTTGGTAGTGGAATTTTCATTGTTGTGGTAGGTGGAGGGGTTTTAATGGGGAGTCATAGAGGTAGAGTTTTGGTGATAATTTTTCATTTATGTTGATGCTCCATAGGGGTATTCATAGGATGGTGGAATAGAATTTCATTACAAGGTAGTCTTGTTGTTCCACAATAAATTATTGATGAATTCCTCTATCAGTTTCAATTTTCACACTTATTTGTTTGGTTGGGTGTGTCTAAGATGTATCATGACTTGGGGAGGTAGATTTTTTAGCCTAGGATGAATTGATCATTGGTGGAGTTCACAACAAGGTTCATGTTCTATCCATTGGTGGAGATTTAGAATCCTATTCTTACTATCTTGATATTCCCATTGGATGTCTCTGAGTATAAAATGGAGGATGTTTCAATGTATTTTTTCACCGTGTTAACACAATCCTATGGTGGATCTGATTCTGTTTGTCTTTCCATAGACTAACTGATGAAGTTAGCATATATGTTTTTGGAATGTAGGGAGTCATGTTTTGATGATGATTTAAAGAGATGGTATATGGACAGGATTGGGACGATTCATAGAATTATGAGGAAAATAATTTATGATTGGGATCCATATTTTACCTTGTGATTCTTTAGAGTATTATATCATTATTTTGGATCACAACCGCACCTTATTAATTTTTCCATCACTAGATATATGGGCAGATAGAGAGAAAAAAATAGTCATTGAGGATCATTTTTTGGCATTTTTCTTGAGTATCGGTGTCTTTTGGGAAAAAAAATTTACCCTTTGATGAGGTTTCCTATAATAATATCCACCACTCATCCATTAGTATGGAATTATTTAATGTGTTTTATGGATGATAGTGTCATTATCCATTATGCTGGTTTGAGGTGGGAGTGTCATAAATCCTTTCCCTAAAGGGGTACTGAGCATTAAAAAGAAGATATAGATGGTTCAAGAGAATATAGAGGATACATAGGACCATCGTAAGGCCTATGGTGATCCTAACCAGAGGCCCATGGAGAAAGAAGTTGGATACCATGTATTCTTGAGAGTTTCACCACAACGGGGGAGTAGAGTTTTGGTTAGGGGAACAGCCTTTATCCCATAACCTTCAAGCCTTTCTTAGTATTATACTAAATTATTCGGGTGGAAAATTGGATGGTTCTCCAATCATGAATTGATAGGATCCATAACCTCTTCTACATGTTCAATTCTATAAGTATCTTTAAAAGGTCTCCCATGTAATTGAATATGTAGAGTTAAACATTGAGGATGATGTTATGTTCATGGAGTAGCTAGTTGAGATCCAATAATATTGAGTGAATGTGTTTCATGGTATTGTTATTAATTTGGTTCATGTATTGTGGAGGCATGGTGACTTTGAGGAGAGTACTTTGGAATACAAGACACATATTTTTGTTGATTATCCCAAGTTGTTTTAATTTTGGGTTTTTTGTTATGTTTTGTATTGGGTTGTGTAATATTTTTTTTATTGGTTTTTGATATGTTCTTTCTATATTTTTATTCATCCCATGCTAGTGGATTTGATGGGATGTAATGAGATCCAAAAGTGGTATCTTATGGGATGCCTATTTCAACCTTACCCTTCCATCTTTTTTCTTCCCAGAATCAGTTTTAATTATCGATTGTGAGAATTTATTTATAGGAATATAATGTAAGGAAACCTATTTTTAAATCCAAAAAATTATATTTTCTAGGGGTTAGTGGATCTGATAGAGTGTTTAGGGGTGTTCTAGAGGCTATGGGACTATTTTGGTCATTCAGAGGGTCACCATTCAATTTTAAGGATGCATATCCATGGTGAAATCTTATGAGGCCTCCTATATAAAAATTGAATCTTTAATTCCATGGTTATATTTTTTTTCTTCTCCAAATATATAGTGAACCTGTTTACCTCCCAACACCTTCGATCAACACCATTTGGGAGTTCAACCACCTTATATTTCTTTGGATCAATATATCATGAGTCAAGTTGGTCCCTTTTTATCCATTATTCTCTTTTCTTCTTGTTCTTCCTCATTCAATGAATTTATTTTGTGAGATATCCTTTTTTCTTGTTTTTAAATTGTTTAATTATTTATGTTACTTTTTTGGGTTATATTCATGATTAATTTTTTGGTTTCTAGTTCTTTATCTTCCCTTCTTACTCAAAAATATAATTGAACATTTTATTGAGGTGGGGGATTCTTGTTCTCTCCTTTTAAGTGAATATATATGAATTTCAGGATTTTTTTCATTTAAGTAGATTGTGTGGGTTGATAAAATCATATAATTAATTATAATTACTGTAAATTTAAGGTTCAATGACTATTCAATTTTTTACATGTTTTTTATACTTCTTTATAATTTTATACTAATTTTTTTTCTTTGATGAAAACCATATTTGTTGGGAACCTTTTTTGGATTACTGATATTGTGATTTATAGAACATCTTGTGATTAAATTCTCTAAATGATCATGTATAAAATGTTAATGAATTATATATTAATAATGAATTACTTTCCACATAAATTTGGATTTTTGTGATAATACCCATTAAGTAAAAGTAATTATCTAATGTATTAAAGGCCCCTTTTAAACTGATTTTCTATTAGGGGTGAAATCTAGAATTTTTCTTTATGTGTTGATGTGTTTTCTATGACTCTATAGTGGTTATGTAACCTTTATGAGTCTTGTATAATAATATTGGTGACTGATCTAAGTATGGGGCATGTTGTGGGGTGATTTTTGGTGTGTGGTTATTGGCATTGGATGTCAGATGATTGAGCTATGGTGGTGACCTAGGAGTATGTTGTGGAAATTTTGTAAAGATATGGTTGGGTTGTGGTGATGGTTGGTGTGTGTTCAGGTGGATGTTCTTGGTAGGTATGTAGACTATTTAGTGGTGTGTTCATGGTAGTATATTGGTAGTGATAGAATTGGATGTTAACAATGTAATTGAAATGGAATGGGTTGAAAATATAATAATCTTGGGATAGAATAAATCTGTTCTAATAGTTTTGATGAATGGAATGATTAATGAACTTGTATAATTGGATTATATTTTATGGTTAAAGAGGGGTTTCATTAAATAAAAAATGAATTTTTTAATAATCGGAAGTTTGTTGGAAACAACAAAATATATAAATTGATTAAAAATAAAAGGGGATATGAATTATGGATTGTGTCTGGAAATCTTGTGTGGTGTGTTGTATTAGGTGTTGAAGCAGTTGATGGTTTAGGTCATGAGATATTATGGTGGTGTTGTGAGATTATCTAGTGGATTTTTATGTGATCCCATATGTGGTGTATTATTTTAAATCAATCTATCTTATATTTTATTATCATTTTTATACACACACCAACTAAATTTGATATCCTTAACAACTCCAAAACTTTTTCAGTGTCCCATTTTTTCCCGTACATTCAGATTGGTTATGAAATGGAGGGTTAGTTACCCATATTCCTAACACTTCTTTTGATGGTAGTGATTATGAAGGATGGATTTGGAGATGCCTAGTGATGTTCAAGGATGATGTTAGAGAATCATATTGATTATGATGGATGGTGTGAAGAATCTTACTTAGAATAAGGATATGGTATATGGTTCGGTTCATGAATGGTAGGAGGAGGGTATGAGATGGATTTCTTTCACATTTATGATAACCTAATACCACTTTTACATTATGAGTTTATGATATGTGGATATTAAATGAGGATGTAATTCGATTTGAAACCTTTCAATGGTGGGTTATCTAGGGATTTCTCTCAAGGAAAATCAGAGTTAAATGAATATGAAATGCGATGATAAGGAAATAATTTGAGTACATGAAATGTTATATTGGTATGTGAGAGAAGAAAATCAGTGGTGAATTTTTTGTGATGATCCTTACTTATGTTATTTTGATGATATTTTATTAAAATCATATGTGTTTTTTGTTGATTGTTCTATAGTGAAATTGAGATGGATACTTGAAACAATTTGGAGCAAGTGGGTTATTCTGTTTATTCACCAGTATACTAGTTGGGTATTTTAACATAATCATGAGAGAGCTTGGGTATGATCCTACTAATTAGGCATTTTATAATCACCATATGTATATATAAACTATTTTTTAGGTTTATAGGATGATTTCAATGACTAATATGAACATTACTAGCTTGGTCATTAGAGAATTTTTTCTAATGATATAATTTGATTTGTTTGTGGTAATTTATTTGGAGAATTTTATTTTTATTCATTTTGAATTATTAATGAATTTTTATGATGGTTTTGTTTCCCCTTTTTTATTATCAGATGATTTTTTTGGTGGTTTAAATCATATCTCATAATCCTACATTTCTATTGTGGGTATTGCCTCCCATATGAGTGACTTTGTTTATAACCTTGGTTCTAGTTAATATCCAAGGGATAACTGAAGGTGAGATTTGGGGATTATTATCTCTATTCCATAATATCCTCCTTTGGAGGGGTAAAATTGGAGGGAGATATTTTCAAATAAGTGGTATCAATGATTTCTGTTGAGATATAGGATGGATCATGGTGTTAGTAATGTGTGAGGATTTCGTATATTGGTAGGTAAATGACACTAGTAGAGCATGGTGCCTGACATTTCCCAGTGATACTATATAAAACAAAGGATTTTAGGTCCCCCTATAGTATGATATGAGGACTCAAATTTTGCGAATGAACCTAATGATATGGTGACACTTTTAGGTTAGTGACCAAGGAGAGGTAGATGCATCATGTTTTTTTTTGTGATTGAATGAGGTGGTTTTTATAAAATATAATGAATTTAATTATATAAAATTCTATGCTACTGAGATTAGGTATTCCCTTATGTTTTTAGGGATTTTTCGAAGGGATCATTTGCATGCTGTTTAGGATGTCAAAGTTCAGCAGGCTAACCCAATGTATCATTATAGGATCAATCCAACATAGGAGGAAAAGGAATATTACAAGGCATTCAATGATTTTTAGTGGTAGTGTTTCATAAATTTAGAAGGGGAAATCTATGACCTGTAGATAGATACTTGGATGGTAGAGCATGATATTGATTTTGGTAAGATTCTAGATGATCTGGTGTTTCATGTTCTTTTGGAAGTCTTCTAGATGTGAGGAGTGTTTCATTAGTGGTGGATTTGGTGTCTCGGTGATCGAAAGGAGGCATAAATTTATTGGGATGGATTTTAGTGGGAATTTTTTATAGAGTTCATATCATTGATGGTGAAGGTTTCAAAGTGGAAGGAGATATTATCCGATCATTAAGAGAGCCTATTCATGTGATATATTGATATTTAATTTAGGCAACTTTAGAATTTCATTACCAAACACTTTCCAGATGAGTAATCTAGAGAACGATTTTTAGAGGCGGTACTTTTCCATGTGATCACATATAATTTCCCCACATTTATACTACCAACATAGCTTGTGGTGTTGGAGGAAGAAATGATCTTTAAAATTCACTCACATGGAGGATATCCATGATAGGTAGGGTAATATGGTATCTCAAGGAGTAGAGATTTAGGAAGAGGATAAATGATTTCTGGGAAGCTGAGGTTCTAGCTAGTGGGAAGCTTACCACAATAGTATTTCTCATGATGTTCTAGGTCATGATATTCTTGATTTTCTATTTATTGATTTCTATTCATGTTCTATGTTTTTTGAGGTTGATTTCAGTTTTATACATAGTTTTTAACTACATAAGAAGCTCGTAATGGTATGGGTAGTCAGGACCCTTTTTAGTGGAATAAACTATTTCCCCTAAGGCACTATCAAAAATAGGGTCTCAAACTTTTGTTTAGAAACCAGGATAATAGGATTATGTTTATTTGATGGTATATTGAGATGGTAGAGTGTATCTATGTGATATACCTCTTCATTATAACCCCTTAATAGAGCATTGTATTGGAGGATATGAGTAGTGAGGTATAGGATCATGGAATGGGCATGTGCAAGCTATAGAGGTTCCAACGCGAGAGGAACCCAAGGTTGTTCAAGGGATGATCAATTTATCATCTACCTTATTTTCATATATGATTTATTATGGGACATCACAGTCATCAATTGTTCCTTCTTTGATCCATGAATTTGGACTAAAGGTAAAGATCCTTCTTATTCCTTTAGTATTATCCAAAGTAGTTGGATTTCATACTTCTTTGTTTGATGTATGCTAGGAATGTTGAGTAATGGGGGATAATCACCAGTTATTGGGGGATTTCATCCTATTTCAGATAAAACCTCAATATTTTACCCATGTCATGAATTTTTTATATTTTATGTGTGTAATGGATGATTTATTCTAGATGATATTTGTGTCTTCTATGATAGAAGGATATTGTTTAGTGTTCATTGACGTGTGAGGCTATCGAATGGGAGGCATTTGAGTATAACCACTTTTATATAAGTTAAAATAATAATCAACATATTTTTATGTGGTATAGGTTCCAAGGGTTATCAATATGTTTCTTAATATCTTATAAGATAAGGTTATACAACTACCCCTCCCCGCAAACATGAAGTTGAGATCCAGATAGAGTTACACCGAGGTTCATCTCCAGTTTTTATGGCCCCTTAAAATATGAATCCCATATAGTTGTTGGATTTGATACTATAGATTTATTATATCATGTCAGGGGGTTTCATATCGACCAACGTGTTGCCTTAGTGTGTAACAATGTTGTTATCGAAGAAGAAAAATGGTAGAATAAGGTTGTAAAATAAACTAAATGAAGTTAAATGAGGCAAAAATCAAGGATCATTACCTTATTTTAAAAATATATGATCTATTAAAATATTATAATTGATCCATTATTTTTCAAAATAAACCTATATTATGGATATTATTATTTTTGGGTGAGGTATGTTTATATCATGAAGATTTCCTTCAGCTGTAGGTATGGGATCTTTGTGTTTGTGATCATACTGTTTGGGTTCATGAACATAGAATCTATGTTCATAGGTTCATTAACTCTATGATTTGTGAATTCTTAGATGAATTCATATTCAAGTACATTGATGATATACATATACACATGATATCATATGATCATTATACTAAGACTATAAGAGTTTTCATATAGGTTTTTTGATGCTAAAAACTCTATAGAAATCATTCCAATTGTATGTTTTGGATATTGGAAGTGCATTTAATTGAACATGTGGAGTGTCAACAAGTATTGGTCATGGATCTATAAATTAAAAAAAACGTTTTTTCTTGAATTTCACTGAAGAACATGGAAAAGGATTGTGGCTTCCTTGGTCATACATGTTATTATTGAAGACTTATGTCTGATTTCTTTGATATCTTAACCCCACTAACTACCTTGACTAAGAAAGACTGATATTTCATCTTGATTGATCAGTATCCAGATGCAATTCACTACCTAATAGAAAGACTATCAAGTTCCCTAGTGATTCCGTTTCTAGAGAAGGGGTGATGTTTAAGGATTTTTGTGACACTTACCATTGGGGTTTTTGATGTATCGTTAATAAAAATGTGGGAATTTCTTATCAGTCATAGAATTTGTCTTGCCGCAAACATAATTATTCCACCAATGAATTATATTTGGTAACTATAGTGTTTTCCCTAAATCTATAGTGATATTACCTGATCTATGAGAGCTTTGTGGTATTCAAAGAACACTAGATTTAAAGTATGTCTTTATTAGTAGGATTAGAATATATAGAAGTTGAGGTGGATGAATTATCTCAGTGGTTATGATATTGAGATCTCTTATATCTCAAGGAAAAGAAACATTGTGTCTTATGTATTGAGTATGAATTCATTAAGGGACATCGTTCTGGATTCCAGTAATTCTTGGGAATTGATGTAAGGGATTGTAATAATGAATATTGACATGGAGGAGGTCAATATTAAATGTTATATGTAATGATAGGAACTATTATAAATAAAATTCCATTTTTGATTGAACTAAATGCCATATTATGGATAAATAAAACACACAGACTTATTATGTTTTATTGTATCCTATCGAATTTAAAATACCATCAAGCATTATAACCATTGATAATATAGTAGTTGAGAAGTGATCATATGAATAGTATAAATAAAAGTATTTGATAAATCTTATTAACACGAACAAAGGAATTGATGGACTCAACCTATATGATAATACCATATTAATACCATTTAATGGAGCTTCTAATGGATAAATAATCACCAAGATTTTTCCCTGACTAAACCTAATCATAGATCAAACAACTAAAGAAAGAGAGAAACCATTTACAAGAGAAGTTCAAGATCATATATATCACAACCCATAACATGTACATCAAACCAACCCATGAAAATATAAACATCATGCACCTTACCCTCATGTATTTTTCAGTTGTAATAATTGTATATGTATCAATACCCTAATAATATTAATATGTATATTGTATAGTATATTGAATATTTTTTTTGTTAATTTATAAATGATTTTGATTTTTATATGATACAAACATTGTATGTTTGGGAAATATGCAATTTGAATTAAGACATTCATTTTGATGAATTAATGGATTTTTGAAATAAAAGATATTTTAATAAAATTTTATTATTAAATTATTTTTATTAAATTTAAATGATAATATAATGTTTATTATGTTAAATGCAATTTATATAAGGGTTCAAAAACTGTTATTGTCAAAAAAATCATGCATTTCTCAATAAATATTGATTTTGTTTTAAGAGTGAAAATTTAAATATTTAGAAAATTATTTTTGAAAAACTAAATATTATTTTTCTAATCATCACATAGAAATTATCCAATGTTAAATGTTTCATAATTTTTCAAGTTAGTCAGATTTTCGGGTAAAAATTAAAGAAAATATAAATATAAGTTGTGTATTATGACATCCTAATGACCCAAATATGATCTAATAAAATATAAAATTGGTATTCATAACCAAATATATGTTTCAACTTTATCGTAATATGTTTTTATGTTATTTTATTTATTTTATAAGTCCTTTGTGAATCCTCCAAAACCAATATTACATTTTAATGTTTTAGAATCATTTCTTCAAGAACTTGAATCCTTCAACATCCCCATGAGTAATATTTTTATAATTTACCCCTTGGCCTTACTAAATAACTAAAACCACTCCTTATTTCTATAAACCTTGTATAAAATCATGTTATGGTTAACGGTTTTTATTTATTTATTATATAGAGTGTAGAACCTATGTTTGGGAAATAATAAATAACTATGCTCTCTTATCCTATATACACCCACCCATGATCTGCTTACACTCAACTCTAAAACCTTAGAGCACATACATAATATAACACAACCTCTCTAGAGTCCTCCCAATATAACCACAATCTCTTAATAATACCTCCCCCAATATTTTGGAATCATGCTCTTTATGTATGGGATCATGTCTTTATCATCTTTATTCAAGCATCATAATTATCTGATGAATTTTATCTCCAATTAATAATTTTGGGATATATTATTCTATACACCCTTAAATCCCAAATGATGACTAAATTATGTGATACCCATTTTACTCACATTAATACCTCCAATAAATAGTTATGTTCCCCCATTTTTCTCTTGAAATTTCACTTTGATTTTCTATGCCAAACAATTGTGTAATGAATACCAATATCCATTTCCTTTCAATAGAGTTCACCTTTATTAAATTAAAATTATTTTATTTTGTAACTACATTTATTTAATCCATAATACATTATCATGTTATTAAATGTGATTAAACATGTTCCTATGAATATGATCTATGGGGAACGCTCATTCATGTGCATGATATGATTATGATGGGTGTTCCCAGATAGCACTTCAATTCAATGAGTAATGTTTTATTCTCATGAGATTCAATGTATGGTAAATGAGAGGTTATCCTAAGAAAATTATATGATGTTTTATTGGTGGTTAACCTTGAATTATAATAATGATGTCATGTTTAATGTTGTTTCTATATTCCCATGTTCTATTTATATTATTATACAATATCATGCCTCATTATTCTTATTTTTGATTCTCACCCATTTCTTTCCCATGGAAGTGCCTATTTTTTAAAATTTAATACATTATTCAGGTTATGTCTTGTTTATTACCTTATTGGTCATTATATCTCACCCTTTTTTATGTATGTCCCCTGGTTATCCCATGTAGTTTTATGAATGATGGAATTATATGTTCTTTTTAAAGAAGTTTTCAATAAATATGATATAACCCCTATTTTGGGATGTTATGTAATATACCTAATTACCCAAAGGCATTATAATTCTTGATATTATAGGTTGTATTATGTGTTTTACTTTGTAAGAAATCTTGAATTGATGTGTAATAATGTCAAGGGTGGTCATAGTTGGTATTAGAGGAAGGATTAGTAATTTTTGATATAAGGATTAGAATACACTTGTGAAATCCATAGGTATAATAAAAAAAATACGAAAACATACCTATGTTTTGGTATATTATAAACTATGTGGGTTCTAATAAAATACATCACTATCTGTATACTCAAGTGGATGTGGATTTGGAACAGATGTACCTAATGGTAACACCCAAAACACTACATTGAGCTAGACTCGACTGGGAACTGGTATATGAAAATGGGTCTTTATATATACATAGTTGGACAATCCTAGGGGATTTACATTGGTAAATTTACGAGCTCATTATAAACCATTATTATGGGAACAAAAAATACCTATAAGTGACTATGTTCATAAATATATCATGGACAACTTATGTTGAAGCCTGGAAATTCATAAGTTAAGGAATAAATTTCATTTATAAATTAAACCTTTAATGTTATTGAATTCATGTGTATGTGTTTAATAGTTTAAAATAATCATCCCTTATTTTCCCTTAATTATATATAATGTTCATAAATATGAGGGACTATATAAACAACTAATGTGAAGGTAAATGTATTGAAATCCCAAATGAGATGTTGAACTTGATGGGAGCCGGATTCATGAACTTTTTTATGATACTCTCTCAGTTGAGTATGGATTTGTATAGAAATATGAATCTATTAGAACACCCAAATCCCCTTAATAAAGAACAAGGTGAAATTGAAACCTTTATCTAACAAATCCCACTGACTATCAATGGATCATCTGATTACTTAATCATAGAATAGTGAATCAACTCCATTGATAAGATCTTCTCCATCCTTCAATGTTCTGAGCATTAGAAGATTATACTAGATTTATATTATATAGAGGGAGAAACTAATCAGTAATGGATATGGATCATGAATACATATCCAATGTCGTGGAATTAATTCCAGAAAACATTTTTCAAAAAATATTTTCCATGGACTCTATGACTTAAAATGGAAAGGGATCTCCTTGACCTCATGAAAAAAAATGACGAATCCATTTCATTGTATGAAGAAAACTTCATGATAATTTCATGATATTCCTCTAGATTTGTCCATACCCATAACTGAAAATTTGACCACTTCTTTGGTGGGGGTAAAATTGAGTCTCTAAAATAACTAGTGATCTAATACTTTGATAGATATGAGAAAATTTTCATGTGTTCCCTCAAAGTAGAAATGGAGATTATAAAATGTTAGGATTATCACAAGGATAGGAATAAAAAATAGATTTCAATTCAAATGGTGCAATGAATAAATCTATTTCTGGTAAGAAATTTCAACATCCCAATTGGCTAAAGTGTAAAAATAATCACCCTAGAATTTGACTAAGGGGTGATTAAATGATTTAGGTGTAGGAAAGAAGGGAACCTATCAAGAAATTGTTGATGGGAGAGACCCACTAATGTAATATAAAAGAGTAATTCTCCACCCTACCCTCAACCTATTTTCTAGTGTTTTAATATAAAGGAACAGGGAATATATGAAAACCAATTCCATAATTTAAGGGTTTTCAGATACAATCAACACCAACAACCTCAAAGGTAGAATGGGTGAGAATATTCCATCCTAAACACTGAGGTGGTTCTCAATAATGAAGTGGTGACATTTACACTACTTATTCATTAAATAATAAGAAAATTTAATTTTTTATAATCGTTCTATTAATCCCATCTTATCATTAATGTTTAGTAGAACTATTAAAATACCACCACAAATAATGGAATTAAAGTTGTCAGTGAAAATTGAAAATGGGGTAATTAATGTAACCAAAGTATATAAATCCTCCCCTATCAAAATTTTTGGGCTATAATTCACACAAAAACTTGTAATACTACCGTGAGTGGAAATTGATTAAATTTTCGTTATGGATTTGATTTCCCATATATAACCAACATAGATTATCATGATAAATAAATTACTCTCCATATCATGAATTGTGTCCTGATTCTGTACAAGATCAAGGAGGAGGATTACTATTCTTTATCCCAAACATATCAATCATGGATATTATTTCCGTATGATAAATTGTATCTAGCTCAAATGATTGAATATATAGAAAATATAATCCTTTAATACATTCCCATTGTGAGGAAATATACAGATGTGTTTACTAAATAATTTCATGGCCTTCCTCTTAGGTGAGAGGTTTAATTTTCAATCAATATTATACCTAGGTAATTTCTATTTTCCAAAACTCTATATAAAATGGATGGTTTGAAACATGAGGAGCTGAAGAAAAAAACATAAGACAATCTGGATAAAGTGTTAATATGCACTTGTGTTTCATCATGGGGTGTACCATCCATCTTTATCAAGAATAATGATCGATCAATTCACATTTTCATTGATTATCATGATCTAAAAAATAACATGATGAATAAAAGGTATCTTCTACCATGGATTGATGAATTATTATTTCAGCTATGTAGATCTCAATGCTTCTCCAAGGTGGATATTTGGTTAATGTATTATCAAGTTATGATGAAGAAGGAGTATATGCCAAAGGATTAATTCTATACAAGATATGGGAATTGTGTTTTCATATTAATTCCATTCATGCTCACTAATACACTAGAAATATTCATCAACATGATGAATAGAGTCTTTAGAGATTACCTCAAAAAAATTTGGTTGTCTTTATATATGATATTTTAATATACTCAAAACTCAAGGAGTATGAGTAGAATTTGAGAACTAAGCTAAATACCTTATGAAAGGAGAATTTTTATGAAAATTAAATAAAATGGTATTTATGGTATAATTTAGTATCATTTTTGAAAAAACTTATCACAAAAAATGGGATATCTATGGACCCTTAAAAGAAATAATAAATTTATGGATGGCCATTTATAACAAATTTGACACAAACTTGTAGGTTATTTTTATTAGTTGGGCACTATATTTGATTTGTGAGAAATTTATCATTATTTTAAAGCCCTCTAACCATGATAAAATAGAATGGATTCATGTTTGTTAGGAATAATTATTGTGAATAGAGATTCAATATTTTTAAAAGAATATTTTCACAACATCTATACATATGATACCCACAATTGGGGAACTTTTCATTGTATATAATGATGCTTCGAAGACGGTCTTGGGTTGTGTACTAATGTCAAATAAAAAATTAATAGCCTATGAATTAGGGAATTTAAATGTTCATGAACAAAACTACCTAATGCATGATCTGGAGTTGGATGTACATATAATTACTTTGAATATCTTGTTTCACTATCACTTTGGGGAGAAATGTGAAATACAACCTGATCATAAGTGCCTCAAGTATATATTTATAGAGAAAAAGATGAATATGCACCAGTGAATATTGTTAGAGAAAATTAAGGACTATGAATGATCAATCCACTAACATCATAGGAAATAAAATGAAGTGGGAGATTATCTATATATAAACGATCAAGTAATTTTATCATTGATGAGAATTGAGAAGGATCTAATCATCTTAGATTTAAAAATGATTGACATAGGAATCATAATGGAAGGAACACAATAAATAATTCCATAAATGATTTATCAGCCATCCCTTCTAGAGAAGATATTGGATTCTCAGAGAGATGGGGTGAAAATTCAAAAGAAGGTGGATGTTATGTGAAAATGGAAATCCTCAAAGTTTAAAATTAAGGAACGAGTTTTGTGATTTGGGAAATTACTATGTATACCATAAAATACCATGTTAAAGAATTATTTTTTGGATGTTGCACACAGCTCAACCTTATCCATTCATCCAGGTAGCACAAAGATGTATCGATATCTCTGGGAGATCTATTGTTGGGATAATAGGAAAAATGAGATCGTGGAATATACATCAAGGTTTCTTGTATGTCAACAAGTAAAGGTTGAAAATAAAAAATCCAAGGGGTTGATACTACCATTTATAATACCTACATATAAATGGAAAAAATAACTAGGGAATTTTTTACTAGTCTTTTAAATATATCAAGAGTAAATAATGTTATTTGGTTTATAGTAGATCATCGTACAAATTTTGATCACTTCATTGAAATTTGATATTACATATCACTTGATAAACTTGCAAGGATATACATTAGAGAATTTGTGAGGATTCATGGAACACCTTTATTGATGGTATCTATTCATGAACCAAGATTTTACTCCATGTTTTGGAAGAGTCTCCAACAAGCTCTAAATACTAAGTTAAACTTCAACATTACTTATAACCTACAAACTGAAGGCTAATCTTAACCAACTATCAAGACACTCGAGGACATGTTAAGATCATGTTTTATGGACTTCAAAGGATGATGGTATAAAAATATTCCTCTAGTATAGTTTATAAATAAAAATATTTTTCACTAAAGCATCAAAATGTATCCTTATGAATCCCTTTATGAATCACTTTATGGATAGTGGTTTTGAAAACCCACATGATTTGATGATGTTGGTTAATGAAAATAGCTATGTCCTTAAATGTTCAAGGAAATGGTTAAAAAGGTCAAGACAATTTAGTAGCGCATCAAGGCTGATCAGAGTTAAAAGAAGATCTATGGTGAAAATAATTAGTGACACATAGAGTTTGAGGTTATATATTAAGTATGTGTTGGTATATCTATATGGAATAAAATCATTATATTTGGGAATATGGGAAATATTAGTCCAAGATACATTGGTCCCTTTAAGATCCTTGATCACATCGAAGTGGTGGAATATAAACTAGTACTATTACCTAACATATCTCAAGTACATTATGTTTTCCATACATCCCTCTTAAGGAAGTTCAAATCAGACCTCATACATGTGTTGAATCCATAGGTGGTACCACTTTAAAATGTTATTTTGTATGAGGAGAAATCAGTGAAGATCTTATATTATAGAGACAAAATTATATGCAATAAGATAATGAATCTAGAAAATGTGATATAGTGAAATCACATGTTTGAATAAGTGGCATAGGAACTAGAGGAAGTGATGAAACATAATTACCCTCATCTAATTTAGCGTGTTAAATGAAAATTTCGAGCTGAAATTATTGAAGGGGGAGATTGTGATATTTTATAAATAAAATAACCTTTATGATTGAAATAAATGAATTATTATGGTTGTAGAAAAAACATTCAATTATTTGGTATTATTATATCCAATTGAATTTAAAAGACTTTAATCATTATAAATGTCAATAATAAAGATTTTATCATAGATCATACAATTAGTATAAAGATAAGTCATTGATAAATCTAATTGACATAGAAAAAGGAAGTGATGGCCTTGAACCGTATGATAGTACCACATAAATCCTAATTATTTGATCTTATAAGGGAGATAATATCAATAATATTTTCCCTTGACCATGCACTAGATGAGATCTAACAAGAAAATCATGAGAGAAAATATTTATGGGAGAAGTTAAATATTATTGAGATCATGACCCAAAAAATGTATGTTGAACAACCCCATGAATATCTCACCAACACACATCTTACCCGTAGGGAATTTGATGTTATAATAAAGGTCTATGTATCAGGACCATAATAATATTGATATGTATTTTTTTATAAAATAGTGAATATATTTTCATCCTATTTTTGTTACTTTAAAAATTATTTTAATTTTGATATGATAAAATGGAAATTATATTTTTGTGTAATATGACATTTCAATTAAGGCCTATATTTTGATGAATTAATTGATTTTTGAAATAAGTAATATGTTAATAAAAAAATATTATTAAATAAGGATTTTTAAATGCAAATAATAATATAATTTTTATGATTTCAAATGTAATTTATTTAACGTTTCGAAAACTATTATTACAAAAAAACCATTATTTCTCAATAAATATTGAATCAGTTTTAATAGTGGAAATTTAAATATTTAGAAAAATATTTTGGTAAAATAAATTAAATTTTTTTGAATCATTATGTCAAAATTATTGAATGGTGATTTTTTCATAATTTTGTGTGATAGTAGAATTTGTGTGTTAAAAATAAAGACAGTATAAGTATATAATGTATTATTACATAATAATAACTATAAAGTGTTGTAATTAATGCTATAAATGTATAAAATACCAAATATACTTTTACAATTTATATTAATGTCTTTTAATTTTATTTTATTTTTTGCTATTATAAATATTTTATCAATCCTCCAAAATCTATATTTCATTTTTATGGTTTTAAAATCATTTCATTAAGAACAAGACTCACAAAAACATCACGAAGGGTAATATTTTAATATGTTCATACCTTAGCCTTATCAAATAAATAAAACCACTTATCTATTCTAGAAACCATGGTTAAAAAATATATAAATTATTGTGGGTTTCATTACATTATTATATAGAGTGAAAAACCTATGTTTGGAAAATAATAATTAACTCCTTTCTATTCTCCTATATAAACCCACCCAATATCCCCTTTCTATTCAATAAAAAACAAGGAGCATGTCATTACACTTTTCAACCCTCTCTATAGTCCTCCTAAGGTTCCCCTATGTTCTCAAGAATCCCCCACTAATATTTTGGAATCACCCTTTCGAAGTAAGGGATCCTCCCCTTCTCCTCTTTATTCATGAATATTCATTATGTTATGATTTTTATATCCAATTCCTGATTTTGGAATATATTATTACATATGCCCTTACTTACCTTATGAATATTTAATGATGAGATACCCATTTCACTCTCGTTAGTCCCTCCCATGAATAATTATGTTCCCCCATTTTGTTACCGAAATTTCACTATGATTTTTTATGCCATATAATTTCTTTAGTGAATACCCATACACATTTCCATTCAAGGGAGTTCAACTTTACACACTTATACTTATTTTATTGTGGAATTACATGTATATAACCCACACTATATTATAAATGTATTAAATATAATTAAATATTTTTTTGTATATGATCTCTGTAGAACACTTATGCATGTACATGATATGGTTATGATGGGTTCACCCAAATAGCAATTAAATGAATGAGGTAATGTTTTAATATAATTATATGATATATATGGTGCATGGGTGTTTATACAAAGAACATTATTTTATTTTTTTCATATAGTTTAAACATAACTTATTCTTATGACTTCATGTTTAAAGTGTTTTCCACATTCCCATGTTCGATTATATGTTATCATGATATATCATGTATCATTGTTCATGTTTATGATTGTCACACATTTAATGTCCCAAGGATTTTAATATTATTTAAATTTTAAAACCTTATTCATGTTTTTGTTTATTTATTCCCTTACTAGTCATTATAGCTTACCCTTCTCTAATGCATGTCCCTAGGTTATCCCATGTTGTTTCAAGAACGATAGAATAATATAACCATGTTAGGAATTTTTCAATTAAAATGATGTACCCCCTATTTTAGGTTGTTATGTAATGTACCTAATTACAAAGAGACATTGTACCTATCATTACTCTAGATTTTATTATATGTATTCCTATGTAATAAATCATAAATTAATGTTTAACAAAGAAAAGAGTTGTCATATTATCTTTATCACACGAGAGTGGAATCATCACTTATGTACTAGGTGTAGGAGTATGATTTGGGAAGAAAAGAGGTGAAGGTGATTCAAGAAATTTTCATCTAGGTTGATGCTCCACAGGGGTGGAGAAATGATGGTCCAAACTAAATGTTACGCTAGGGATGGTTGTTTATTCCATTATAAATGCATGAGGAATTCCCTCGTGAGTTTCACACCTTTACCTTGATTATGAATTTGAGTGTGTCTAAGATATATAGTGGATTAAGGTATATTTAGTGGCCTATGATGAATTGGTTAGTGGCAGAATTTAGGGTGAGCTTCTTGGTCTTCCAATCAGTGAAGTTCTAGCATCATGTTACTAGGATTTTGCTTTTTTCCTTTAGATTTACTCGAGTGTAAGTGGGATTAAATTTTCATAGATTTATTCACTGAGTTACTCATAATATTTGGTGGATATAATTTTTTGGGGTGATCATAGACCTAATGATGAGGAAATGTCATTTTAAGTGATCTGAGAGTCAATTTATTTGGATTATTTTGTAATGTTATAAATGGATAAATTATACGGCTCTATAGGGTGTTTAGAACCATCATTTTTTATTGGTATTATTTTTTATTTCATGACCTTATATGGGAATGGAAAATTATTTTGGATCCCAAATCATTCTTATCATAATATTCCATTCATAAAAAGATTAGAATATCGAGCAGACAATCCAAATGTAGGAGGATATGTTGTGGGAATACATCTTGGGTTATGGATGGTTATGGGTAAATTGATTACCACTGGTTGAGTTTTCCTATAATAATAGCTACCACTTATCCATTAAGATAAAAATATTTGAGGCATTATATGGATTTTCATGTCATTCTCCATTATGTTGGACTAATGTTAGACAATCATTTTTCCTTGTCCTTGATGTAGCATAGAAAACAATAGAGAATATCCAGATTGTTTGATGGTTGATTAAGGTGGAAGATGACCATAATAGGGTCTATGCTGATCATTGGCATAAGAACCAAGAGTTTTGGGTTATAGAAAATGTGTTATTGAGGGTTTCGTCTCAAATGGGGTAGTGAAGGTTTGGTCGGAGGAGTAAGATTTCTCCCCAGTTCATCAGACCATTGAAGGTGTTGGAGCATGTTGGAGGTGTTGGGTGTTAGTTGGTTCTCTGACCTTGGATAGACATGATCCAAAATATATTTCACATTTCTTATCTCTATTAGTATCATCGTGATGAATCCCTTGTCATTGACAAGGTATAGTAAGATATTGGGGATAAAACATCATTCAAGGAGTGACCAGTTGGGACCCATGAACATCAAGAGAAGGTGTTACGAGAAAAATATATCCCTTTTTTCCTGTTATGTAGAGGATTTTTGTCTTGTAGAAGAGTGATTGGTAATGTGAGTCGTATATTTCTTCTCATATTTCCATGTTTTTTTATTCATTGGGTGGTTTAACTCTTGGTTTGTTTTTATTTTATTAATTATTCCTTTGTCCTATTAATTATCACGTTTTATTAATATCTATGTTGGTCTATAATGAGATACCTATGTGGTGTCTCATTGGATGGATATTCAAAACCATTATTTCCTTCTCTTCCTTCTTTTTTATTTTTTTATTTTTAAGGAACATAATTTTTCGAGATGTTCCTAATGTGAAGATTTTAAATTCTAAATCTCTCCCTTTACATATTTCTTGGACTAAGTGGTTATGAGAGGGAGTTTGTGGGTTTTATAAAATCATTGTTTCAGTTTTGGTCATTCATATGGTCATTATTCTATGTCAAGGAGACTGTAGAATGGGGAAGGTTGTTTTGGCCTTGGGGGATTAGAGGTTGGTATTGGATATGGTTGTTTTGTACTAGGATGTGCTATAATGAGTTAAATGACATGTATGGAAATTTTCGAGCGTGTTTCATATAGGGTGTCAAGCTTTTGGAAATGGGGATCCAGAAAATTCCTTTGGTATCTCATTTTCTAAGAATTATTTAGGGATGGTCTCCCTATGAGAAAAAAGTAATGTATAGACACACACACCATGGGGTCGGTCATGGTGGGGATAAAATGGACTAAGGCTTGGTGCTATGATATAATGTCTATCCTTAAAGACATCTATGTTCTAAAATACCCTAATACCACATTATGGTCATGAACATGGGGTGGCAAAATGGGTTTTTAGACAAATTTGAATCAGGGGTTCAATGAAATAATTATCAATATAAGATTTCACTAGAATCACAGTGAGAGGTTTGAGGACCCTCATGATGAAATGAATGCTTAAAAAGGGTACTATATAAAAAGGTTTCTCTATGATTTTTTAGTTAAGTTTATATTCTTCTCTAGAGCCATATTCAAACCCTTAATCTCTCAACACATTCTAGTGGCACATTTTCAGAGTTAGAAATTTTCAGTTCATTTAGATCAAAGTGTCACAAATTGAGGTACACCCTCATATCCTCTCCTCTAAATTATTCCTACTCTTCTTCCTATGAAATAATATTGTTGTTGATCTAATGTATTGGGTCATAAATCTTGTAAGTAATTATAATACATTTTTTTTTCTTAGGTTCTGGTGGTGGTTTATTCTTGATATTACATTGTTTCTTGAATAGTTTTGGACATATTTTTGAGGTTGGGAATCCTTGTTCTCTTATTTTATTTGAATCTATGGATATTTCATGATTTTTTATTCTGTTTTGTAGATAGTATGGGTTAGTATAACCATATGATTATATTTATTCTTATGAAATTTAACGGGATGGGAGTATTAACCGGCTTTTATTTTTTTTACTATTTATGATATTATACGTGATCAATAAATTTTATAAAATCCATGGTTTTGGGGAACCGTATTTGGATTATGGTTATTGTGATTGGTGTAAATTTTTGAGATTCCTTTATTGAACTCATCATGCATAAAAGACTGTGAATTTAAATAGATAATTAATCTGTTTCCCAAATAAATATAGATTTTTGTAATAATACACATGAAAAAAAACTAATGGTGAAATGTATTGAAGGCCCCATTAATACTAATTTTATAGTATAATTTAATGAAATAATATTTTTTATGTATTGATATGATTGCATTGACTCTATGTTTGTTATGTTATTGGTTTTACTAGGTTTAATACCCTTAGAGGGGGTGAATCAGGGTATGAAAATTTTAAAAAAACTCCCCTATTTTGATCACGTTTCTTCATGAAATGAAACACTCTTTTATAATAACCCAATATTTTGGGATATAATTCTTATCTAATAATTTTTTTTCTTTGATAGCCTGAAATACATGTAACCCAAAATCTAAATAAACCATAATAGATTGTTTCATTATAACATATCCATTAAATTAGAGGTATGAATAGAAATAATAAATTTTTTAAAATTATTAATATTTATCTATTATAAATACAATATATTTATAAATAAGTACTCAATTTTTAGTAAAGTTTTCACATGCTTTAAAAATACATTTTCTCTCAAAAATGTATTTTATTAATTTTCATGAAAAAATAATATAATATATTATCTACACCTTTAGAAAATATATTTAACAGTATTACATTTATTTTTGAAATAAAAATTTCAAAATTAGTATAGAATGAATTTTTGAGGATTTTCTTAAAAGATTTATTTTTTGATGAATAGTGATAAATAATGATTTTTATTGAAAAATAATTTTCATTTAAAAAATTTATAATATTCAATATTATTTTTAAATGGTTTCAAAGTAAATATTAATTCATTTATTTTATTAATAATACAATTATGACTAATATAATTAATTTTATATAACATCTTGGTAATAAAAAGTTAATGGTTAAGAAAATATTTTTTAAAGAAAACTAATTTTAATTGTGTTTTGTGAGTTTAGTTCTAAATTAAATTCATCCAATTATATGAATTGAACTTTATAAAATTTTATAAATATTTAAAATTACTTGACTAATTTTTTTAATGATTCCACTTCCATTTTTTCATAATTAATGGTAAAAAAGAGTAAAAATTTATTGTTACGGTTAAGTTTAAAACATGTTTACCAGAGGTGAAACCAAAAGATAATGGAATTTTACTGATTAAAATTTTCTATATTATATATTAAAGATGTATTTGTACCCCCTAATATTCTGCATTTTAATATCTATCCATTTCTAATCATTTTTCTTGAGAATTACTTTATTATATTCTAATTATTTATGAAATTCCAAGTGTGTTATATGCCCCACATATAAAAGGAAACCCCAAATTTATCTTCTTAACACCATATTGAGAAATGTTTATCATAAAAAACCTACAAATTATCTTATAATCATCTATATCTATGAACTAGTGGGGAAGTTTTTCTTAAAAGACAGTTCAATGGTTCCTTATGAATAAATCTAAAGGAGGCCTACTGAAGTAGAGGTAATAAATCCATAAAATATATTTCAAATTATTTATTCTTATACCACCAATAAATATTTTGAATTAATCATAAAATATTTAATATATTATATTCAATATACATAAATTTTATTATTAATATGTAACCACCATTTCCCCCTCTTTTCCATCAAATGGGTTGTGAAATCATAACTCATACTTACTTGTGGACTACCAACCCCACATAGTGATAAAATTAATTTTCCATAACCATATTTAATTGATGGTTATTATTATTTATTTAATTGTTATATATGATATTTATTATTTAATTATTCTAAAGTAATTATAATATAATATATTCCTTCTTATATTCAAATTTGTTGGAAAATGATAACTTCAGTTGTGTGTACGTGTTGAATACTACCTCCACAAAGAGATGTGACTTATTATTCATTTATACATTATATGGATGATAATAATGATATATTTAATGAATTTATATGATATATATGATCTAATAATGATTCTATACTGGTAATTGTTTTTACTCAAATTTTATTCCATCCATTGAAAAGTGAAAAGAGTGTTCATGCATTCGCACGGCTAACTGTCTCCATGAATGGTGTAATTCATATTTCTATCTTCACCATTTATGAATGATTAGAAATATGCATGTAATTAATATATGTGATATTTATATCATTATTAATATTCTTTATATTATGGAACCATGTTCAATGGATAAGTATTTGAATCTTCATACCAAAAATTCTATAAAAATTATATAGTTGACAACCATAAATGATGATTTTAATAAAGAATTAATAATATATGGGTTCAAAAATGTCATAAGAGGATAATATATGATATTATAACAATATAAATTATTATGTTATAAAAATTATAATAAAATTAAATTTATTATATAGGAGTTTGTAACACCTTTGATTCAAGTCGAACTTGTAGTTTGGGATTTATGTTACAATGTAAATATTTATCAGGATTATTTAAGATGGAGTTTCCAATGAATAAATTTTATGATCTATATCTAAAAAACACATAAAAATTATTATAATCTTGTTATTTCTAGATATTACATGATTTCATTTAATTTTTCTCTCTTTAATAACTCAATAGATCAAATGAATTTTTTGAAGGAAAACAGACTTTATTTCTCTCTTCGACTAAAAATATTTTTTCTTCCATGTCCATGTTTTATAAAATGGTTTTCTAGAATTTTTTTAATATTGTAAAATAATTTTTTAATTTCATTTTTATCTAATTTTTATTCTTTATAAAACAGTTCAAAATGAATCATATTATATTTTTCTAAATAATGAACTTTTTATTTCTTACTAAAAATGTGAATGGAATATTTGTTTTGGCATACTCGACGTGAACAAAATTATAAGATGTCACACCAATTCAATGCATTGATGTTGACTCTAAATGTTTTAAAAGTTATTTTCAATGAAAAAAATTCCTTAATAATTTGGACATTTTTTTATTTAAAATAATTGATTTCAAAATGAATATATAATTTTTCTGAAGAAATATTACATGATATCGTTTAAAGAAATTTTTCATTTAAAATTACATCATTTGATGTTACATATTATTTACTACGAATATGATCCATTAATACCATATTATTATGTCTCTATATGTTTTATTATTATTATGATGAGATGTTTATGAAACCCATTTATTTTCTATAGGTTATTCTATGATGAATTATTGAAATGTTTATGAAACTTGTTTCCTTTGTAGAAGTTATGATATATGATAAATAATGATATTATGATACATATATCAATGGATTATGTTTATTTGAATAGTGGAACAAATATTATATATCCCTCTAATTCACTAGGTAAATATAAATATCTCATAAGATAATATTAACTAGAATGTGGAGTGAACCAAGTTCGGTAAGGGGCTCTATCCACTATAATATTCATAGGAGTGAACCATGACTAAGGATATAATGTAATATGGAGTGAAACAATTATACTATGATAGTCATGGAAATGAACCTTGAAAAAGGATATAATAAAATGGAAAATGAACCAAATGAACTATTATTATATTCGAAATTAGTTTGATTAAGTAAATGATTTTCTATTCTTATGTGTAAGCCAAAAACATATGTATTATAACAATGTTTTTCTCTCATGACTCATTTTATTCAATTCCATTATTATTCATGTCGTATAAACTAGCATGATTTATTCCATGACTTAATATTATGATCTATGATATTCCAGGTATGGTTTTAAAATGTTAATATTATATTCACATACTCTTATGTTGATGTTATTCATAAGATATCATTGATACATCTCTTATTTACCCTTACTGAGCATCTGAGATTAACCCTTTTTTTATTTTCATAATATTAAAAAAATGTTCTATGTAGGATATCTATAAGAAGAGTAATATGTTGGAATATTATTTTAGGAGATATCAAAGATCATTCATGAAATAATAGGATTATACATCTAGTCTCTAAAAACACTAAACCTTTATGGTCCTCTAGTGTGTATTTGTAAAATATAACTAATATCAATCTATTAAGAGGTAATATCTTTGTATGAAAATTATGTGTCTCTATAATGGGTATCATATTTTGTTTTAGTCAATATTAATAGATTAGGATTAGATAAACTTGGTGAAAACCATGGGAATAATTCTATGTATATGATAACATTCTAATGTTTTGTTAATGGATGTATTATCTAGTTTTTCTAAAAATTACATTCATGTATGGATACTATAAGTGTACATGGATTTGAAATAGATACATATAAGGTTAATGACCCTAAAAAATGGTTTGTAGAGTATATATGGACGATTATTTTTGTGCAAGGTATGTGTTCCCTTTCTATACAACTAGTTTAATCCTTCCAGGGGATATGTCTGGGTTAATTCACATTTTCTTTATAAACCTTTATAGAGGATTTGAATAGATGATGAAAATTAGGTAATTGGGTTAATCAAAAGGCGTTATGGATTGAAAATAATGTGTCATGATTTAGACATTAAATAAATGATTTTTTCAAATTATCTAGTTTCTAACAATGATTATTGTTTCCCACCCTATTGTTTTTGGTTTTAGTCAATAGATGGAACTTGAAGGAACCATGTTAATATTTAATTTGATTGATAAATACATGATTTTACTACCGATCAATGAAACTTTATGGGAGATTGAATATAAAATATTTTTTTTATTATTACATAAACATCTTTATCTATGGATCATGATAATCATATAAATGATAAAAGGTGGGAACAATGTTCTATTATGTCCTTCATGAGGAAACATACACCATCTTTTAGTTTGAATGTTGATCCCCTAGTTTTTTATCAATATATTAGTACCGATAAAATTATATTTAACATTGTATAATTTTTTATACATGAAAATGATATTTTGGATGCTTATAATTTCCAAGGAAAAGGGGATCAATGATGTAATCTTATTAAGAACATGAGGCAATACAAATAAATTGAATCCATAAATCGGTATGATTTTAAAAGATTATTTTTTTAAATAAGTACTTTACTTGTATTGTTTTTATGAAAATAGGGATGTAATTACTTGAGTTAGTTAATAAGGATGATTAATACCATAATGACTATGAGAAAAATTATATGGGATATATTATGTATGATTATGATATTATAATCCAACCTTATAGTAAGATTGATCCATTCTTCAATGGATTAATAAAATGTTTCTAGGGGAGTTATCCATGAGATACTCTAGTAGCTATGAAGAAATAAATTCTATGTGATGTCATAGTGGATATGGATATTAGATTTACCCATCAATCCCATGGTTTTTATAAGAAAAAAATAAATAATTCAAGGGAAATTATAATAATAAATAACATGGAGAGAAAAATATAAGGTTTTATTATGATCTAAGTGTGGAAATAAACCTGGTATAAATTTCCACAATAGGATTGGTAAATTTTTTAACTGTGGAAATGATGGTTATTTAGAAATCAAATGTTGAAGTGATGGGAAGAATTTATCAAATGATAGAGATAAAGAACCAAAAAATGTACCAATCACACTCTAAAGTTTCAAGTTCATATTGTTTGGAAATTATGATAACCAGATCTCAAATACAAAGTTTAATGAAGTTGATTGATATCAACAACCTCATAATCCCATAGAAAATAGAAAATATCATGTGGCCATAATTTCTAAATCTAGTTAAGATAACAAAGTGTTGAAATGTAGACTTACCATCCACTCAAGAACAATAAATATTTTATATCTAAATAATTTTTTAAGGGTATCACTATACCTCCTCAATGAAAAAATGATAAATTAGAAGTGAAAACTCATAATAATAAAATGATCACATCCCAAGTTTATAGTTTTTTCTTAAATTTTGATTGTGGGAATGTTCTTCATGAAAATATTGTTATTCTACGTGTAGTTAAATTTTATTTTGTCTTAGGGATAAATAGAATTTCTTTACACAAATACCACATAAATTACCAAGGGAAGTCACTTTTGAAATTATAAACCAACCATTGATCATCTATCATATTGATGATAAATATGAACTTATGATGGTAATTTAATTCATTTTATGGGTCTTTAATTCTGTTAAAAATATGTGTTAATATCATATGGTTGGGGAGAAACTAAAAATCAAAGAAATTATTATTTTGTGGGAGTTTATTGATTTATTTTAAGAAGAGTTACATAGTCTTCCACTGAAACACGAAATTGAGTTTTCAATTGATCAGTTACAAATAGCTACACCAATTTCAAACACTCTATATAGAATTTCCCAAATTGTTTTATGGGAATTAAATAATAAAATACATGCTAATATTAATAATGGATTCATTTAGCCCTATGTGTCACCTTGGGGTTTAGTTTTTTTAAATAAATATAGATCAATGATACATTGCATTAATTATCAAGAGTTAAAAAAGATAACCAACAATTCATCATAAATATAGGGTCTATAATAAAATATAGGCTTGTAGAAAATAAAATAAAATTGAAGAAAATACTTAACGAAAATATTCATTAAATAATTTTCATTTTAAGACTACGGGAAACATATAATGGAATATAAATGGAAAAAAATGGTTACAGTGGTGGGAAAACTTATTAAAATTGTATACATTAAAAAGAAACAACCCTTTTGACTTTTTGAAAAGAAAGTAAAAAATGATCCAATTGGAAGGATCCCATTTAAAACTTATAAATATTGTTAAAAAAGACAAATAATTTCTAGAATAATTTATTTAATTAAATAAAATTGTATTTTTTAAAACAATTTTTGAAATATATTTATATGGAAAGAAAATATTCCTTATCCTACAGAGAAATAGGATAAATGTTTTATTAAAAATATTTTTTTCTTGATTAATGTTCCAAAGAGAGGAGAATTTAAAAGAAGACATAAAAATTACACATATATCTAGAAGATAATAATATATAAGTGGTATATAAAGGATAGATTATATGATTTGATCAACAAAAATATAATCAACCCCAAAATGAGATTAAAAAAATTATACTACTTTGGTACCTTTTTAATTATATCACCATGAAAGACTAAAAGTGAATTAAAACATTAAATTCAATGAAAAAATAGTTATTTATTATAAATATAAAAATGGGGCACTATATACACCATATTAAAAATGTACAATCATAATAAAAAATATGTCATAATGAAGATTAAATTTAGATGAAAACTCCTTACCATGCATTTATAATTTGTTGAACGTCATATAAAATCATGGGTAATGTTTTTAAAATATTTATTGATTTGTCAAATAACCATATTTATATTTATATTTATTTATATATATTCTCATTACCCATTCATTACTAATTATTTGTAAAATAATTCATTGAGTGTTAACTATTTAGTTTTCTCATACATGTTTCTTCACAGAAGTTAGAGTTATTGTGAATTATTTCTAGTTTAATTTTCTCTATAATTATATTCATGTTATAAATAAACTATTAATTCATTATATAAATTTTTTATAACCGTCCAAGTAAGTTGGTAATAAAAAATAAATGAAATCACTTCATGGAGGGTGTAGTCCACGCATATGCATAAGAGATGTTATCATTTTCCAATAGATATTTGAAAAACAAGAACATTATTATGTTATCATTTAATTATTGAAATTATATCATAAATATCATTTTATTTCTTAAATTAAACCTATAAATACCATAAAATTGTGTTTTTGATGAAAAATAAAATACATTGACTCGCGAGGAGGTACTCCACATGTACACATGAGCGCTGTTTCAAATTTTCATTAGATGGATGAGTATATGAGAAAAGGGTAGTACCATAAAAATAAAATCATTGATTTAATATAAAGACACTAATTTTATTATATTATGTTTGTAAAATAATAAGTATAGTGGGATGAAGAATAAATGAACTTGGAAATTTTTTGTTTATATGATTACCTATTCTTTAAAGAACCTCAATTTTATCTTTAATTAAAGACCATATGGTTCATATTTTGAGAATACAATAACTTATAGAAAAAATTACAGGATTTTGAGGAGATATTTTTGTAGGAATTTATTGATATAATTTCCTCTATGTGGTGTGAATAATATAAAATAAGTTATGTCCCTCTATACTGAAGGAAAGGACACACGTGGAATTACTTAAAATAAAAAAAATAAAAAAAAATTAATTTTCATGTGAAAGTGGAACTATTTAAAGAAATTTTATAATTTAATATATTTTATGTTTTAATTAATTTAAAAATAATAATATTTCTATAGGTTTATGTGTCTTTTTAAACCTTATATTTTGGTCTAAACCTTTCGTTAACCAATATTAATGTTAACTCTGGAAACAAATTTTTCTTTCTTAAAGGATTATATATTTACTTATTATGTAAAAATTGTATCACTAAAGGTAAATTGATGAAATTATATATCATATATTATACATATTTCTCTATTTAAATATTTTTAAATTTTTAAATCATTTAATATAATATTATTTATTATAGAATTTAGTTAAAGTAATTTTAATAAATATTCATATGTTTTGATTTTGAAGACATCAATAAAGGATGAGAATTATAATACATGCTCTTTAACCATAAATTATAAATTATTATTGTCCATAAAATTCATGTGACACCAAAATTCATCCAAAAATATTAATTTTTATGTTTTTAAAATCATTTACTTTGATATTTATACTACTTTCACAAGCACGACTTCGGCAGTGTGTATGCTTTTAAGTTAATTATACAATCACTAAAAATTTAAAATAAATTAAAATTAAAAATATTTTGTGTAATATAAAATTTTATATTCATATATAACATTTTTTCATCCCTAACTGTACATATAACTGAAATTAAAAACAGGAGAATGACTTTTTCAAATTATCTATTACATAAAATAGTATAAACATCTTTATCATAGAAAAATTGAGCCAGGATTAAATATTTTTTATTATGCAAATTTTTTGGTTTAATTATACTCATAAAATAAAACATAATTATGTTTTTGGATTATTTTAAATCCTTATTCTATTATTTTAACCTTATTTATCCAATTTTATCCTTTATTGTGTTCATAAATTTTGTTATAGTTACTATTCATAATAACTAAAAATATAAGGAAAATTTTTACCATATTTTAAATTAAAAATTAAAAATACGGAGTCCATTATATAAAATTTAATTTCAATATGTATAATAAATAATTTAAAACTTAAAACACAAAATGTGAGGGAAAATGATCCTTTAGAAAAATGTTTTCCCTAGGAGAAGACGAGAAAACATTAACTCTATGACTTGTAATCATCATAATGTTAATTTCAGTTAATATATAATGATATTTGATATGTAAATTTCATTTAAATCAATCTTATTTATGGATTATTTTAATTAACTTAATTGAAAAATCATTATTCACTTAAAAATAGTATTCTTAAAAATATTAATATTTACCTCCAAATGATGTTGTCTTTATTTATATACATTTTCTAATTAATATATGATTAATTATACATATTATAAAGCTTAATTATATATAAAATGAGGGTTATATAAATAATAAATTTCCTATTATTCATAAAATCAAATTTCTTGTGTAAAATTTTGAAAACACGTTCTAGGTTTATTTTGATATGGTATGTTCAAAATTGATATCAATCCAATAAATTTAGATATTTTATGTCATGAAATATTAAAATGTTAATTTTAATATATCTCCATTGAGGAAAAAATTTGAAATTACTATAATTTAATATCAATCATTACATAATGTCACCCATTTACAGTCTATAACAAGGTAAATAACACATAAAACACATATGGAAAACCAAAACATAACTTAGGGTGAGGGGGCCCATGTGCACTTTGTGTTTGTGTGGGGGTTTGAATGGACTCTGAGATCCACGTGATGTATTTTAAATTATTCTTTGGTTAAATACTTTTCTATAATGTATAAAACTGGAAAATATATATGTATATATTACAACTTCACCAAATCATGCTCCAACTTTACCAAAATAAAATAATACTTAATTTAAATGTGATTTGTCCCTGAGTGATGGACTAGATTTCAGATGAGTTTAATAAAAAGTCAATTATCATAATTGATTTTGATCAAAGACTTTACTTCAACTCCCATGTATTCTAGTTGATTCTTTGTCTATAGTAATTCTGTGAATGCTTGATTAACCATGATATTTTAAGATTATAGAGTGCTCAAAGAAATCCAATATTGTTTCTTTCTTAACTAAGAAATACATAGTCCATTGTAATATAATAAACCACCTAAAATATAATTTATTAGATCTTCTAATCTAACCCACTTTGCATATTCATATTCTAGTTACTCTTTCTGAGATTTTTCACTATACTACAAACTAAAATACATTATTCCTTTGATATATAAAACTATTCTTTTAACTATGAGTAAGTGGATTTCCTTGGGATTAATTTGATATTTAACTATTATTCATGTGACCTAATTAATATCACTTCACATCATTGTTTAGTACAACAATATTCTGAAGATCTATCTTTGTGACTTTGATCACTTTACAACCATTATCCCTTAAAAAAATCATCCATGTAGATACATGAGTCATTATATCTTTGTATTTATTTTTTCTAAATATCCATAGAATCTCCATTACATATTTCTATTGAGAAATAATGGTGTCATGACTTCCATGCAATACCCATGAACTAATAAAATAAGTTTGCACACCTTTTATTTATTTTTTTATATCATATTTCAAGAATTCTGTAAATAAATTTCAATTATCTTCATTCAATCTACCATAGATAATGTCATCGACATACAACTACACCACCATACATTGACTAACATCGTTATTAAAAAAGTTATTTTAATAAAATCTACCAAATAGGGAATTAGGATTCTTCGAATATATATTAGGTCTTGAATACCATTCTCTATGTATTTTCTTCAACACATATAGAGATTTATTCAGATGAAAACATTGTTGTCATTATAAGTGTCAAGGAAACCATTTGGTTGTTTGATGTAAACCTCTTACTCTAAAACCCCATTCAGAAATGAATGTTTTACACCCATACAGAAAACTATAAAAATTATTTAAACTTTTAAAGGTATGAAAAGAAAAATATTCCACATCCTTTCAATATGGAATAATTTCTCTTCTATATTGATTACCTTGATTTGGAAGTTTCCCTTGTACAAAATTCATGCATTATTTTGAATAACCATGTTGTATTCATATAGTTTTTTCTTGAATTCTCATTTGGTCTTGATGAAATTAGAATCTAATTGATTGAAAACAATCCCACACTCCTGATTATTTTAGATGTGGTTGATCTCTTCATTGGTCACCTAAAACCAATTGGCATATTTTTTGATTTTATCAAAACATTTTGTATTCCCTTGTGTTATAAAATAATTTTGTTATAGAGACTTCACTATAGTAATGTGCACATTCACTAACTGGTTATTTATGAAATTATACTTATCAATTTCATCTCTTCTATTAAGATACTACACAATATCATATCTGACTCTAAATTTCTCATTATCAGTGTATTTTTCTAAATCAACTACTTGAACATACACTCCCCTTAATCTATTAATCACTTCATCAATATACTCTCCAAATTTTTTATTGATTTTATAATAAATTTACTTATTATCCACCATATATTTATCATTTATCTCTAAAACCTTTCCTAAAATCATATTGAGTAATTTATTTTCATTTATTTGTCTTTAGAATCCACTAAATTTACCTTCATCTCTACAGGATATTAACTTCCAATGTTCCTCTTAATTTTGAATTAAACACATATTTTTGAATACTCAAATGTACTTATCTTTGGATTATTTTTATTCTAGGTATAATATTGTTTTTTCACTTACCTTGAACACAAAAAGGATATATAATAATTATAGACAACTTTCAAAACAATTTCATTCCAAAACATTCCAAGTAGGTATTTCTAAATAAGCATTATTTCAGCCATGTGGTTTATGATCATGTTTATCAAATAAAACACTCCATTTTGCTAAGGGGTTCTCAATATTGACACTTGGTTCCTAATACCATGCTTCTATAGATAATATTACATAATTATATTAGTAAACATAAAACCATTTTTAGTTAGGAACATTAAAATTTTATATCTAGGAAACCTTTTAGCCTCACTCTGGTATTAGGTTTTGTAACATAACAGCTCAAACATGTGGGTAATGAAGAATATAAATTCTATTCTACTATAATCATTAATTAATGAAACATATTATCTCATCCCATTGATTGATATTAATGATATTGGTCCACACCCATCTATATACACCAATTCTTTCACTCTTGCCTAATTTTTTTTATAAGTCATTTGGGTTTTCTTCCCTTGTTGGAAGGAATCACATGTGTGTATATGACCACATGATTTATTAGGTATATATCAAGATCCATCACTTTTCATAATATATTCCAATTACTTTTGTCTCAAATGATAAAATATGTTTTTGCCACAACCTATTCTCATCTTCCCTGGATAGAAAGTGGATATCTTCTTCTCTATTTATAATTTAGAGATTCTTGTTTCTACTCATACACTACATCACCAATGTACTACCTATCTCTTTAGGATAAAATTATTCTTAGTAAATATTATTGTATTCTATATTTAACATTGTTTATATACAATAAGGAAGTTGTTACTGAGACATTCAATGACCAAGACATTTACATATCTCATAACTTTTCCCCTAAACATGACTTTGTCTAAGAAAATATTTTTCTAGCCTTCATATTTTAAAATTTGGACAACACCTTCATTTTCATACATGTGTCCTCTGAAAGTTTCTCTATTTCTCATCATATAAAAATTTCATCCACTATCAAGGATCCATGAACTAGCATTATCTAATTAATTTAGAGAAATGTCTATAACAAATAACTTCTAAGGTATTTTATTTTAGATCCCTATCTTTGCCTTCTTATCTAGTTTTGATTTGTAATCATGATCTACCATATAGTATGATGAACCAACATCTTCTTGTAATGTTGGAAACTAATTGTTTTTCAACTCTTTTAATGATTCATTAGTCTACTACATATAACAACTTGATTCCTACTTTGGCATATTCCCTCTCATTATCAATGAGAAATCTCTGGCCATGTGTCACAATCCTCTACAAAAAAACAATGACCATTAAAATAATTCCAAGAATATTGAACTCCCTTTGGATTCAACTAATTAAAGTATTCCCTTAATTGCCTCTTACCTATAGAACATCAATTTTGGGAGTTTATCATATTTCCAAAATAATAAAACCAATACGTGGGGTGTTCATGTATGTGATATATATAGTACGAGTTACCCCTTTGGTTATTTGAATCTTCTAATTCAAATTCATAGAAAAATTAATATTCAACCTCATAGTGGGTGATTTTGGATTTCTAAAAATTATTATTAATTTCAATTTATGATCCAGCCTCATACCAATTATGAAATCCTAATCTGTCACTTGTCTCTCTAGATAATTCTTTGACTCTTTTTATAGATCTCCATGCTCAAATTTCTATTTTTCTATCACATATGTTACCTACATTCCAAATTTAATACTGATGGTTAATATTATATTTTGATATTATAACTTTATTCATAGTCTAATAACTTCCTCCCCAAGTTCATTAATACATTTGAATTGATCATTTATTGCATTAGTCAAATCCTTGATACTGCTTAGCTATTCATTAATATTGATCATGTACTCAACAACCTTTTCTAAGTTATCCAGAATTGTAGAATTATGATATTCATTTTCTATCTTATTATCTAACTTATCTCCCTTTTTTTGTTTCATATAGTGTTTGTAATTATGAACCACTATATTTTTATTATCTTTTTATCTCTCTAAACACCTATATTCTCAAGAGAAGTTTTTAATTAAACCTAGTGATTAACTCTTTCTTACACATATCCTTCATAATTTTTGCTGCAATCCATTTTCTAGTAACTTCCTTCAAATGACACTATAGGATGTTATGTATTATATTTACATTTTTTAATTTCTTATTCATTAATTTCATATAACCATTCATTTTCTCATTAAATCAAGTTATTCATATTTAAGAAATTTCTCTTTATACTTTTCCTATCTTTCACATTAGATAAATAATTCTTAATGGGAAATTCATCATTATTTTCATTATTAAATTAAAACATCTTGGGACACTAATCTATAAGGTTCTCAGCCTTACCGCATTAAAAGAACATGAGTGGAAGGTTTCATTTAAGCATTACATATATTCTTTTCATATTTGAGGATATAAATGATATTAATTCATCCACATTGTCTTGATCCAATATATCCTCTATGGGTAAATTCTTAATTCTTTTAATTCCACCTCCTTAGACCTACCTTTTTTAGCCCTATCATTATCACCATTTCACATATCATTTTAAGTAAGAGTGTTATTAAAATCATCTATTGTCATCTCCATTAAATATTTATACATCCAAATAGTCTTTTAGATTAAATCTGGGTGCAAATATTATTAGGATGTGATTTATTGTCCTGATGTCATCAGAGAATTATCCAAGAACATGCATTTCTTCCCTAATTACATTCACTTTATCAATTAATTCATCAATAAATTAATTAGGGTGCATCCTTATGCAATAATATATGTTCAATGGGAATTTTATCATATTTTATTAAGCTTTTGAATCGCCTTTATAGTTATTTAACAAATTTTACCCCATAAAATTAAAGGATATACACAAGATTACATTCTTTTAGTTTGTATTGGAAATACATCCCTATAAAGAATATATTCATCAATCATCTATATCAAGTTATATTTATTCAACATATGATAAATCAAATTTATCCATATTTAATAAGATCCCATGGATCATAGATGTATATACAAAAAATACCAAATGATCAAAATTAATTAGGCATTTTATTCTTCTATAGTTGTAATTTTTTCCCTCAATGACTGGAATCCATTTGTGGCTAATGGATTCCATGTCCTCGACTAAGAGAAGTAAACAATCACATTGACCTTTCATTGAGATACCAATTAGTTATTCAATTATATTTGATAAACATAGGGTGGAATAATTTTATAAAAGATTAAAGAACTCACCTGTTTGAGTATTGTTTTATCATTAAACAAAATATTTTCTCTCTCTTTACTATATAGATTTATTATGAGAAATTAAATCATATGCATGATACAACCAATTTTACTTTTATCACACTTAACTAGTCTATTCCAAGGAGAATACAAACCAAATTTGACAATTTACAATATATATTATAGTTAATTGTTGTTATAATGTTATGAGTGGACTCACTATCACTCCTAGTTCATTACCAATCACACTTTTAAAGCTCGATGTCATCTCAACTGATGTGTGTTCACTAATTCACCTAACGATTCTTTTGTCGATTCTTGGATAAATGTTTTTACACCCCATTTTATGTTCCATGAATCACAAAATTAATCCACATGATAAATATAAATTTAAAATATAATTTCTAGTTAATTCATTTTGTTTTACATAGTGTTAACTTTCACACAAACTTTTCACAGTTTTTTGTAAATCTACAAATTTCACAAAAAATTTCAGTTTTTTGAAAAAACATTAACTTTAATGAAAACATAATGTTTTTCCAAAACCCCCCAACTTTATCACAACATTTACATTTATCATGAAACTCATAACATTTTCACTATTTTTTAGTTTTTCATGAAACTCCAAGATTTCATGAACCTTTTAAGTATTTTTTGGAACTCAATTCACCATATAGACACAAGTTCCTTTTCTTTAGACAACTAATGATTAAGTTACTTATTCATGAAATAAATTCTTTTACCCAACTATTATATGATATTAGTGCTAATATATTCTCTATGTCTTGGACTATCCCAAATGAGAAGGGTAGTGGCCTATTTGTAGGCATGTCTGACCATTTTCCAAAATGTTGTTTACACCACCAAAATTATGTGCATATTTTCTAGTTTTTCAATCATAAATTATTTAATATAGATTTTAGTATGGAAATAAATACCATCATGAATATCCCTTTTATATTTCCAAAGATTGTATAGCTCTATCTCCACTGTGCTACTATATCTTTCAGAAAACTATAAACAATTCATAAAAAATTCATTTTCCATGTTTTGACTATAAAGTCTCTGATATTAACTTTTTAGAATATTCATAAAGATATTTAACCTATTCATGAAAAAAATTTACTTGTGATAAAATAATTCCTCTTCTTCAAAAGTAATATACCCATTCCTCAAAATTGTGGACATAAAAATTATAAAAAAACTAGGAAACGTCATCACATTAAATCTGCAACCTCTTGAACACCTTCCAAATAATTCATAACTACATTCTATTCTTTCATGGATATATTTAACCCATATCTTACTATAAATTATTTGATCTCATAGTGTTTTTTTCCTCCTAGGGATTTATTAACATACTTTGTCTATAATCTTATCATAACTTCATAAATGAAATTATTAATCAAATTTTTCATAAATGAAAAAAAACACCAAAAAATATCCAAATTCACAATGATTGATTATTTCCCCATATATTTTAAATCTGGTGGGTGTGTGTATGATTATATTGGTGACAAGTTTGGGTATGGAGAATTTTGTGGGTGGAGTTGTGGTGTTTGGTTAACAATGGTGGATGAGTGATGGTTGTAGAGACCCGAAGCTTGACGTACATAGATATAACATTACTTTTGAGGAATAATTAGTACATAACAAAAACACACAAACAAGGACCGTAATAGTTTAGTGTCTTTGGAAACTCGGAATGTAATCTTCTAATCATGGTGAAAGATCTTCAACATCTCCATAAATATATTCCTTTTTTTTCTTACCTAAAACCTTTCTTTATATCCTGGGGAAAAGAAATCATAAAAGGGTGAGATCAAATGCTCAGTAAGGGTAAACAAAAGAAATATCAATCACATCATATTCATAAGAACATATCTTTTGGAAATATTAACCTGCAAAAGAGATCATAATTTCATAACATGGGATAAAACATAGTAGTGAAATGTAATCCCAATAATCATAACTTAAAATATGAAACTTTTTGGCATAAACACATAATCATATAGAATCATTTCTTATTAGTCAAGACTCATTTCCAAGACTATCTTAGTGGACAAAGTCCCATTCTGAACCGAGTTCATTCCTCGTTTCCATCCTATTTCACGGAACCGGTATAACCTACCATTCCAGCCATGTCTATCTCATGACATATAAAATCTTTACCAAATGCATTGGAGGGAGATATAGGTCCCACCCATCTCATAATGATACCATTATTATGTGTGCCACAAAATCATAAATCATACATCATGGCATAACCCATGTAATAAAAATGGGATTCTTAAAAAACATGAAATCATAAAACAATTCATATAAGATAAAAAAATTCATAAAATAATTCCATCACAACATAATCAAATCAATGTAATAATAGGGATAGAAACATAATCCTTTATTATCTTAGATGTAAAATAATTTTGAGAAAACACTTGAACTCCATTCTTGAGGAAAATATCCTTTCTACTTCAAAAGCATTTTCCTTTCTTTACATGTCATACAATTCTAAACTAAAAGAATTTGATTAAAAATAGACTTGAAATCTTGTAAAGGAAGCTTCTTGGAAATAATGTTTTAAAAATCCATTCATGCCGTATAAGTTAAAAAAACATTCTTCTCGTACTTTTGTCGAAAAAGTCAAAAAGTACCTCGTACGAAAAACGACAAAAGATTCCTTTCATATATTTTACTAAAAACTCACCGAAGGGTAAAATTGGATTTAAACAATTGTAGATGGATGGAAATAATATTACATATTGAGGAAACATGGATGTTGATGATAAAATACACCCCAGTAAATACCAAAGTATAAACAATCTCGGATAAAAATGAGATTGTGATATTTCCCATACCTTAGGTCCAATTTGCTTCGTAGGTGTCCGAACCTCCTGTAAAATGATTTAAATAATGTCATTGACTTATTACAGAATCATAAGCATTGTTATGATATCATATATGGTTCACTTATGACTTTATATTACCCGTTCTTTTGAAAATTCCATGTTAAAAAGTGTTTTGGATAAAATCGGCTCATTTGTCGTTCATGTTTTAACTTCTAATTATTTATATGATTACTTAGATCATGATTACATAAATCCAGAATGTAAAACATGATTTATATATAATATATATTCAGAATATACATATATATAATAGATCAGTAAATGGAAATAAATACACCATTCATGGAGACGGTAGGCCGTATGTACGCATGAACGCTGTTTTCGTTTCCTTATTGAGTTGAATGGAATTAAGTAGATGAAATACATATATATATATACACATAAATCCAGTAGCTTTATAATGTCATATATTTCATTATTATTGTTTATATATATACTTTATAATCATTCTTAAATGGTTAACATGGAGAATGAATCTCATCGCGTCGTGGAGAGGGTAGTCCGTACGTACGCACGAGCGATGATATCGTTTCCATAATTATTGAATTGAATTGGAGTGTATGATACAATATATCAGAATAATTATGATGTTATAATAACTATGAATAGTTATTCTTTACACCATAATACCCATCCATGTAAGGTGTTGGTGGAAAAACAGATTACACCACGGCGTGGAGACGGTATTCTGTACGTACGCACGCGCGGTGATTTTGCTTTCTGTAGGATGGATAGAAGGTGAAATGGGGTTGTTTCATATTTATAATAACATATCTATATATTAGTAATACTGATGTTATTACTTCATAATGAAACAACTAAAGAAGAATAAATTTAATAAGAAGGAATTTGGAAAGGATCGGTAATGGATATTACCTCTTTTTGACGCGCCTCTTCATAACCTCCTCTTAGAGCACTAGGGTTGGTTTTTTAATAATACCAAAACCTCTAGGATGATTCTAGAGAAGTGGAGAGGAGAAATTTGTAGGGTTTGGCCGAGCTTTAAGGCTCAAATTTGTGTGATGAGGAGAGGGAGGAGGTGCCCTTTTATAAGGGAGGAGAGGGGCACCTTTGGAATAACCAAAACTAATATTTTATTATAATGTCAAATTCGGTTTTTAATAGCTCCAAATTGATATATCTCGAAGATAAGGTGGGTATGGGTCGAAATCCTTTCATCAAATAGAATTTGGACAAGTTTAGGTATCAATTTTAACCTTATCATTTAGATTTAACTTTAAGTTAGATAATTTAACTTTTACCGTGTCTTCTTGTTTTCTTATACTATAAGGTTAATAAACTTACCATATCAAGACAAAAGAACCCCAAGTTGTTTATTATTAATATATATAACCTTATCTAAGTCATATGGCCGAACCTTAGATTTTTAAGAATAAAATAGCAATTAATAATATAATATTTTTAAAAAAAACTATTTTATGTCAATTTTGACACTATTTAGTAATTGATTTTTCTGAAAATCATAACAGAATGATTAGTTCAAACCAAGTTTCTTAAATCAACACTAACATGTCATATTAACCTATAAAATTATTTTAATTCATAAAAAGTCTCAAATTACATTTATTTGGGTATTTATAACATCAATTATGTCAATATTTGATTAATAATACAATTATTGCATCATCGTTGTGTCATACATAAATTAAATTATTTAATGTCTAAAAATTAAAAATAAAATAAAATTATTTAGGATATATTTTTATCTTTCTAATGAATATTTATAGTCGAATTTATCTTATGTATAACCCTATATTAAAAATGATTTACTTATTAAACTTTGATTTTAACTATTTTAACCCTTCTTTAAATAAATTAATGATAAATGTCCTAATCTAATCCAAGTGGGCTTAAATGGTCATATTTTATTTCTAAGGTTGTTTCTGGTCGAATTACACTTATCCAATAGAATTATGACATGTGTTAGGGTAATAATAATATCATTTTTTCCCTTAATTACCCTATTTACTATTAACCGTGGTAAAAAAAAGTAAGAAGTTACTATTCACCAAAAAATATTTTCATCTCATTGAACCACATTTTAGTCCTTGATATTAACTGTGTCTCTCAGATTTTCGAAATTCCACTCACAGAAGCGGTAAAATTAAGTTTTATGAAAAATTCAGTTTTTTTAACTACCACTTAGTGGTTTCACTATTCATCAAAAAATGAAAGTTTCCAGAAAAATACCAAAAATTATGCCTAAGCTATATTTGATATTATGAATTCAAAAATGATGTCTATTTTATAAAATTCAAAACATATCAGTTACATTAACTAATTTAAAAATTAATTCCCGTCGTCAAAACAAATAGCGTGTTTTTAAGAGATAATAACTATCAAAAGATTGACACTTGTTCATAACTGGTTTAAATGTGAAATTACATCCAATGACCAATATTGTATTAAATTGTAAAAATATATTCTAAATATACTTTAAAACCACTCAAATTAATAATTTATCACTATTAATTATTTCTATTAAAAAAGTTGTTTTTAATTAAAATTTAGTAATTTTCACTATTCATCATAATATGAAAGTTATCCGAAAAGTACCAAAATTTCACCCTAAGCTAATTTCGATATTCCGAATCCCAAAATGAAGTCCATTTTGAAAAATAAAATTTACAAAATTTCAAAAAGTGGTTATTACTATTCATAACGGCTAGTTTTAATAATATTTTAATAGCATATCGTTGTTTAGTGAAACTCGGTATTGCGTACTACACACGCTATCGAGGAAGGTCGCGATTGCGTGTAATGAAAGGCAAGTCAAGTATGCGTGTTGTGAAAGCTCCTTTTGGTGGAGCGTACAACACAAGACATTAATGAAAAGAATATTTTTCATAAAATCTCGGCGTGTTACAATGGTTGATTTACATTGATGGGAAAATAGTATTTTGTGAGGTTTGAGGTTAGGTTTTTGTGTTATGTTGATTATTGGTATGTGTGGAGGTGGAAATTTTTGAGAGATGTGTTGAATTTTATTGTGGTTTTTTTATGTTAGTATATAGACAGCAATGTAGTGAAGTGTTAACAAGGAAATTTAAATGGCATGGGTTGGAAATTAAATAAGTGCGTGTTAAATTAATGTGTGATAATTGGATTAACCAATGAAAGGATTAATGAAATCATATAATTTAATTATAAGTGATTGTTAGAATTGGTTTAATTAAATATTGAATTAATAGTTTAATACATTGATGTCGGTTTCAAACTAATAAATCTATAAATTGGTTAACTCAAAAAGAGAAACTGAATTGGGGATTATGTGTGGATATTTTTTGAGGTGTGTTTTATTATTAGTGGAAATAGTTTATGGAAGAGGTCATGATATATTATGGTAGTGGTGTGTGATATTCTAGTGTAGTTAGATGTGATCCCATAGGTTGGGTATTTTTTTATATCAATATATATTTAATTTTCATGTTATTCATATACATACCCTTCCAGAGTTGGATAATCATTAAAATTTCCAACTATTTTTGGTTCTAGGTGTTTTCCCTAATATCCAATCTAGTGGTGAAATCGATGGCTAGATACCCCTTCTTCCCCTCTAATCCTTCAAGAGTAGTGATGATGAAAAAAATTATTGGATGTGCCTTATAATGATGTAGTATTGTGTTGAATATTGATAGTGATAATGAAAGTTGTTAATTGATATTCCAAGTGATTGTAAGGATATGATATGTGGTGGGGGTCATGTGTAGAAGGAGAGGGCATAACGATGATGTTCACATTCATGATAACCTAATTCTCTATTAATGGGATTATCTGGTGATATATGGATTTTTACACATATAAATAGGGGATACTAGACCTTGTGAGGGTAGGGTTTGTTGGGATTCATCCTAAACCATGTTAGTGAAAGATATATATTTTATGTGATGACATGGAATGAATGTGATCACATAATGTTTCACAATGGGATGTGAGAGTGGAAAATCATTGGGGAAGTTGTCATGGGTAACCTTTATTATATTCATTTGTCTCATTTTGGTTATAAAAGGAAGTTTGATTTAGTGAGAGTGTCATAGTGAGGTTGGTAAGGATAGTTAACCTATTTAAGTCTGATCTAGTTCTACTGTTTATTAATAGAAGAATTAGTATACTCTTTTTACATATGCACAAGATACCTTAGGTGTGATCCTACTAAGTATACATTCTTTTCTTACCATATATTATATAATATTTTTTGAGGTTTCCAAGAGAACTATAAGGGCCTTGATTAGAATTTCTAGTTTGGGCATTAGTGATGTCATTGATTATTTTTCAAATAATTATCATTTGGTAATTTACTTACTGAATATAATTTTATTCTTTTGAAATTGTTCATAAATTATGGAATGGTTTTATTTCCCATTTTTATATTATATTATATAATTATTTTTTTTGATATCCTATCTCATAATATTTATTTCATATTGAGATAAATTCCTACCATATGTGTGACTTTATTTATCCCATTTATGCTACTTTCCAACCCAGGTCCTATTAGAGGTAGGAATCATGGGTCCTTTTCTCTCTTCCATTATTTTCATACTAGTAGGGGTACCTTTTAACGGAATAGGGCATGATAAGATGGTTCATGAGACCTTCATTGTCTTAAAACTTTGAGAGTGTTCTTTATGTTGTGTAATCCTTTAAGATTGGTCTATGTGCCTTCTATGGTATCCCTTCAAACTTTTTGTATTCTATCAATGTAATTATGCTTGTATTTAGGTTGTTTCCATTGGGTGGTTTGTATTTGTTTCTATATGGAGTGGTTCTTTTAGTTTGTTTTTCAAAATTGTATATGGACTATTGGTTTGGAGCTTCACTTGACTTATTATGTGGTTTGGTGACTCACTATAGGTATTATTTTCTTGATTTTCCCATTTGTATTCATGTTTGAGATATTAATTGAGGATTTATAGATTCATGTAATTTTGGAGTCACATTATAGTGTGTCATTATAAACATATATTTAGTATATCATGTCATAGTTTATTTTTATTTACCATTTTAGATCTCTATTTAAGTCTCATTCATGTATTTGGTGCCTTTATATGGATAAACTACAGTATGGGGGAGATATTTTAACACGCCTTATTAATTTAGTTTTATTTATTTAATATTATTTTATAGTTTTTTAAAAATTTAAAAAAAATAAGTTGATTTCATTTTCAGAGTGTTTTGTGTGACCTAGGTTAGCAGTGGGATATAGAACACACTATAACCAAAGGATCTATATCATGAAGGTTATGGGTAGATAGGAACTAAATTTCATTTTTGGGGGTTTATTCTGTTGGATTTCATTGTAAATGGGTGGATCCCCCAACCAATATTGGAACCACTACCTCATGGTTGTTGTACTCTGTCACAGAGGGATGGGAAGAGGGGTGATTCCCCTATAACTTTTCCATTCTAGTTATTTCATAGTCCTTGGACAATGCCACAACATGGCCTCCCCGAGTAGTGCTCCACCTTGGTCCTTGTACCATGTTGTAGCCCCTCCCTACCAATATATTTGTGTCAAAAGACCATTTTAATCTATTTTTATTTTATTGTTTTTAACCTGACCACTGTCCCTCAATAACAACCCTGCTTTTTATTACACACTTGAACCTGATTTATTACATAAAATATTCACTTGATACAACATAGAAGATTGAGTGGTCTAGTGTCTTTGGGGATTAGTAACATTACAAAACATCTAAGAACATAAAACACCCAACAACATTATTGAAAACTCATTTACAAGACCACTACATTCCCTCATGGTTAGCATTGCATGGGATAACCAGAGGACATTCATAAGAAAAGGGTGAGCTATAAAGCCCATTAAGGGAATAAACATGTAATAACATGAGGAATACAATAAATGTTAGATAATAGGCTTATCAAAGGAGCACAATAGAAAAATGAATATAAAGTCATGATAAATCATGATAATCATAACATGGAAATATAGCCACAACACTTAACATGGAATTAGCATGAGCCAAGCCTCATTGCACATGGAGAATGAGTAAACCCTCACTAAACATTAATCTTGAGTAAAAAATCAGTTCACTTGAATTATCATAAGTCAACACCCATTACAAATTATGTATCATGATACTATACTTTACCTAATGCATAGGAGCGCTATTAGTGCACATCCTTCTTAAACATTTCATTTCATACCTAAGTGTGCCACATGGATTATATAACATGGAATCAATAAACATCATAAGTTATTTCATGATTAAGTAATGTGGAATAAATACATTAAAGTACCATTCAATATGTATATGTCCCTAAAGGTGAATACCTTTGATAGAGACATGAGAATGGTATTCACTACACAATAATCTTGGCTTGGAAAAACGCTGTGCAATTTTGACAGCATAATGACGTGACATAAAGATTCATGAAAATGGTTGATGAGAGAGAAAAGGGTGTCTCATCAAATGTACATTAAATGGAGATTAAGAGGTTCATATAGATACATTTTCCAACAAACTTAGTGGAATTTAGATTCATAATACAAAATAATTACTTGGATGTAAAAGAGGAGAGAGAAATCCCTCACCGAATTTTAGCATGGAAACGAGTGTACATAAGAGGCATTAATGAGGGAGAAAGGTGTCTCCCATTATCCAAAAATAAAGAGGGTAGTATGGTGAAGTTTTTAAATCATACCCCAACAATTTTAATTGAAAAAAAGGGAATAACAACTTAAAGAAAATTGGACAAAGTGAGAATGGAAGAAAACCCTTACTTGGAAGTGTGATCCCAAAGGCTTGGGAGAGGCTTGAGAAAAGCTTCTTGGGAGCTTTGGGAACCTTGGTAGGATTCTAGAGAGAGTATGGAAGAGGTTGGTCGAACTCAAAAGGCTTTTAGTGAAGAGGATGTTGGAGCTTGGGTGGGTTTATATAGGAAAGGAGAGTGAAATCTTTATTATTGTGGTTTGGGACACCTCACATTACACTAATCAATTCCACAAACCAGCCCATCATTTTGGCCCACAGTTTTTTCCTAAGTGGAGTGGAAAAAAATATTTTATAAGGCCAATAGCCGAACTTATTAAAATAATAGTTTTGCTTATGTGGAGGTGAGTCACACTCTCAGGGAAAACAGTTTAAAAGGAAAAAATGTTTTATAAGTCTTTGAGGGTCCACAAAAGCTTTATAAAATAAATCAAACAAATCTAAAATCACATTATTTTAATGATAAAACATATATTGGCCGAACATAATGTTTATAGTATTTTATTACATCACCATTGGGTCATTATGATGTCAAAATGTTTATAGTATCTACTGGATGGGGCCATCGCTTCCTTTGTCTGGGTAAATTGGATTTGTTAAAGCCCTATATTTATACTAATCATGTGATTACCATTAAATGGATATGTTAGCAATGTTCACAATGCATAATAGTGTTTTGAAATCCAGAAACATAAAACCAATTAAGTTAAAATTTTATATAACCATAATAATACATTTAATTAGATCAAGAGTAATTTTCATTAATGAATGTTTGGGTCTTTACAATCTTCCCCCCTTAAGAAATTTCACCCTTGAAATTTCCTATTCCCACACTAAAAAAAATGTGAGTAACTCTGCATCATCACTTCCTCCAATTCCCACATCACTTCTTCAAACTTGTGGTATCTCCACAACACCTTGATGAGGGGCATTGTCTTATTTCGTAGAACTTTTTCTCTATGATCAAATACCTTCACTGGTTTCTCCTCGTAAGAAAGATCATCCTCTAGCTACACTACATCTGATAAGAGTATATGTGAAGGGTTTGGTATGTACTTCATTAAAATGGATACATTAAATACATCATGTACTTTTTCCATGGTAGGTGGAATTTCTAGTCGATAGGCCACAACCCCAACATGATCAAGAATTTCGAAGGGGATGATGTACTTAGGACTTAACTTCCCTTTCTTTCCAAACATCATGACCTTATTCCATAGAGATATGCATAGAAATACCATGTATCCAACTTTAAACTCATGGTTTTGTCAACAATTATCTACATAACTCTTATGTCGAATTGGGACTGCCATGATATGCTACTGAATGGTTTTCACCTTCTCCGCCATTTCTTCAACCATTTTTGGTCCTAATTTCTTACGCTCACTGACTTCATCCCAACATGCCAGTGTTCTACACCTCTTCCCATACATGGCTTCATATGGTGCAAGTAGGATGCTCGAGTGGAAACTGTTATTGTAGGAGAATTCAACCAGTGGAAGATGTTGGTCTCACCCTCCTTTTATGTCCATAGAAAATGATATTAACATATCCTATACTGTCTAAATAGTTCTCTCAGATTGGCCATCAGTTTGAGGATGATAGGATATACTGAAGTTTAGTTTAGTATCCATACCATGTTGAAGACTCTTCCAAAACATTGAGGTGAATCTTGGATCTTGATCAGATATAATAGATAGTGGTAATCCATGCATCTTTACCACTTCCCGGATATATATCTGTTCCATTTGATCCAATGATAAATCCTCATAAATTGCAATGAAGAGTGCATAATTTTTAAGATGATCTACAACATCCAAGATTGAATTGTTGCCTTTAGATGTCTTTATAAGTCTGGTGACAAAGTCCATGGTGATGTTCTCCCATTTCTATGCTGGTATGGGCAAGGGTTGCATCATCCCCTTAGACTTATGCATCTCTGCCTTCACGTGATGACACACCAAGAAAATTGATGTATACTCAGTTATCTCCTTCATCATATTATCCCACCAATAATGCTCTTAGAGATCTTGATACATCTTTTTGTTTCCTGGGTGAATAGAGAAATTTGAACTATACGCATCATCCAAAAGCTCCTTATTCGGCTCCAAACATGATGGAACACATAGTATTTTTCCAAATCTCACAATTCCTTCTTCATTAACATTGAACTCCATGGATTTACCTATTCCGATAGCTTCCACTCTCTTCTAAATTCCCACATCATCCTTTTGAGTATCCTTTAACTTTTCCAAAAGAGATGGTTGAGAAATCATTTGTGAAAGGATTGATGATATTCTCTTCTTTATGATTCCCATGTCCATATTCATCAAATCTAAGAATATTGGATCCTTTTCAATTCATATCAATGATACAAGGTGGTAATGGATTGAGCAGTCATTGTCTTTTATCATCTCTAAACATCTTCGTGGGCGCATGTTCAACTCTTTCTATGTGAATATATACTTGAGGATTTTGTGGTCTGTATATATTTCACACTTCTCCCCAAAGAGATAATGCCACCAAATATTTAAATTGAATGTCACCGTAGCCAACCCCAAATCATGTGTTGGTTAATTCTGTTCATGAACATTCAATTGCCTTGAACCATAGAAAATGACTTTGTCAGTTTTCATCAACAAATAACCCAGGCCCTTCTTCAAAGCATCATTGAATACCACAAAATGTTCTCCACTTGTAGGTAATGTGGGAACAGGAACAGTGATAAGCCTTCTTTTTAACTCCTTGAAGCTTTCTTCATATTCATCAATCTAAGAAAACTTTACTCCCTTCCGAGTTAGCTTGGTAAGAGGGTTGGAAAATCATGAAAAATTTATCAAAAATCGTCGATAATATCCACCTAACCCCAAGAAGCTACGAATATCCATTACTGATGTTGGCCTCGGTCATCCCTCAATTGCATCTATTTTGGAGGGATCCATATATATCCCATTGCTTGTGATGATATGGCCCAAAATTGAGGCCTCCTTCAACTAGGACTAACACTTGTTGTACTTTTCATAGAGATTCTTCTTCCGCAAGGTCTTTAGTACATTTATTATATTCTCTTCATGATCCTCCATTGTTTTGGAGTATATCAGAATATCATCTATAAATACTACCACAAATTTGTCAAGGTAATCCCTAAAGTCTCTATTCATCAAGTCCATGAAGATTGATAGATAATTAGTGAGTCCGAAAAGAATTACTATGAATTCATAGTGCCCGTATCTTGTACAAAAAGCAGTCTTGGGGATTTCTTCCTTATCCACCCATACTTGATAATATCCTAACCACAAGTCCACCTTGGAGATGTATTGTGCTCCACATAGCTAATCGAACAAGTCATAAATTCATGACAGATGATACTTTTTCTTCATAGTGATTTTTTATGCTCACGATAATCTATGCAAAGGTGTATTGACCCATCCTTCTTCTTGATGAAGAAGACTGGTGCACCCCATGGTGAAGAATTTGGGCGTATAAAACCTTTATCCAGATTATCCTGTAGTTGTTTCTTCAGCTCCTCAAGCTCCACAACAACAATTCTATATGAAGTCTTGGATATTTGAAACACCCCAAGTATACGATCAATTGAGAATTCAACATCTCTTCTAAGAAGAAGACCAGGAAATTTCCCGGGAAACACTTCAGCTAATTCCCTCACAATAGGTATGTCTTAAAGGATGGTTTTTTCCTTAGACTCAATTATTTGAGCCAGATACACGTTCTCATATGGTAGTAATATCTACACTTGAGAAGATGGAGCTAAAGAAGATTCCTCTTTCTCCTTGCACTTGTATAGAATCAGGGGTCGATTCTCTACATGGAGAGTGATTTCCCTCTCATTAAAATTTTTATTGGTTCCATATAAGGAAAGCCAATCCATGCCAATAATTGATCAAATTTCACCAAAGGGAGCATGAAGAGTTTAGCCAGGAAATTAAATCCACAGATTATGATATGAGAGGTGTTATATTCATGGGATGCAATGATTGCCCATTTGTCGTACTCACCAACATCTTTACTTCCATGATTTATGGTGGTACTTGAATTGTTCTACTAAACTTTTGGGATATAAAAGAATGCATAGAACCTAAATCAAAAAGTATGTTCTCTATTCATGAAAGAATAACGAGTGTACCTATCACCACTTCGTTTTAAGGGTTCTTGTGAGATGTAGTGATTGAGAAAGCTCTCACTTGCTGCCTTGTAGGATGTTGGTTTCCTCCGAAATCCCTTGACTTAGGGCACTGATTTTCAAGATGCCCCAGTTCTTTGTAGTTGTAGAAATGAACAATGCATTGAGTTTTAAATGGAGTGTTCCTCTCATATACTAGAGCTTTAGGTTTTTCTTGTTGGTATTTAATAGCTAGGTTCCCTTCTCTTCCACACCTAATGCATTTCCTCATCCCCTTCAGGCAATTTCCAGGATACTTCTTTATGCACCTTTCTCAAGTGGGGTGATGGATCTTCTTAGAACCATTGTATTTATCCATCATAATGCCAGCATTGAAGTCCACCGTACACTTCTTATCCCCATGATACCCCTGAGATTCTTTGGTCTCTATTTCAACCTTGAGGATACATCAGAAACTTTTCTCATAACCATTGAAGTCACGGATCGCCAGTGCTTTCCTTAGTCTAGGTTTCATCAAACCAAAGAAGCGGTCATCCTTTCAGTCGGGGGTAACGACAAAGCTGGAGGTGTATCTTGTAAGAATTGTGAAGTTTTCCTCATATCCTTCGACAGATTCATTATCCTTTTGTTTGAGGGAAAGGAAGTCCCTTTCTATCTTATGTCAAAGGGTTCACGGAAAATATTTATCAAGAAACATCTTCCGAAAATCCTTCCATTCCAATGCCCTGATCTCTTCCTATGGCTTAGTATTTTTGATCAACGCCCATCATTGATCGGCTTCACCTTCCATATGATAAGAATCGAGAAGAACCTACCCTTGTTCGGAACATTGAAGGATGGAGAATATCTTTTCAACGGAGTTGATCTATTGTTCGGTGATTGAGGAATCAGACTATCCCTTAAAAGTAGGACGCTTTTGTCTCATAAATCTCTCGATAGCAACATGTTCTTTCTTAGGGGGGGGGGGGTTAACGATCCCCTTGTCCCATGTTTATATTAAAAAATTGAGTTAACTAAGAGAGAAGTGTGACAAAGTTCGTGATTCCCACTCCCATCAGATTGGGCACCTCATTTGCACAGTCATCACATTGATATTCACATCAGTTATCAGCCTGAGTCCTCCTATTACCGGCCATTGGATGGAATAAAAGGAGATTTTGGGGTAACACATAAAGGGTAATTCAAGGAAAAAACTGATGACTTATTAATAACCTTTATTCCTTTAACTTATGAATCCATAGGATTCAATTTATGATATCTATGATCTACTTTCTAATATATATTCTTTGGGGAATTTTATTTTAATTACCTTAATAAGGGTTCATAAAAATCTTATGAATTTTCCAAATAATATCCTCTAGGAGTGTCGTAACCAATAGTGCATCAAAGCCTATTGTCGTGCACCAGTTTCCATTTGATTCAATCTCAAAGTGTTGTTTTCGGGTTTTACCTCTAGGATACATCTGTGCTAGAGCCGCCTCTACCTGCTCGTATCCAGAAAGGGATGTATTTTTTTGATAGACCACTTAATAAACACTCACCAATACTTAGGGGTGCTTTCATTATACTTATTCTTATATCAAAGTCATCACTAGGGTTTTCTAATCCTAATCCCAAAAATAACCAAACCTATCCTCTAATACCAACTATAACAACCCTGATTTTTATTACACACTTAATACTGATTTATTACATAAAATATTCACTTGATAAAACATAGAAGATCAAGTGTTCTAGTGTATTTGGAGCTTAGGAACATTACATAATTTCATAGAACATAAAACACAGACATCTTTATTTAAAACTACTTATACATGACCACTACATTCCATCGTACTTAGCATTGCATGGAAAAAACTGAGGACATGCATAATAAAATGGTGAGCAATAAATCCTAGTAAGGGAATAAACTTGGAATAACATGGGGAATACAATACATGTTAGAAAATAGTAATATAAATGGATCACAATAGAAATATGAACATAAAGGTATGATAAATCATGATAATCATAACATGGAAATGTGGCAACAACACTTAACATGGAATTAGCATGATCCAAGGCTCATTGCACATGGAGCATGAGTAAACCCTCATTACACATGAAGCATGAGTAAAACCTTGTTTTACTTGAATTATCATGAGTCAACACCCATTGAACATGACTTATCATGATACTATTCTTTATCCAATGCATTGGAGATCTATCTGGGTTCACCCTTCTTAGACATTTTATTTCATGCATAAGTGTGCCACATGGATCATATAACATGGAATCAATCAACACTATAAGTTATTAAACAATTATTTAATGTGGAATAAATACATGAAATTACCATTAAATATGTATATATTCATAAAGTTGAATACCCTTGATAGTGACATGGGTATGGTATTCACTACACAATGATCTTGGCTTGGAAAAACATGGTGCAATTTTGACAGCATAACGACGTGACATAAGGATTCATGAAAACAGTTGATGAGAGAGAAAATGGTGTCTCATCATATGTCATGAAATGGATAGTCAAGGGGTCATATAGATACATTTACCATCAAATGTAATGGAATTTAGATGCATAATACAAAATAATTGCTTGGATGTAAAAGAGGAGAGAGAAATTTCTCATGGAGTTTAAGCATGGTAACGGGTGTACATGGGAGGAATTAATGAGAGAGAAAGGGGTCTCCCATTATACAAACATAAATAGGTAAGTATGGTGAAGGTGAAAAATTATACCCCAACATTTTTAATTGAAAAAAATGGAATAACAAAGTAAAGAAAATTAGACAAAATTAGAAAGGAATAAATCCCTTACTAGGAAGTGTGATCCCAAAGGCTTGGGAGAGCCTTGAGAGAGGATTATTGGGAGCTTGGGGCACCTTGGGAGGATTATAGAGAGAGGATAAGGGGTTGGTATAACTCCAAAGGCTTTGAGTGAAGAGTAAGTGGGAGCTTGTGTGGGTTTATATAATAAAGGAGAGAGAATTCTTTATTATTTAGGTTTGGGACACCTCACATTAAACTAATCAATAACACAAACTAGCCCATGTTTTTTCCCATGGTTTTAGCCAAAGTGAAGTGAAAAACAATATTTTATAAGTTAAATAGCCTAAAATATTAAAATAATAGGTTTGTTTATGTGGAGGTGAGTCACACTCTCAAGGAAAACAAATTAAAAAGAAAAAAAGTTTTATAAGTCTTGGAGGGTCCTCAAAAGATTTGTAAAATAAATCAAACAAATATAAAATCACATTATTTTAATGAAAAATTATATATTGGCCGAAAATAATGTTTTTAGTATTTTATTACATCACCATTGGGTCATTATGATGTCATAAAACACATTGTATATTTAAACGGTATTTAATTTTTACCAAAAATTCGACTATCTCAAAAAATTTTGAAAAATTCACCACTGGATAATTTCTATATACTGATTCCAAAAATAATATTAATTTTATCTAAATAATTTTATAAATATTTAAACTTTTACTTTTAAAAAAACTGACACTTACTGGAAATTCATGGGTTCTGACAAGAACAGTATTCAAACCTTAATAAAAAATACAATTTCATTCATAAAATTATATGATAATTTATATTTAATAAAAGTTAATTTAATTATAATAATATTTTGTTAAATTATTATTTAATTCAAAAATCCATTAATTCATCAAAATATATTTCTTAGTTGAATATTTTCTAAAAATACTATTTGTGCTTTAAAAACTATTTACAAAGTAACTATAACAAATTAATGCACAATATTTATACAAAAATAATGTACATAGTCATAGTGCTGGGTTCTTGTTAAATAAACCCATATAACACCCGCATAAGACTGAAGGGTAAGGTGTGTGATGGCGACAGACTCTTGGGGTGGCTCAAATAATATCGTTCTGCTGGTAATCTCTATTAACATCCACTTCTATCATAGTCAGTTCCGCTCTAGCTTAACGTGTTCAAGCTCGAATTGGACTTGGTCAAGAGTGAAGCCCAATGACGCCACCTCCTTTCTGAGATCTGACAAATGGGCTTCGTACCTGGAAAGTCTAATGGATGAGGCTATTGCTTCCTTTTTCTGAGTAAATTGGATTTGTTAAAGCCCTATATTTATACTAATCATGTGATCACTGTTCAACGGCTATATTAGCAACGGTCACAATTCATAGTGGAATTTTAAAAACCCAAAACATAAAACCAATGAGGTTTACATTTTATATAACCATAATAATACATTTAATTATATTAAGAGAATTTTCATTAATGAAATTTTGGGTTGTTACATCCTCACTCATGATCTCACCCTCCCTCTCCCTCTCATGTTCATAGATAAAGGCATCCAACATGCACACAACTCCTCCATTTTTCATTGGATATTAGTTATTTCACTTGGTATGCAAAGAAAAAATAGTTAATGTTCATTTTTCTTCTCCTCCTCCCTCTCCTAACCCCCCTTTCCCCCTCTTTATTTGATGTAAATTACATTTCTAAACCTTATATTGGGTTTTGTTTTTTATTTCATTTGTATCATATTCCTACAATGTGCGATGTTTCCCTCAAGAATTTCTCTCATCGTTGTCTAAGGATTCACAACATCTATGGATGCACTAAGTTATTGTTTGCATGATTTTTCAGTTACCTAATATACTACATGTTATTTTGTGTTTAAAATTGGATTTCAATAAATTTATAAATTCCATTTATGTTTATTTCTATTTAAAAGTGTATATTTCTCATGTTTTTTGAGGAATTAAAATTGATTTTTATCTAGGTTATAAGGGATTTGGTCCTGTTTTCAATCAACCATCAAAAAATAAATTATATTTTTGGATGATAAAATATTTATTATTGTTTTAATAAAATAATTATGTTTTTTATATTTATCTATGGTTTTTTATTAAATTTTATTATGTGGAACATGAGTTCAAGAAATTAGTTTATCTATGATTTCGTTTGAATGATAGATTTCCATTGATCCATCATTATGATGTTCACTTTTTATTGATCTCATGGGTGATTCATGGTTTATTTAGTTCTTATACACAAATTTAAGGGTGTATATATTTATACATTAGACATATGAAAATATTCACATGAGAATATGTGAATATGTACATTAATAGATGTTAATATGTGTGTGTGTGTAATTTCATATATTTATAATATAAAAAGGGGATGTTTTAAAATTTAAAAATGATTTTTGAACTTGGAAATTATATGTGTTTTCAAAGATGTGTTTTTAAATTGTTTTTATTCCATTTAAAAAGAAGTTTATGCTTTCTAATTATTTTTGAAATAGCCTCAAGAAAAATTATTTCTTTTCAAGTGACCTTTAAAAGGGATTTTTTTATGGTGGACCAATTTCAATTTGAATTCTTAATTTTAGGATGTTATTGTTTATATAATGAGTGATTTTTATGTTTTATGTTTTATTTATGGAACATAGAACAATGTTGTTGGTGGGTAAACTAGAAGGTTGCTACTCTAGCTTAGTTGAGGTAATAACTATGGTTCATTTACATTAACATTGGGAGATCCTAGTTATATTTACTATTTTGGTATAGTAGTAATATATAATTTTTTTGTAGATTCCCCATTAACTATGGAACCTATATATTGTATCTATCTATGATTCATGGATTATTCTTGGGGTATTACACATTTTATAGTAACCACTCTAACATTTACAGATGATTTTGTGGCTGTTGTTTATTGATATTATTCCTTTTTATTACTTACCTATTATACACTTTATTATCTTATTTAGAATTCTATTATTTATTAAATTCTTATCATTTCCTTTCATTATACTGGGTTTTGATTTTTAGTACTATTTTTTATGGAATAAAATTTTGAATTTCAATGAAATTGTTCACTTGGAATGTATTTGTAATAAAATTTCTCGAGTGTGTTTTAAAATGATATATCTAAATCGTTATTTTTAATAAAAGTGGATTAGGATGAGAAAATGAATTTTATGTGATTGTTTTCATTTAAAAAAGAAATGTATGTTTTAAAAATCATTAGTTATGATGTTTGGTTTTCATATGATCACTTATAAAACTATTTCCATAATTTATTTCAAATAATAATTTTTTTTATTAATGAAAAAAGTATAGTGTCTATAGTAATTACCTACTATGATTTAAATCATTCACCTTATTCACACCAATTTATGTTTTTAAACATATTGTATTTTCATGTTCGGAATTTAATTCATGTCATGGGATACAATTTTTAGATGTATGATGAAATCATGCAACATGGGATTGTTTGATAAAGTATTTCGGTGTTTATTTTCAGTGATTTAGTAGTTTTGGACAAATAGTCCTTTTCTATATTTCTTAACATTAACGTATGTGCACTAAATAATTATTTATTTTATTATAATAAAGGATAAGAGTTTAAAAACTTCAAGGGGCCTATAGAAGGGGATATTGGGCGCATCTCCAATGACAATATCAGCACCTGATGGGGAAGGGAACCTATACTATTAAACACCCTATGGGGGACCTCATGGGAATCCTTGGAGGCAAAAAATTATCAACCATTATAAAGGATGAGATAGGGGTTGTTTCATGAAAGGTAGTAGGAGGTGGGGTGATAGATTTATTTTATATATGCTATATCTATTTTTCTATTGATATATAATTTTTATAATTAATGTTGGTTTTCCATGAAAGTACTATCACTACTGGAAAATGGACCTATACCCACGGTTTTGGAAAAAACCATGGGTATAGGTCAGCCTATCCCCACGGTTTTTAAAAACCATGGGGATAGGAAGTTTTCCAGAACCTATACCCACGGTTTAAGAAAACCGTGGGTATAGGGTCTCAAAAACATGCCTATACCCACGGTTTGGCCGTAAAACATGGGTATAGGTGAGATCTATCCCCACGGTTTGCCCAAAACCGTGGGGATAGCCTTTGGTTAAAAACCTATACCCACGGTTTTGACAAACCGTGGGTATAGGTTTCCCGCGATTGCGCGGGAAATTTTTTTTTCCGCGGGAAAATTTTTTTTTGGCGGGAGTTCTATACCCACGGTTCTTCCCTCTATACCCACGGTTTAAATAAATATATTTAACAAAATATATATACATATACGTAAAGTCGACATTGGGGCAGTGGTAAGGTGGTTCGTTAGCGGCGAAGAGGTCATGGGATCGAATCCGGACACCCGCTATTTTATAAAACCTATACCCACGGTTTGAAAACCGTGGGTATAGAGTATTGACACGGTGGCAAAAACCTATACCCACGGTTTGACCAAAACCGTGGGTATAGGTCAGGGACCTATATCGACGCCGTTCAACCGCATGGTTCCCAGAACCATGGGTATAGCCTATACCCATGGTTTTGGGGGCTATACCCATGGTTTTGAACCATGGGTATAGGTCTATTTTCCAGTAGTGTAGGAATTTATGGGTTATAAAATAATTTATGAAATTATTATACTTATTAAATCTTGTTTATCTATGTTAAATCATCTCTAATGATATCATTTGAAGCCTATGATGTATGTCATTATCTCAAGGGGATTGAGTATGCCCCTTGAGTCAGTGGATAGCCAAATCACGTGTTGGTTAAGTGTCATTATTGTATGGTTCATAAGAAATAAGTTGAATATGACTTAAGTTATATTCATACACATAAGTTTCTTAATAAATATATTTTTTTGTTACAACCAAATGACCTATATGATTTTGAGCATAATTATTGACTAATCCAACTACTACCAATGTTCCATGAGTTGGTATGAGAGTACCTAAATAGGAATATAAAAATGTTGTGGGACTATGTGTAATAATGTTAAACTAAGAGGATCCTAATTAAGTTAGATTAGATGGAATAATTTCCTATTGTCCCTTGAAGAATAATCCAAAGAATGGATAAAAAATTTACAGAATAGATAATTCACCAAATGGGATGAACTTTAAAGATTATTTATCTAGAATTTTTTATATCCTTTAAGAAGTACCCAACCGAGGAAAGATATGTATGGAATTAAGCTAGTGGATAAAATCTATATGAGTTTTTTAGAGTTTAATAAATATTAATACATAATTCCCAAATTAACTGTTTAAATAACATCATTTTATTGTCTTTTTCTATAATGTAATATTGGATAATGAAAATAATAGATCGAATTCCTATTTTAGGAGAGAAATAAGAGAAAAAAATATCTAACTGATGCTACAGTGTCAAAATAGGGGATCCCATAGAACTCTCAACAATTCAATATATATCATATTACTGTAGGTGTTCTTTAGGTAAAAAGTTTTAACTCCATTTTTCTAGAAACTAAAATTAAAGATATAACATCCCCTAAGAGATATTTGGCCTTGAAAAAAGTTTATGAAGCTTAACTATCTACACCCCTAAATTATAGCAACAATTTCATTCCATTGTGTATTTTAAATACAACTAAACTCATGTGAAAGAAATTGAGAATGTTGAATCCATTTACTAAAGGAATTACCACCAAATATTAACCATATAGATATTAGTGGTTCACTCAACTATCTAATATCGAACAAAATGTCAGTAGCCTCAAAGAAAACAATTCTTGATCACTTTCTCAAAATCATTTCACCCCCTCCATTTTATAAGAATAACTCTCAACCCTCTACCAGTAGTTAAAATTATTGATAGCCCTAATATATCTTTATATAGTATCATCCAAGATAGGATGTGGAACATCAAGGGAGCTAAAAATCCTCTCTAATAACTCATTGATATAAACTTATAGAGTTTATGAGACATTTTAGAAAAATTATCAAACATTGAACAGTTTTGAGAAAAAAGGATCTTATAAAACTCTTTCCTAATTATTTCAAAATACTATAAGTAATTTGAGTTATATATATTTGATATTTGCAAGGTATGTTCATTATAGTGAACAAATTCCTCTTAATCCCAAAGAATAATTCGAATAATTGGGAAAAGGGGAACCCACACCTATTGATAAACAAGAGGAAGTTCATGCACAAATATAAATGATAAATAAAATTAAGGATAACAGAAAATATAAGACAAAATAATTTTTTCCACCATCACATCCCTTCCCTTAAAGGTTAAATCTGCCCAAAAAACTAGTGAATAATCCCCATAAAAATTAGTCTTATACACTATCAAGAAGGTGGAAATGAATATCCCTTAACTAGATACAATCAATAAGATCATAAGGTATGAAAAGTTTCTAAATAAAATGTGTACTAAAAAGAAAAAACTATATGAATATGAAAAGTTATTTCTAGTTAGATATGTTTTTGCGCTAATAACTCCATAATTAATAGAAAATTTTAAAATCATGGTACTCTTATTATCCCAAAAATTAAACGAAATCATACTTTAAGATATTCCTTTTGGGATTTTAAAGAACTACTTAATACCATGCCTTATAGAAATTATACTTGTTTATTGGAAGAATAACTCAAATTAACCAGGGTTTTGATATTATTATAAAAGGAATAAAATATATTCCCAAAAGGTGTTTTAAAGGATGTATTTGTAAGGGTGAAAGGGTAATCATTTACTGTTTATTTTTATATCATGAATATAGAATAATAGAGTTTTATAACTCATTTCTCTATTATCATTGGTAGGTAATTTTTAAAATATTTAATACCATTATAAATGTTAATGAAGGAATCCACTAAATGGATTTTGTAGAATATGCAATTATTTTCAATATTCGAGATACTATGAAATTACCACAAGAAGAACATTATTTTTTTTAACTATTCTAATTATGAAACTGCTTTCATATCAAAAGAAGAAATAAAAATTTAATATGAAATAATAAACCTTGGTTAAAACACAAAAATATCAAACCTCCTTAATAATTTTTTTTCTAAATGAAAAAAATCATGAATTATAAATGGGTAGTGATCAGTTTGAAAATGAATTATATGGATATTACTTTAATTACTTTCTTAAATATATTTAGGATTCTTCTATATTTCATATGTATATTGAAAATGTTAGTGATATTGAGTTGACTACTATTGAGTGTCTCCTTAATCCATTTTATTTATTTATTTTATAATAAATATTTTATGAATTAATATTATAGAAAAAATATTTATAATATGGGTTGGTATTTTATATATTGTTATTCAATTATCAGTATGTTATTTTCAAATACAAAGAATCTTGATGTGTCCTTATGAAGTTTTCTTGTGATGTGACCCTTTGAAGTGACCTTGTTAAGTGTCCTTGTAAAGTGACCTTATAAAGTGACATTATAAATTTTCATTGGGAAGAGACCATGTCACGTGACTTTGGTAAGTGACCTTGTGTAGTGAACAGTTAAAGTGACCTTTTTAAGTGACCTTGTTAAGTTACAATATCATGTGACTATATCATGTGACCTTAAGATGTGACCATTTGAAGTGACCACATGAAGAAAAATAAATTGAATATGTGAATAAAAAAGAATTGACTACATTGAGAAAAATGAAATAATTTCAAGAAGAAAAATTAAGTGATCACATGTCAAAGACAAGTTACCGTAATTTGGATTCAATTAAAAATACATTGAAGACATGTTATCACAAGATATATTCAAGTGACATCACATTATAAGATAATTTACCATAAGTTATAAAATCAAGTGACCATGATCATGATATATCACAATGTAATACCTACTTTTTAAAGTGACTTACCATGAGAATAACTTATTGAAAAAAACCTACCATGTCTAACATGGAATATTTTCTAGGATTATCTAGTTCTACATTCTTTTTATATGTTTATACATTTTAATTTACTCCTTGTTTACTTTAAATATTTTTATTTATCAAATTATAACATAATTATTATTAATTATGTAGAAAAAATTAATTATATTTACAAGAAATAATTAATTAATTAATTACTTTGAATATGGATTAAAATCTCAAGTTGTTTCTTGGGAAAATGTGAGTTTCAATTTCAAAGTGGTTATAATTTGAATAGATTATCTCATATGATATATATGAATAATCATAAGGGTGTTATGTGTTATTTATTATGTATTTTGGAAATTTTATTAATTATTATACCATTTTCCAGAATAAAAAAAATGTTTTTAAAATTAATTATTATCAAAACACCCACAGGGGAATGTTTTTCATTTTTATTCAATAATGATATAATATGTTTATTTATGAAGTATAAAATTAAATGGGATTAATTCTTTGATTATTCTTTTCATAGAATAAATATATATATATGTATTTCAACATATCCAACTCCAGATATATTAGGTTGAGTATATTAATTAACGTTATAAGTGATACATGCTTTTTTGATCAACCACTTATCTTAACTAAAGTAAAATTGATTGATCATTTGTTTTAAGAGAGATAATTTATACCTTGACACTAATATAGTAATTTTTTTCTAGTTTTTTTTCATTCATTTGATTCTTTTCTATGTTTAAAACTATACTAAGTTATACAACCCATTAAACATATGATAGTGGGTTATTATTGTAAGAAAATGTCAATAATCGAGTTTTTCTATAACCATATAATTGTTTAGGATTTAGTGGTGAATTTTACTTATCAAAATGAAGGGTTGTTTTATAAAATCACTTCAAATAATAGTCTATAGTCTGTGCCTAGAGGTCTGCATAGGGAAGGATGAACTAGTTCTGCCACTAGGTGTCCAAAAGGTTGTAGTATTGGGTTGTATCTCTAGGAGTTAAAATGGAAATTGTAAAAGGGTTTAAATTTCCCTTTAAATATTCAAGACACCATTATTAGGGATTCAATATTAATTCTTTAATTAGATAAGTTAATATTAGTTTAGGATAATTTAGATCTAATATTCAATTAAATCTATATGTTCACTTCTCTTTATTTTTCCTGCTGAATAAACTCAAATTTTCTATAAATTGAAAAATATTTTAAAAAGTAAAATTCACCCCTTCTTGACCGTTAGAAAATTCTCATTATGAATTAACAATTGTAACCTAATTATATAGCTTTATATAGAATTTTTTATTTTATTTTTTCTAATCAAATCCTAACATATGTATTTAAGTGGATAATATCTATTTTGATATTGTAGGAATAAATTTGAATGATATATAGACACTTCAAAGAATACCACTATTTAATGAAAATGATTATGGATACTAGAATTCATTCATGTAGGATTTTTCATAAAAAAATGAACATTGACTATTGTAAAATAATGTAGAAACTTTATAATCTTCTTAATCATGATCCTGAAACATTATCTCACCAGGATATGGTAATTTATATTCTATATTATAAGGTAATGAATATTTTGTATTGTGGAATTATTCAGAATGTTTATAGTTGTATTTTTTGAATGAAAAATAACACAATAAATTTAGAGAATATTTTGTGTTACTCATATAGGTTTTGATAATATTATAATAAAAAAATTTGGCATGTTAAGAGCTAAGTAAAAAATAATTAAAAATTGGAGAAGAAGAAAAGGTTGATCAAATGGATTATATATTTACAATGTTTTTAAATAGAATAAGTGTTTTTAGAGATAAAATTACCTTTTGGATGAAATTATTTTTGTAGATTTAATGAATAAATATAATTATTAAAAGGTATAAATTAATGAAAGAAAAAATTTAAAATAAAATTATTTAGATAAGATTATATGATCCTTATTTTAATTTGAATATTAATTGAAAAATATTTTCCCATATAAGAATTTGAAAATGAAATTCTGTACTTTTAAATAAAAATATTAGGTTACCACTCACTCTTTGGATTCCAAATTTATAATCAGTCAAAGAAACCATTTTATACATGTTTCTTATGAAATAATAAATTAATAATACTCCTGATGGTATAAAAATTTAACCTTGAAATAAAAGGAAAAAATGTTGATGATGATGATGAGTTTATTTATTATGAGTTCATAAAAATAGGGAACATCAATAATAATTATCCAACACTAAATAATAGAAAAAAAATATAGAAGAATTTGTAAATTAAAGAAAAGAAATTTCAACAATATGGATTTACACATTTATATAAGATTCTAGTATGAAATTTGGTATTGAAAAAGGGACAAAAGCCTATGTTTTGAGGATTCTAAAAAAGGAGGTAAGTGAATATAATTTATCTTCCTATTTTGAATCTATTTTTTATTAAGATGAGTTTAATGTAGTGATTTATAGAATCAATCATAATTTTAATAAGATTACTAGATTATTTGTAATCCTTAATTCTAAATATATATATGTTCTTGATGAAAATGAAAAATTGGAAAATATTCCATTGAGCTCAAATGATATATTATATCTACATCTATAAGCTATTGAACATGAAATATAAAAACTAAATTATTTTTAGTCTACATGTGAAGAAGCTCAAGGAATTTAGTTTGATTTTTTTGAATAATATTATTGGATTAAAAATGATTTCTAATTGTTAAAAATATATCTGTCAATATTTTTTCAAGGAATGGAATGTTTTTATAGGATGCAAATAACGAGAAAATAAAATTAATGAAAGATCAGTCTTGGTTATGATAACAAATAACCCAAAATGTATATGATCTTATATTTCAAAGGATGAAGTGGAAATGATTCATATTTTATGTGTCATATATTTCACATGAAGATAAATTACGAAAATAAACTTTCCTTAAGATTTCCATAATTTCTGGGTCACATAAAAGAATTTTTATCAAGATCATTATCTATAGATTTACTATAAACTATTTATCAAAATCCGTATGGGTTCCCCATATTTATTTTTTTAACCCAATTGAAACAAATTTTTATGGGTACTATAAAGACCCTGACCCTAGTAGCCCAATGATGGTGGGTACATTATTTAATTTAGCAATAGGTACAAGGAATTGCATACTAAAAGATCGAATAGTTTATTAGTCTTGGAAAAATAGATACAAACATTAATTCCACATGAAATTAGAAAACATAAATACAACATAATAATTCTATAGAGGAAAAAATTATTCCTTTTAAAATATACTTGTATATCAATATTAATACACTTCTTGGTATCCTAGGGAAAGGATATATAATAAAGGGTGAGCTCAGATTCTCAGTAAGGATATGTGTATAATAGAAGATATCATTAATTAATAAGGAATAATCAACATGGAAAGGTAAATAGCTGAAACACAAGACATTTGATCATTAACATTAAATTGAATAATAATACTTCAAGAATAAATTATGATCATAATAATTCTCTATAAATAACCACATGGGCGTCAAATTTTTCCATGGATACTCTAACTTATCAAATTATTACATGGATATCAAAAACTATTCTCCAAATGAGGGAATTCAAAATATCACACATAATATCCATACTATTAAGGTCTTGGGACAATATTTCTTACCTAAATTGGTAAATTATTCGCAAAAACTCAAGCTATTTTTTCTCTAGAGACCTACCTACGCATCAAGGGGCTGTAGTGGGCCCCTCCCATCACTTACTACGTTCAATGCATTTCTCATATATAATGGGAGAAACATAATCAACATAATAATTTGTATTGATAAATTATAATAATAAATATTAATAATTTCCTTAATCAATTAAAATAATTAAAATAAAAATTCATATTAGAAAATGACATAAAAATGTTACAGCTTTACCCAGTCCAGAAACATAACAATAAACCATCCGGAGTACAATGTAAAATGGTATGAAAATAGTTTATCCTATTCAAATTTATTATAAAATATCTAGAGAAATAATAATTATGGTGTTATTAAAATATATTCCCAATAATACAATAGTTAAAATTATGGTTATTGTTATTGATGAATAAAAATACCGTAAAACTGGTATTATAAATATTCATGAGTAAAACATCATTTTCACTCAAGAATTAAATTTCAAAATTGAATATTTCAATAATATTATTAAAAATATTTTCTTTAAAATTAAACAGTCATACATTTAAAGGAATCTTGAAAACAATGTGTTTTCAAGGTGATGGATAATTTTGTTCCTGTCATATAAGTTAAACCCATTCTTTTCAAACTATTTTAAAAAATTTAAATGACCTCACTAAAAAAATGAAATTAAGATTCATTTAAAGCAATTTTTTAGAAAGTATAAAATGAGCATAAATTTCTTTAATAAATCATTTTTATAGTATTAGAACAAAAAATTAATTTTTTAAAAAAATTATGATATTAAATAAAAATGATTTTCAACCAAAGAGATAAATAAATTCAGCTTTCATTAAAAATATTTTATCAATAATTTTATAAATAAAAGATAATAAAATGGTACTATTACCTATAAATAAAATTAATAACTATATCAGAAAGAAATATATTAGGTTTAAGTTAAAAATATCAAACTATTACCCCTACGGGATAATTAAACATAAATAAACCTGAATAATGATGAGATTTTAAAGTAAACCCTTCCTCTTTGGTATCTTTTGAACCATAAGCACCATAAACGAAATAACTTAAAGTAAAAATTTTAAATAAAATTAAGATAAAAATATTCATGGTATAAAAAATCAAAATTTTAATATATATATCAAAAAAATAAAGAAGTTCTGAATATGGCATATGTCTCTCGGATGTAAAAATGAGATGAGAAACCCTTACCTCAGGTCTGATCTCATTCGTACGTGTCTAAAACTATTGTATAATAAATATTAATTTATTATATGTTATATAAAAATAATAATATATATCATATGATATATGATTTTCTTGTAACTTTTTTTCACCCATTTATGAACAATTCTTTAATAAAAACACTATTCTAGGTGATAACTACTTCGTTTTTCATGCATGTTTTAGTTCGATATGTTCACTCCTTGTACTCTAATCATAATTAAATAATATATATTTTTACCCATGATATAAATATTATATATTTTAATAATATTATATTATATAATATTCCAAAAAAATTTAGAGGTAGAAAAATGAGGCACACAGTTCATGGAGACGGTAGGTCATACGTATGCATGATTACTATTTTTATTTTCTTAGAGGAATGAAATAAATAAAGTTAAATAGAATTTAAACTTTAAATAATAATTATTCTATCATATATATTAATTAAATATATCTATATTACAATACATGTCAAAGTAAAATGAAAAAATGATTCATATCACTTTGTGGAGGTAAGAGTTCACACGTACACACGAGTGACGTTATCATTTTAAAAATGAAAGAAAATTTAGAAGTTAGATCTGATATTATAGTTCTAGAAGATAAATTGTATCTTAAATATAATATATATATATATATATTTGATACATAAATATATGAATCCTTTAAGTGTGGTGATGGAAAATGAATTATATCAGTTCGTGAGGTGACAATCTTCCGTACACATGACGATGATTTCATTTCCCATTAGATGGAATAGGATATGTATATAGCACATTACATTGACATGATAATATATAATAATATGGTAGATACCAGTGTTATTATTTTATCATTTTTTAATGTTATATTAATGTGTTAACAAAATAAAAAGTATGAAAATGCATTTTTAAGAACTATATCTCTTCTTTAGATAACAACTTTTGGTCTAAACCTAAAGCCTAAATATTTTGGTTTTATAATCAATACATGGATTCTAGGACATGGTGGGGATGTAAGTAAGATAATTTTTTAATTATTGGTTGAAATAAATCTCTCATTATGTGTTGGGAGGAGAGAAGAGTGGGTGTCTTTTGACAAGTGGGGGAAGGGACCTTCTTGGAAATTGTTTGGAAATTTAAAAAAAATTAAGATTGGTAAAAAAAATTCATGAAAGAAATTATTCCAAATAATATTATATTATAATTTGTGATATGGTAAGGTTAAAATAAGGATATCAAATTGGTTTAGTTCATATTTAATCGGTAATCATACCTTTATCTTTTTTTAACCCCTGGTAAACCTGTTTGAACCTTAACCATGGTAATAAATTTTTATTATTTCCACTATTCATTATGAACTAAAATTAAGTTGACCATATTAACTAATTTTAATAATTATAATTCCTAATATGGAATAAATTCATCTAAATTCAACAAACAGAAGTGGATGAATTTTATTTAAAATTAAACCCACAAATATGACAAAAAAACAGTTTTCCAAAGAAAATGCTTCATAAGTATAAAAAGTTTTTATATTAAAATCGAACATATAATTCATTACAATAAAAATAATTGGTTTAATTAATATATAATTGAACTAATTTTATTTTAATATAATTTAAAAAAAATTGAACATTCAAAATTATCTAAAAGAAAAGGAATTTTTCAATAAAAATCAATATTTGTTCACTATTCATCGGAAAAATATTATTTTATGAAAATTATCAAAACAAAAATAAAATATGGTAATTTTGAAATGCTAATTTAAAAAATTATATTCATTTTCTTAACACCCTATTCATAAAATAAATAAATAAAGTCTCAAGTACATTTTCTAAATTACAAAATGTTAATTTTAACAAAGGTACAGAGACAATAATGAAACCGTTTTTTAGAAAAGGTATAGTTTTTCAGAATAAAATTCAATTTTATTTAAATTTAATATTATTTTTGAATAATCAATTAATAAAAAATAAATTTATTTATAAATGTGTAAACAATATAGTTTTTATAATTTATTCATTCATATTCATATCTTCCAATTTAACAGATAGATTATAATGTTATACGATTTTATGGTTCATTTAGACTTATGGATGTGTGTATTTAAAGCTGTTAAGGATATTTAATTTATCTAAAAGGTAATATATATAATAAACTATCAGTATTTTACATTACTCCCTACAATAAAAAACTTCACCTTTGAAATTTTTAGAATGTCACCTTATTAAAATATTTGGGTAGTGATTCATTATAATTTCCTCACACTCCCACATCACCTCTTCTCTTTTGTGATATCTCTAGAGCACCATTATAGTCCTATTCATCTGATTCATCAATACTTGTTCTCTAGTTTCCAAAATATATAAATGATCTTCATAGTAAGATAGATGAAGTTCTAATTCTTTTTTTAATGCGATCAAATACCTTGGGTATGGAATGTAGTTCTTTAGTAATGATATATGGAACATGTAATTTAATTTACAGATACTTAGTGGAATTTCAAAATGGTAAGACACAACTATAATTCTTTAAAGGATTTATAAAATTCTAGTATAACTAGGGCTTAGTTTTCATTTTTTACCAAAATATATAGAACACTTCTATTGAGATATGTTTATGAAAACATTATCTCCCACTTGAAAATTAAAATATTTCCTTTCGTAACCGGTTTATATATTTGGTGTTATTTGAGCTTCCATAATGTGGGTTTGAATATCCTATACCTTTTCTATTATCTCATCTATAATTTATGGGAATAAAATATTCCTTTCACCAAATTCAACCCAATAGGTTGGAGTATGACATCTCTTACCATTTAATGTTTCATAAAAATCCATTTGAATAGTTAAAAGTAAGTTGTTATTATATAAAAACTTTAAAAAAGGTAAATAATGATCCCACATACCCTGAAAGTCAATAGAGTATGACCTAAACATGTATTTTAATTTATTTTATAGACATTTATGATTGTCCATTGGTTTGAATGTGATAAGTGGTTCTCAAAAGAAGCTCTGTTTCAAAATCCTTTTAAATACTTTTTCATAATTTCATTGTAAATCATGGATCGAAATCAGACACAATTGATAGTGGTTTGCATTATTTCTGAAAACAGAATTAATATAGATCTCTTTTAGGTTTTCATGATGTATATAATATCTTATAGTAATGAAATTTTCATATTTGGCAAGGCAATAAACAATAACCCATGTTGCATCATTCATTCTAGATTCCATTGGTAATACAGTGATAATGTCCATAGTAATGTCATCCCATTAAAATGTAAGAATATGTTGAGGTTTCGTAACTATACTTGGATATTGTCACTTATACTTCACCTAATAAAAAACATCCTAATACATAATCACCAAATTTCATATTCATATTATCTGGAAAAAAATGTTCCTTCAAATATCTATAAATCTTGGTTCTAATATGGAATATAGCGGAATTTTATTTATTATTATCATAAAAAATTACCTCTTTAGCTCAAGTTTAGATTGGAAATATATTTTCATTCCAAATTTCAAAACTCCATATTCTTAAAAAAAAGTGTACCAATTTTCCATCATTCAAATATTTAATTTTCTTTTAAAGATTATCGTCATCTGGTTAATAACTTTTTATCTTTCCCAAAAAAACTGTTTTGGAAATCATTTGAAAAATGTGTGGTGTATCTCATTCCTAAATAATTACTAGGTCTATATTATGATACCTATATATATAGGATCCTTAAAAACGTCATTTTTTTAGGACTCCATCAACTTTCTCTTTCAAATCATCCACTAGCTTATTTGACTTCCATGGGATGTAGTGTATTGATAAATTATATCCATCAAGTCGCTCGAGCCATCACCTTTTCTTCATTTTTATATCACTTTGAGAGAATTTGTATTTTAAACTATTATTATCCATATATAACTAATGTATTTTACCATAGATATATATTTTATATATCTTCAAAGAATATAGTTAGGCTTCCAAAATCAAGGTTAGGGATTGCAGAGTTTTTTTCATGATTCTATCACTACCTAGAATCATAGGGAATATCTTTAGAATTACGCATAAGGACACTACCATGTACCTTCTTCGATGCATCGATATATATTATAAACCCTTTATTTTTTGATGGTAGAGTCAAAATCAAAACATAGACCACTATACTCTTATTTTCATAAAAATATTCTTCACATTTATTTTTTCAATCAAACATAACAAATTGAAAATTCATATTTATTAATGTGTTATATAATAATGAATGTTTTGAAAAAAAAACATTAATAGTTTCCTATAAATACAATTAAGATATGTACCTCAGTTATGTTCATTGGTGTATCAAATTCTTGGATTTCCCTTGTATTTATAGGATCAACTAAAATTCTATCCTTGGAGAAAATATTTCCGTGATAAGAAACATTTTGAACCCAGAACACAACCTTTCTAAATTTACCATATAAATTGTTCATTCTAATAGTCTCAATAATGATCCTCAAGTGATTCTCAAGGTGATTTTAGATCTAAGAGTACACCATAATGTCATTAATAATTACAAAAACGAAATTATCATGATACCCAGCAAGCTCAGTCAGAGGAGAACCCCTGACCATTTATTAAAAAAGAAAAAGGTACAGTAAACAAAAAAAAAAGACTGCATACAAACATCTTTCCCACAACCAACCAGTTCCAACCAAAATAAGAAAACTACTTTTCATAATAATCATACCCTTCTCCATATCCATAATAAGGTGATCCCTCTACATTAGCTGATTCCCATTTTGAATACGTTTTATATGCTTCAGTATATTAGAATACTTTTTCTAAGCTTCAACTTCTCCAATGATGGCTCCTCCTTACAGTATTGCATACGTGACACTGGGGTGGCTCCACATTACCTCTTATATGAGGCCTTGGTGGCCACTGGCTTGGGAAGATGAGAATAGTCCCATGTCTTTTCTCTTTGGTAGAGCAGTCATAACGCCATAATTTTCAGAAACCATCCTTCTTCCAATCTAAACAATATCACTGAAAGAGGATCTGATAGCACCACTATTTTTCTTATCACTTTCGGATATATTTCCCCATTTAACAGTGCCCTTCACAGAAGCATAATCATTACAACCATCATCCTTCCGAACCAGCACATCCTCTGCAATAGCTAAGCTCCCTCATTCCATCATCTGAGATTGCATATTCTGATCAATTGGAGAAAGACATTGAGAGTCTGGCGAGATACCATGACCATCACATGACACCCTCTTCAATTCACCTTCACCATCCTCTCCTTTCTTGGAGTCAGTATGAACATCTTCAACCGAGTGAACTCCTTCAACCATAAGGGGTACCTACTCGACCTCCAACCCATCTAACTGACTGAATGTCATGAAAACATGCATTTCCCTATACTCACAAGTTGTGCGTTCAAGAGGATCTACACAACCAGGCCCTGATTGGCACAAATCAGCAGTGTCCTCTGGCAAGGGATACTATCCAACACCCAAATCGCTCTTCAATATATCAAATATTTGTCTCAATGACAGATTTGAGGACACCAGCACCGGTTTCATACCAGAAGAGCATGCAGGAGCCGCTGTAATATCATCCCGGTTCACCCTCTCTAATTGAACATGACCTAAATGCTCCTCTATCACTGCATTTCTAGTCGGAGAGACTCCCACCCGAATATTGTCCCCAATCTCACCCCTACCCAATTTCAAACCATTTTCAGTGAGCCCTATTCTCAAGGCCTAATCCAAACCAGTAGAAACACAACCTCTGATATATTTCATATTCATCATTTGTGAGCAGCCACCCACCCTACCGCTGTGAAAAACCAATGCCAGATGACCAAAACGGCCGTAGGACACACAATAAAACATCCAAGATTCAAAAAGATCATCTTGTTTCCAACAAAACAATTGTTCATCCTTACCCCAAATACAATGGACCGGTGACCTTACAATGTCAACTTTCACATAGATTCTCAAACAAATAGGATTTCATACAACTTCAGTGTAATGATCAGAGCAAAGATGTCTCCCTACCATTTTTTTATTGTACATAGGATCGATGAATTTTGAAAGGAGAGAGGAAGAAAAGGAAGGCTTACCCAGGTCACGATCGTTGAAGGGTCACGTTGCATATGAAAATTGAAGCTCTAGAGAAATAGGTATAAAGATGAAATTTTTCATCTTTGAGGGGCCTTGGACAAGGCAGTGATCAAGTCTTCTTCAGATCCAAAGTGAATCATGAAATGCCTCCGGTCAAGCAAACCAACGACCGCACATTTCTGTAGATCCCATGAATCAAAGACAAACTGCTCAAACAATTAAACTGAAGGCCGATGGAGGTGGAATCGAGCCACCAAGGTAACCTTACAGAGGTCTAAAACGTTGTTGAGCTCCACCAGAAGTAGTAAAATATGGGGAGCCTCATGGAAGAGGTCTGGGACATTCAGTGAGATAGATATCCTTAGGAAGGGAAGAAGGGGGTTTGAGGGGGGTCTACTATTCCTATGAGAATGAAGGTTTGAGACTCCCCCCTCCGATTGGGAGGGGGAGCAGTGTCCAGCAGCATTCAATCTAGGTCATTGGAGAGAAACCGGAGAGTCCCTCTCTAAGCCGCCCCTCATTAATTCATCATCGAAATTATCATGATCTTATTTTAATACACTATTCATGATATCCCTAAATACATATTGTTCATTGGTCAATGAAAATAAATTTACTATGAACTCATAATGTCCATACTTTTTATGAAATGCTGCATTCAGAATATATTCCCCTTTTAATCACAATTGATTTTACATAAAATGAAGGTAAATATTTGAAAAATATTAATTTTATAAAGGAAAACTATTGATTAATAAATGTGAGGTAGAGGATACTTGTTCTTTATTTTTATGACATTTATTTCCATATCATCAATGTGGAAACCTCATAAATCTATCTTTATTCTTAATGAAATTAATTAGGGATCCCAAGGTGAAAGAATGAGGCATATAAATCCCTTATAATTGGATTCTGATAGTTGTTTATTAAACTCCACTAATTCCACATCGGTAGTTCTATTTGGATTTTTTGATATAGGTATTCCATTAGGTATTAAATCAATGGAAAATTAAATATTATGCTCTAGTAGATTCCCAAGAAATTCCTCAATAAATACATCAATGTATTCCTATACAATAGGTATATAATCAAGTTAAAGATTGAATTTTATATCTATATATTTTGTTTTCTATTCTTCCCAAAAAATCTCATTTATAAAAGTTACTAAGGATGGATATGGGCATAATGAAGAGATGAAGTCTCCATTATAAAGATAAAAAATTCCATATCTTCTTAACAAATCATAACTTCGTTCTCTTTGTAATAAATTTTTTCACCCTAATTTAATAGCCGATATATACTAGGGATTATATCAAAATAAACCATAGCTATAATAATGATGTTAGAAAATAGCGAATATGTATATGTTATAATAGGAATTGGATAACACATCCTTGTTGTAGTGATACTTATGTTAGGAATTTTTTCTAATAGCTCCCTTCTTAAGGTTCTTGGGAAGTATATAATTTTCTTAGTAAAATTGGAAGATATAAATCAGTGTAAAGGCATGTGAGAAAATAAATAATTAGATAAATTTAAGGACAGGATTAAACTACCTTCCACCACATCATTTGGAACATCAACCTTAGTTATCATGATATCATAACCTTAAACTTATTCCGACGACCTTTTAATGGGGAAATTCCAATGATTCCTAGGACAATAATTTGTAGAGTTCATCATATCCTTATAGTAGACGCAATTCAAATCGGTGTCTTATTTATTTCTCCTGAAATCATGAGTATGATGGACTTTATCTATACACTTTTAACAACCTACCATTCTCAGTAAGCATGTACCACATTGTTTCATTAAACATATATTACATTCCAAAAATTGCACTATTACTGTGTTGTATTTTCCTATAATTCCTTTTATAGAGTTATTTAACAACATTTTATTGTATTTACTTCCATCTATGATGTAATACTTTTAGAATTACATCTTTTTCTTGATTGTACATTATATTATATCCTCAAATGATGAGAATTTTTGGGAAATTAATTCCCATCGATGGATTTGATTAATCCCATCCAAGAAAGTGTTAATATTACTCTTTGAATTATGTACTTAGCATAAAACATGATTTTCTAACCTCTTAATGTTATATTTATACTTAGTAACATTTTCATCTTCCTTTTTTATTAGAATCAAAAATTGTATCTCCCAATATTTTTATTACTCAGGATGGAAATATTTTTCCTAGAAGAGTTACTTAAAATCCTTCCATTTCATGTTTTTTATTTCTTCTCCATCCTTAGTATTATGAATCAATTAAAACTATTGATATGAATCCTCTAAGATATAATAAACTATAATAACAACTTTCTCTCATTTATTACTTTCCAAAGTGAGAAATATCTTCTCTAAAGAGATTATCCCATCCTCAGCTAAAAATGGTTTTTTAGTCTCCTTAAATGATAGAGTTTGTTGAATAATGAAGTAATATAAAATTTTTACACAAAAATTTGGATTAGTAGATTTATCTATTAGGGAAATTTCATTAGAAATATCCTTGGTCAATTTCCCAAATATAGTTACAAATTGATTTTCTCCTGTTTCATCTCTATCTCCAACTTCATTATCTTTTCCCCAACGCATATCCCTTCACATATTATGAAAATTGATATAGTTTCCATTACATCCACTAGGATCTTTTTCTAAATAATGGAACATACTATATTATATCATAACATTATGAATAATATTTTTTAATTTCCAAACTAGTGACACACTTAACATAAATTTGGAAATTTATGAATTTCTAATCTCATAATCATAAACTGGGATTCTTTGGGAATGTTTTAAAATCATGAAAGAAATAATTCCATCATAATGGTATATAAATAAGATTTGAATTATCCCAATAATATCCCATAGTTGTGTTAAACCAAGTGTGAAAAAATAGATTGTTGTATTGCACTAAGTGATGATCGATTCAAATCATAATACACCCTTTTTTAATTCATTACCCTGAAATATATATAGGATAAAAACAAATCTACTTTTAATATCAACACTGGTATATACTTCAAAGAAATCTAGATAATATATACCTTACCAAATATTTAGGATGTTATCATACACATAAACAATTCTTTAAATTCATTCATGGCATTTTGTTTTCTACTTTAGTTTTTCTAAATCTTGTTCCCATGGTTCCTAAAAACATACACTAATTATAATATTAAAGAATATGACTATAGTATCTCAGATTCAGTGGTTACATGAATACATTGCACTATATATATATAATTTCAACTTGAATGATTAAATAGTCAAGTACTCTTGGAATACAAGATATATAATTGAATTCAAGATTTTACCTATAAACATAAATAAAATATACTAATTCCATTAATAAAACCATAATTCCTTTTATAATTTCCCTATATATCAGTCATAATACACCACATGGAATCTTGGGAAAATAAATATAAGAAACGGGGGAGCTTAAATTCATAGTAAGGGTATTATTATAGTTTAATTAATCATAAATAAATAATTGAGAATCAAAATAGAATGGTAAATAATTGAAACACGTCACATTTAATAAATAACATGAATATAAATAATAATTTGGTATGAATAAATGACTAAAAAAATAATACAATTTAAAAGATAAAATAATCTTGAAACATATCCATGGAAATTATAATTAATATGATTACCACATGGACATCAATAAATAATCTCATAAGGAGGTAAGGAATAATACCCAATATCATAACCATATCTTCAAGGCCTTACTCCAAGACATATAACATAAATGGGTAGGTCCTTATCCAAAAACCAATCTATATTGTCTTGTGATACCAATCGATGCATCGAGGGGATATATTAGGCTCCTCCTATCGCATACTAAGTTAAATACATACCTCTTTTGAAAGTGGAGAAACATAATCAATATAAACATTAATTTTGAAAAACAAGAATACAATATGATAAGTATTTCCACAATTAGTAATCATAATCAAAATAATCATTCATATTGTAAAACTATCATATGAATGTTAAAACTTTCCCCTATCAGTAAACATAATCATAAACCATCCAAAGTATTATGGTGAATTATATCAAAATAGTAAATCCATATCAAAATGTTCATAAGGAATCGATATAAATAATAATAATTCTATCACTAAAATATATTCCCAATGGAGAATAATTTAAAATGAGGTTTTTTCATTAACTAAAAAAAATACCATAAAATTCCATTAAAAACATTCTTGGATAAAATATATTTTTCCCATTGAAATTAAATTTCAAAAATAAAAAATTTCCAAAATAATAGGAAACATGTTTTCATTAAAAACAACCATTTAAAATTTTGAATTATGCTTTAAGTGAATTTATTTTTATGATTATGGTTAATTCTATACATACCCTATAAGTTAAAAAAATTCTTCTCACGCTATTGTAAAAAGGATAAAAGTGCCTTATTTGGAAAATGAAGAGAATATTCCTTTAAATTATTTATGTAAAAAATAAATCATGGGTTAAAATGAAATTAATAAATAATATTTAAGGTGTTAAAAAAAATTTTAAGTATTTTTATAAAACATGGATATATGTGAAAATGTATTTTTTGACCGAAGATAGAAATAAAGTCATATTTTCATAAAAATATTTTCTCAATAATTTTGAGTAGAAAAGAGTGGAAAATGGTCTTATTACATGAAAATATCAAGGATAAAAATGTATAAGAAAATATATTGTATTCAATATATAAATATCATACTTTTTCCTCCAAGTTATACTTAAACATAAACAATCCTGAATAATGTTGAGATTGTGAAATAAACCCTTCCAGTTGGTAACTTTTGAATCATAAGCCCCGTAAAAGAAATTAATTCAACTAAAATATTTAAATACCATAAAGATAAATATATTAATTATATAACATATCATAATTGAACAATATATTGTACACAAAATAAAATAGTGGTGAATACAACATTTATCTCATAGAAGTAAAAGTGAGATGAGAAACTCTTGTCTCAGGTCTGATTTCCATTATACATGTATGAACATCATGTATAATAAATTTATATTTATTGAAAAACATTATATAACCATATTTATATATATATATACTACCATAGTTTGTTTTTTTATAAATTTTTTAACCCTTTTATTTTTAAATTTTTATTAAAAACACTATTGTGGGTGATAATTTCATTTTCCACATATGTTTTAGTTCTGTAGTTTTGATCCTTCTACATATATCATGGTTGCATAATCTAAAAAAATTAATAATTATATAAATATCATATATATTCATAAAATAGATATTAATATTATCATATTATGGTCATAGGTAGAAAATTTAGTTACGTTGTTCATAGAGGTGGTTGGTCGTATATAAACACTAGTGTTGTTTTCATTTTTTTTTTGAAATTTGGAATGAATGAAAAGTAAATGATTTTTGCATTTATAAATATAATTATAAAATCACAGATATATATTCATTAAATATATCATTCTTACCATCCATTCTAAAATTAAATTTAAAACATTTTGCATCACTTCATGGAGGTTGTAGTACACACGTACACATGAATAACAATGTCATTTTCAAAAAATTGGAATCTATGAAAGTAGATGTGATATTATTATTCTAGATGTTTAATTATGTCATAAATTATATATATATATATGCATAAAATCTATAATTATATCCATCCTTTATAGGTGGTGATGGAAAACAAAATATATCGGTTCATGGGGTTTTGGTCCTCCATACACATGACTGACAGTTTTCTTTCCCACATAATGGAAAAGAAGAGGGATATATGTAATTACATTAAAATAATAACATATATATATATTATATACTCTATTTTCATTTTATAATATTTTATGTTTATTTTAAGGATTCAAAGGAAAAAATAATATGAAAATTAAAGGTCAAGAACTCTACCTCTCATTTGAACAACCTCTATATTTTTATAACTAAATCCCCTATTGATTAGTTTTATGATAAATAAAATGACTCTGATTCATGAAGAGGGATGTGAGAAAGGTATTAAAAAAAATTCTAAACAAAATTGATCTCGAATTGTATACAGAGGAGGAGAGTATGTGTCCTTATAGAAGTGGGTGAGGGGACCATCTTGGAAATTACTTGGAAATTTCCCAAAAGAATAAAAAGTAAAAAATTCGTTCCCAATAATAATTCAACAAAATGAACATATAATTGAAGGAAAGATAGGATAAAGTTTAAATATTTCAATATAATATTATTTTTACAAGATTAATTGTAATTATTTTCATTGTCTTTTGGTTTAACCCCTGGTAAATCTATTTTAATCATAACCATTGTAATTCATTTTTACTATTCATTATGAAAAACATTAAGTTGGAATTATTACCTGACATTAATTTTTATGATTCATAATATTGAATTAATTATTCCAAATTTAAATAACATTTTTATCAAAATATAATTTAAAATTAAACCCTCATACGTGAAAAATAACAGTTTTCCAAAGAAAAGTATCCATAAATACAAAAACAATTATATCAAAATTGAACATATAATTGAATCCACTGAATTAAATTAGATTAATTATAATATAATTCAACTAGTATTAATTATTAAAATAATTTTAAACAATATAAAACTTTTTAATATCTTTAAATTAAAATATAGTTCTCAACAAAAATCGGAATTTTTTCACTATTCATTGAAAAATTAATCTTTTCAAAAAAATAAACCTATGATAATTTTGACATGCTTATTTAAAACATTAATTTTTTTTCAAAAAATTTTTTGAAATTTGAGAAATCAAATTTTAAAATAGGTTCACAAAATGATAGGAAGTATTTTTCTAAAAAATACCACTTTCTAAAAGATATTTATTTTTATTTCAAGTCATTATTATTTTTATTTATAATCGGTTTATAAAAAATAAATTTATTTATTAATGTTTAAACCATATAATTTTACTAATTCATTTAGTTTTATACATACCCACCAATTTAATGGTTATGTTATAATAGTATATTATTTTATGATTCTTTTAGAAATGGGATTGTGGGTATAAAAATCTTTCAAATAAGTTGAATTTGTTTAAAAGGAAATATAAATCATAATTTCTTAGGGTATTATAGTTACTAGATACTTCATGGATAAATTTCTATAGGAAACTTTTCTGGATTCATCATATTGGTTGTGTGGAAAATTCATTATGGATGTTCACGACATATGACATGTGATATTTCTAAATTTAGATCCTTTTATAAGTGTGATGGTGGTAGTATTAAATTTATAGATAATTAAAATGTAAAATTACATGGTTTTGGAAAATTTGAAATTCTAATTCTATATTTATTTGAAAGTTTTAGTTTATTGAAGGTTTATAACATAATTTAATAATAATCTCACATCATTGTGATTATAATAAGAATTTTATTAATTTAAAAAGAAAAACGTAATTTTTTAAAGAAGAATCGATCCATTTTAAGAGAAAAAGAAAAAGAAAATATATATTTAATTTTTTTTGTTGGTTTCACTGAAGATATTGTTAAATGTTTAAATATAGTTCAAGTTGAAAAAAAAATATCACATAAAAGATTAGTCCATGAATAATTTTAGTTGATACACAATATTTACAAAAGAAAAAAGCTAATTTATCCTTCTAATTTGAATATAGATAGCATATATATATATGTTAATCATTATTAAAAGGTAAGTAGTATAAAGATCCATTCAAGTGTGTTGAAGACATATAAACGTCCAGAGTACTTTAACAACTACATTTTGATTTATTTGGATGAATGAAAACTAATAATCATTGATTTAAAAGGTATGTGTTTTCTATTATTTATTACTATAATATATTTACCTGGATTTATTTTATTACACATAAATCTAAATCTCTATATAAATTAGTTTTATATTTCAAATCAGTTCAAAATTAAAATGGTAATATAATTTTTTATTTAGATGTAATATAGGATTCAATTATTCAAAAATATAATATGATATATTTTGTGAAGATAATTGGTATAGTCATAATTTTTCATCTAATATGACTCTAAAAAAATGATTTCATATAAAAGCGACATTATACATTATAATAAATATTTAATATAATGCTTAGTGATAACTCTTTACAAATAAAATATAAAGGAGGAATCTTTAAACTCAACGGGTTATATATCTAATAGAAATATTCTTAGGCCATTTTTAAATAAGACACATTATGAAATATAGAACGGAAGGAAGCCTATAATGGGGTATTTTAGAGTATTTTTTGTAAAAGTTTTATTCCTAATACCAATGATCCACTTGAAATATTTTATTAAAATTAGATGAATATATTTTTCTAGGATATACTAATTCTTTTATAGAATATAATTTTTATATTAAAAATCATTAGATGTTGAACATTTGATCCATGTTAAAAAAAATTGAAATAATTTAAATGAAATACAATCTAATTTAGAATAGGATGAAGAAGAGATTAAAGATTTTAACTTTGATGATCCTTAAAATTTAGTTTTGGATGATTTGATTTAAGGATATTTTAATAATCTTAAAAAACATTAAATGTATAAAAATATCATCTAGTTTACAATGTAATTGGTGATATAACTACTGGTGTTGAAACTATAAATTCCTTGAGAAATATTTGTGCTTATGAAGAGTTTATTTTGGATTTTTTTCTTCCAAATATTGATAAATATTTATCTAATTAAAATTGGAATATTGAAATGCATGAATAATTAAACCAATTTTATAGAAATAAATTCAATACCTTAGTTAAACCACTTAAGGATCAAAATATTATTAGAAAAAATAGATCTTTAGAAATATTGAATCTGAGTTCGATAAAATAATTATTAACATGGCATTATTGGTGGCTCGGGGGTACAATGATGAAGAAAGAGTTTTTTTGAATAATATTATTTCCCAATTTCTTGATTAGAGTCAATAAGAGTTATTTTGGAATATTCATTTCAATATATAATTAAAATTATCAAATGGATTTCAAAATTTTATTTTTGAATAAATATATTTAAAAAAGATTTTAGTTAAATCATCCTCATGATTTTGAGAATTAATCTAAATCTAACCATGTCTTAAAACACTCAAAATATCTTATTGGTTTAAAAACAATCATAGAGCATGGTATAACATTTTTATATTATTCCTTTTAAATAATGGTTTTAAAAATTAAAAATTTCATCCAGCTTTCTTTATAAAAATATATTCAAATTATATATTTATATTCCAAATATATATCAATGATTTAGCGACCAAAGACTTTTACACAGAATATTACATGATTTTAAGCATTATAAAAACCAATGATAAAATAGAGTCTTTAGAAGACTAGGAAGTTAATTAAAAAATATGAAATTATAATAAAAAATCATTTCATTAATCTTCAATAGTGAGATATTAACTTCATTTGAGCTCCTATAACTACATAGAATAACATGTGGAATACATATAAAAATTACTGAGCTAAAAATACCAGTAAGGGAATAATCATGGGAATAAAGCATAGTGAATGAGTTAAAAGGTATAACATAATAATGTAATAGGAATGTAATGTGAATAAACATATGGAATAATGAAATATTAAACATGTAATCATATGATCATGAAAATATGGTAATGTGGAAACAACATACAACATGACATAAACTTGATTCAAAGATAAATATGGTAACACATGGAATATAAAGTCACATAATGGATTAAGACTACTCCATAATTTCATATATGATGTCTTATGAGAATTTATATTACCCAATTCATTCAATTGATATCTTCGTGAACCCATTATAACATGTTCATGAATATTTATTCAATAATGAGAAATCAAACATAATTAATAAATCTAAGAGTTACCCATAGAAAGAAATGGGCATTTTAATCATGTCATATGTAATAACCAAATGGAGTATCATATTGTTATATATGAAAAAAGAGGTTCAAATCATAATTATACATTCCTAGAGAAAAAATAATAACATATCATGACAAATTATGTCCAAATAAAGTAAAAACATATAAAAAGAGTGTTTATGAAACCATATAATTATGCTATATAAGGGAGGTTTTACGATAGGAGATAAGGAGTATTTAAAAGGGGTGAGAGAATAATAATTTACATAAAAACATAAGTGAACTAAAATTATTTTCAAAATAATTAGGGATTTTTTTGTAAATAATATATTTTTTATAATATTGCATTGATAGTTACTTTTAAAGAGATAATGAAAATAGGTAAATTACCTTTAATCGTCTTTTTTAAATGAAATAAGAATGGAGTCTTTAATAAATGTATATCCCAATACTAGAAATATTAAGAAAAGATTATATATGTTTGATATATATATATATAATATAATTATTATATAGGAATAAATAAGTGATAAATTGAGGCAGATAGAGAGATAATGTATCTTAAAATAAATATGAAGGATTAGAAAGATTCCTTACCATATGTATGAATCTGTTCATCACTAATACTTAATGTCATTAATAATAAAATTATATTCATTAATTACATAACACAAAAACACTTATACATGTATTTGATTTATTAAAATTTTATTATGAACATTTAGGGCCATTTTAAAGAGTTATAGTGTTCAATTTCATCCTTCCAAGAGCGTTATTTTTCATGGTATCATCATAGGTTAACTTGTATATAATTATGGAAGTTATTTTAAAATGTTAATAATTAAAAATAACTGAAAATAGGTGGTATTAATTCGATTATATATTTACAAATTTTCCCATATATCATTTTTTCTGGTATGAGGATAATTCATTTGATTAAATTTTATTCATATATGTTTAGTTTATTTTGGTGGTTTTTTCCAACCATCACAAACTAGAATTGTTTTTTTAATTTTATGTCTATATATTATTTCCAAAACATTGAAAATTTTATAATAAACATATTAAAATATAATTTAATAGTAATAATGTTTTTATGACTATCCTTTAAGGTGATAATGGAAAACAAAAAATTATTATCTATTTGAATGTAAAACTACCATAATTTGGACAACAATTTCATTTCATTGAATAAGAGGAGATAAGGAAAGTGTTGGATTGAATATATTCCATTATGAATATAATATTTTATTATTTAAATGATATTGGAGTTATTATAATTATATTGATGAAGGAGGTTTGTAGAAGTTATAAGAAGAAATGAACTTAAAATAGATGGCTTGAGAAAGTTACCTCTTGAATATAACCTTATTGAAGGACCCCTTAAAGAGCTTAGAATTAGTATTTTATTTAAACCAACAACTCTTTTATGTAGTTAAGAGTCCTCAGAGGTAAATTGAGAATAATATTGAAAATATATAATGCTTAGAAGGCATTATGAGAAGGGGTGGTTAGGTGTTGTATTTATATGGGGAGGGAGGTTTTTTTATTATTATATTCATTAGTTTGTTATTTTAGATCAAGACTATAAATAGTGTTGGTTACTAGGAATAAATATTGTAAAAGGTTTAGGAGATTTCAAAAAAAGGTCAATTACATCGTCTATGACTCGAAAATTCATGTATTTAGCTTACAATGTTAAATAATAGAAATTTTCATATTTCACTATTCAACAAAAATTTAACTATTTAGAAGAAAAAAAAGAAAAATTCACGCTAAAATTTTTTTCCAAGTATATTTGAAAAATGGAATCTATTTTTGGATATCATTTTTTTAAATATTATAAAATTAATTTTTAAATAGAATCAGCATTTATTTGAAAAATCTTGATTTTAATATAAAAATAAATTTTATGACCCATTGAAAATTTAATTAAGGTATCATAAAATTATTCTTATAATTATATTACAACATAATATTAATTTGTTAACACGTTTTATTAAAATAAATTTTATTTTAAATCATTATATTAATTATAAAATTTAAAAAAACATTTATGTTTTACTAAATTATTAACACTTAATTTATCATTTAAAAAAATCAATTTATACAATAATATAATTATATAATATTTCCATTTATAAGATATATAAATTTTATTTATACTTTCATTGGTGAGTACTATTCTAACAGTCATGTTACTATTCCTAACAGTCATATTACTATTCCAACGGTATAGGTTCCTTTATCTCTTATTTCATTCATTTATCATTGAATTTTATTTTCTCCCAAGTTTATTTATTTTCATTTTCAAAATGAATATTACATTATTAAAATTATTATTGTTTTTTAGTGTAGTCATTCAAGTGGATCGAGTATATCTATATTTTCGCATTCAAATCTGGGTGGGAGCGAATTTTTGTAGGTATTATAGCAGTGTTGTAGCAGGAACTGTAGTAATGTGGGTACTATAGGATGATACCATAGTTGTAGTAATATTCATCTCAAATGGTCCTTAGAGATACTTGGACTTCGGGCCATCAAGGGGAAGATGGTGCAGACATGATGCAAGTGGGGCCTTTGGGCCATCCAATGGTGGGACTATAGACCATGTAATAGGATTCTTGTCTAATTGGCCTCTGTGATGAAAATATATAATGTAATAAAGTTCCTAGTTCGGTGGGTTATCCTTGGGAGATATGAATTGACTTTACCTCCTATGTGTGTGGTGTGTGTGTCTGAATGTAATTGTAACCCCAAGAACCTAATATAATATAGTATTTGCTGACTAATGTATCATTCTTCATTTATAAGAATAATTTTCATATTGTGTTCTATATATGATGTATGCGTTTTATGAAATAATTATAATAAGGGAAATTCCATTGATAAAATTATTGGTCATTACATTCTTTCCTCTTTATCAGACTTCTTCGATGAAATTTCATTTTACAAACCAAGGTGAAAACAAATGAGGGTAATTGTATTTCATCACATCCTCTAATTTCCATGTTTCCTCTTCATACTTAATGTTTCTCTATAATACCTTGACTTGGTGAGTGGTCTCGTTACATAGAAATTTATACCTACAGTCAAAAATATTCATTGTCTTATCATCATAAGAGATATCATTTCAGATCTATACCACCTATGACTTCAATACATGTGAGGGATCTTTTATGTACTTCCTCAAGAGGGATATGTGCAATAAATCATGTACTTGAGACATGGTTGGTGTATGTTCTAGTTGATAGGCCATAGATCAAAAATGATCAAGAATCGTGAAGGGGTAACATACCTAGGGCTTTATCTTCCCTTTATTCCAAAATATCATACCCATATTCCATGGAGATATATAATGGAAGACTATATCATCAAACTCAAAATCTAAGTCCCATTGACAATTATCTGAATAGATATTTTTTTAACTTTAGGAATCCTAGGTATGATTTTGTATCTTCTTCACCTTTTCTACCATTTCCTAACACATTTCATGTCCTAGTGGATTATGTTTAGCTACTTCATCCCAACATGTATGTGTTTTACATCTTCATCTATAAAGGGCTTCATGTGGTTTCATTAGGAATCTCAAGTTGAAACTATTATTGTAAGGGAGATAAAAAAATAGAATATGTTTATCCCATCTCCTTTGATGTCCATTGAGCATGCTCTCAGAATGTATTCCTATGTATAGATAGTCCTCCTAGATTGTCCATCAGTTTATGGGTGATATGCTATATTGAAGTTCAACATAGTGTTTAGACCATGTCAGAGACTTTTCTAGAACATGGAGTTGAATATCAAATCATAATCAGATATAATAATGGAACTCAATATAGACTCTCCACGTATTTTATGTATATATGTGCAAGTTGATAAAGTTAAATGTCCTCTCTAATTGAAATAAAATGAGTTTTCTTTGTAATACGGTCCACAATGACCCATATAGCATTATTTTCTATGGATGTCTTCAAAAGTCCACTGGAAAATTCCATAGTGATGTTTTACCATTTCTATGTAGGTGTGGGTAATGGTTCCATCATTAACATAGAAATTTTACTTTCCACCATCACATATTAAAATACCGAACACATAGATGTATATTACATGATATCCTTCTTCATATTGTCCCACTAATATTTCTCTTGGTGGTCTCAATACATCATTATTATCCCTAGGTGGATAGAGAATGTCAACCTATGTGCATCATTAAAAATAACTTTCTTTATCTCTCGATTGGATGGTACATATAGTTATGAACCAAATTTTAAGAATCCTTCCTCATAACATTTGAACTATGAGGATTTACCCTTTCTTAAAGCTTCCACATTTATTTGAATTTCCACATAATCTATTTGACCAGCCTTTATCTTTTATAAAATGGATTATTTAGAAATCATGTGTGAATTGAATGATTATATATCTTAATTCATGATTACCATGTCCATCTTTTTCAATTATTATATGATTTCAACCTTATAAATTATAATCATTTATAATGTTATAGGATCCTTTATTCTTATATAATCTGCCACTTTATTTTCTTTACCATGATTATTGTTGATTGAGTAGTCATAATCCATGGTGAGTTCTAATGATCTTCGCTGAATAATATTAATCTACTTTTGTGTGTGTCTATATTTGAGTCTCTTATGATGAGTATATATCTTACACTTCTCCATATAGAGACAATGACGCCAGATTTTCAAATCAGAGATCACACCTTCTGACTACATATCATTTGTGGGATAGTTTTATTTTAAACTATCAGCTACTTGGAGGCATATTCTATTACATTATTATTTTTCATAAGTAAAAATCCAAGTCCCTTCTTTTAAATACCAAATTATACCAAAAGGATCTCCCCACTTTTCAGTAGTGTAAGTAATGGTGTAGAGAATACTTCACATTCACCAGTCCAGAAAAAAATTTCTATCTTCTGAGTTAGCTTAGTTACTAGGTTTTATAATTAGGAGAAGTTCCACACAAATCATCAGTAATACCCATCTAGACAAACAAAACTACAGATCTATATTACAGATGTTGATCTGTACCACTATTTAATTGAATTTGTTTAAGAAGGGCTCATTTATATCCCATTATATGTCATAACATTCCCCAAGAATGATACTTCAACCAACCAAAACTCACATTTATTGTACTTTGTTTACAGTTTCACATTTTGAAAATTATTTAGCACAATATTCAAAAACTACTCATGCTTCTCCTTCCTCTTGGATTATATCATAATATCATCTATAAATACTACAACAAATTTTTGAGCTAATCTATAAATACTCTATCCTTTAGGTCTGTGAAAATTTCTAGATGATTAGTGAGTCTAAAAGAAATCACTATGAACTCACAATGTACATGATTGATTTGAGGGTTGTTCTTGGGAACTTCTTCCTTCATTACCTTTAATTAGTGATGTCTCGACTGAAGATACACCTTAGAGAAAAAAATTTCCCCACTTAATTGGAAAAATAAGTAATCAATTCATAGTAGGGGATACATTTTCTTTATCCTGATCTTGTTGAGCTCATGATAATCAATGCAAATGTGAATTGATCCATCTTTATTCTAAATAATGAGGAATGTCACACGCCATAATAAAGAACTGAGTCTTACAAAACCCTTATCTATATTCTCTTATAATTACTTATTTTGTACCACTAAATAAATGGTGGCCATTATTTAAGGAGTATTTGATATGGTTATAGATTCAGGTATAATATCAATTGAGAGCTCAACCTCTCAGTCATGAGTAAGACTAAGAAAATATTCAAGGAACACATCAGTGTATTCCATTGCAATGTATATGTATTTCAGAACGATTCTTTCCTTTATCTTAGAAATTTGATCTAAATATTCGTGATCATAAGGTAGTAATATCCCCAATTGATATGATGATTCTAAATGTGATTTATCCTCCTTATTACACTTATATAGAATTGGAGGATGTCTCAAGATGTGAAGGGTGATCTCCTTATCCAAATAGTTGATGTTGTATTTATATAATTATATTCAATCCATGATTAATATAGAACTAAAATCCACCAAAATAAGTAAGTCAATATTTTTTGGGAGGTTCAGTCCACAAACACAGACCAGGGAGGAGGTATATGCTTTAGATGAAATAATTTCTCTATTTTTTGTTCTCACAGATATTTCAACTTCCATATTTTGAGGTGGAATTTGAATAGTTCTACTAAATTTAAAAGATATAAAATAATTCATAGAACCATAATCAAAAATTATTTTCTCTATTATTTAATGAATAAATAGAGAACATGTCACCACATCACTATCGGGACCCACCTCAATTGTAGTGATGTCATATGCCATTACATGTTTCCCTGTAGGTTGTTGTCATAAATTGTCCCTAAAACCCTTATCATGGGGTAATGGATTAGATATTGATTTTTTCATTTCAACTAAATCATTTTATGATAGGCATAATGTTCATTTGAACCTTTTTTCCACCACTTAATTAGTGGGTTTCTTCATTTCACTTCATAATTTATTAGCTTGGTTCCCCTATTTTACAAACATAAATCACCTTATAGTTCCCCTTAGGATGTTTATAGAATGTTTTTTCCTACACATTTGATAAGTAGGATGGTAGTTTTTATTTCCTCTTTGATATTTGTCTTTTGATCCTCACATATTAAACTCCATTTTCCTATTTTTATCTTTTATCCCATGATTCCATTGTGTGTCACCAGTATCCATCTAAATCTTTAGGGACCATCAAATAATCTCATCATAACTATCAAATTCTTGAACTGCTATATAATTTTATCAACTCAATATTAATACACTAGAGAATAAATCTACCTTACTTTAAATGTTTATGAAAAATATGGATTTGTATCATGAAATCATTGTAATGTTTTCCTCATATTCACTAATTGAATCATCTTCATTTTTCTGTAGTCGGAGGAACTTCTTCTCCATATTAATAAAGAGAGTTTGGGGAAAATATTTATTGAAAATATTTTATTAAATCTTTTCTAGTGCATGGAATCAATTTTCCCCTTAAACATCATGTTTTTGATCAATTTCCACAACTAAATATATTCCCTATTAAAATTATAGACATTCAGTGCGACTTTATCTTCTTCTGAGAATTGGGGTACAAAAATATCTAATTAATGGAGTTATTCCACTATTTCAAGAAGAGGGGATTAGAATATATTCTAAATATAGGAGGTATTTTTTGTATAAATGATTCAACTTAAACTTTATATTTATTAGGAGGAGTTAATTACACATGATTTGGGTTATTATTTATAACTTTATCCTATTGATCTAGTACTATCATGAATTTTTGTTCTCTTTTTCCAACCAAGTTTGAAATATCCTTAGAGAAATTGTTACATTGCCTATAAAATTATTTGTTAGACCAGGTTCTCTCATTTTACACCATTAACTAAGAAAAAAATAAAATACAATTAAGGGGCTTGAAACCTTATCTAATGATCATATAAAAGGAAAATATAAACATAGAATGAATAAAATATAAATTAGCATTATATGCAAACTTATGATTCACTAAGTTTCAACATAGGTTATTCATGGAGATAGATTTATCCCTAGGGTTTTTAAAAAATTATTCCAATATTAATCCCCAAAAATAATAATACTATGATCTAATACCAACTATAGTTACCCAATACTTCTATATGTAATATTACATGATTTTAATCTTAAAACAAACCGTGGATTTAATAGTCTAGTTTTTTGGAAGACTAACTACATAATTAGAAAACATGAAACTAGAATAAATCATCATCTTATTAATATTTCATAATGATCTTATATCTCCCTTTGAGATATTATAATTTCATAGGATAACCTAGGGAATACATAGAGAAAAGGATTGTGCTAAAAATATCTTTATGTAAATTAACATGTGAATAATGAATAATGCATGAGTTAGAAGGTGTAACATGATAACATAAAATGAATGGAATGTAAATAAACTTATGGAAGAACAAAATATAGAACATGGAATAATATGATCATGTAAATATTGGAATATGGAAGAAAAATACAATATAACTTTAACATGAGTTAAGGGTAACTACCCATATGGTACCAACTGGTGTACAAAGTCCCGTAATGGATTGGATTTTCACCCAAATCCCAAAAATGACATGTCATGAGACGAAACATTACCCAATGCATTAGAGTGAAATATGGTTCCATAAATAATAACATGTTCATGAATAGTTTTGAAAAAATAATAAATCAAACATAAGGAATAAACATACGAGTTACACACACAATGAAATAGTCATTGTAATCATGCCAGATGACATAACCAAAGGTTGAATAATATTATTATCTACAAAATAAGTGATTTAAATAATTATTGTACATTCATAGTGGAAAAATAATCAAATATTATAATAAATAATGTCTTAATAAAGTGAAAACATGTAAAAAAAATTACGTACCTTGGAATTGTTTTTCATAAGCGAGGTTTTAAAAGAAGAGGTAAATAATATTTATAAAGGGTTAGAGAATAAAAAAATTGCAAAAAACCATAAGTGAACAAAAATGGTTTTCCAAATAATAAAGAGTTTTTTTATAAATCATAATTTTTTTAAACATTTCATTGAGTGATAGTTTAAAATAGACAATGAAAATAGAGAAGTTCCATTTAATCGTATTTTCTAAAGGAATTAAGATTGAAACATTTAATACATGTATATACCCATCAAATAGAGATTAAATAAACATGGAATTTATGTGTGAAATATATATACAGAATATATAACTAGTATATAAGAATAATTAAGTGATAAATTTAGGCCCATAGAGAGTGAATGAAACATAAAGTAAATATGGAGGTTCATAAAGACTCCTTACTTTATGTATGAATGTGTTATGAAATTAGACTTAATGTCCTAGAAAATAAAATTATATTAATTAGTTACATAATTTAAAATTTATTCAACATGTATTTTAATTATTATAATTTTACTATATAAGGAAATGACTTTATTACATTACATAATCAGTAATTTTAGTCAAGAACTGACTTCCTTTTACATTGAGGGTTTTTTAATTTTTGAGTTTTAGATAATTGGAATATAATACATACATAAAATTCAACATTTATATAGAGTGGATACCAAAAAATTAGTTTCCATTTCTTCTAAAATATAATACTTTTCAAATAAAATAGTTTTTCTTTGACAAGTCTACATTACATTTAACTTGGAATTCTTATTTGACTTACACATCCTTATAACTTGTTAAAATAATTTAAAATCCATGGATGAGAACAAATATCTTAGTAAGGGATATAAAAATAAGAAAAGAAAACATTATTCCATGAATACTTGTAAACATATGAAATCATTTTCAAAAATACATACATGTCACCAATATATACTTACTTTATGAAACATGAGATTTCCATGATATTTCTATAAAATATAAATAACATTAATAAAACCATAAACTTATCTTAGGAAATTAATTAAATAATCTTTTAATTCTATTTACTACCTTATAATTTCAAACCCTCATGGCTACCTTACAATGTAACCCTCAGAGCTACCTTATTGTGTAACCATCACAGTTACACTTGGAGTAACCATAAAACCAACCTCCAAACTACACATACCCAATTCATTGTAGGGAGATATAGTTCCCAACCTTCATCAAAAAAAATTCCATGAACCAGAACATAATCATACAACATGAATAATTGTATAAAAACATTTCTTTTTAATTTTGTAAAATAGAATTTTAAAATAGTATTTTAAAAGAAAATCCACTAAAAAATATCATATAATTGAAGTTTGACTTAATAGAGTTGATGGAATAGGTATATAGACAATAAATACACATAATTAAATATAATATGAAAAAATTCATCACACACACAAATTTAAGACCACATAAATAATTAAGTATAAGGTTAACCCATATAATAAAAATTAGGTTAAGAATTACCTTACATCGGGTTCATCTTAAATCAAACATGTTTAAACCTCATATATAATAATTAAAAGAGTGTTATTAATAACTTATAGAAATATATTAATGTTTATAACACCTTATATGATCCTTTTATGACATCATTTCAGACATTAATTATTAGTATTTTGTTCCTTCCATTGTTTCAGGTGCATTCTTTACATGATTTATATGGCCGGTTTCTATTTGATATTCTTGACAAATGGAAATAAAAATCCAAAAGATGAATGAAATGATATTAATATGTTTCCATAATATTAAATTATTCCATACATTATTTTTTTTATATGGTATTATGATTAATCATTAGATAAATCTTTAGTGATATTTGTTTAGATCATTTTGGTGGTTCTTTGATAATCACGAACTTGTTCCATCATATATCATTAATTCTATAAATATAAGTTAATTATAGAACATAATAGAGTTCATATAATTCATGTTAAAATATTATTCATCAATTAAAATGATTTTACAGAAAATTTTTAAGGAAGTAATGAAAATTGAAAACACATCATCCATGATTTTGGAAAATCAGCACATCACGGACAGTGTTCTTATTTTTAGAATAATAGGGGGGAAAGAGAAGAAGTAAATTGATGAATTTTACCATAGAAATAATAAAATCCATAATATATAATATTTTTTAGCTTTCATTCCTCTTTGATAAATGGATGATAATATATTATAATAAAATAGAATAATTGAAAAGAATTCACATGAAAATAAGGGATTTTTACCTCATAATCTCTTCTCCATGAGATCCTCCTTAAGGAATTTGGTTTTGGTCTTATGGTAAGATAAATAGGTCTTGGAATTTTTTAAGATCCTTATTAAGAGTATTTTGTAGAAATTATACAAGTCTTAAGGCTTGAATGCTGTGAGAGGAAGAGGTGGGTGAGAGTGGTATTTATAGCGGAGAAGATGATGAGTTTTACACTATTTTAATCATTATTTTAATATTTTTACTAAATAATATTAATAGTATTCATTTATGTGACCCCAAATAGTAATAAATATATGTTAGTTCAATATAATGTCCATTTACATCATCCGTGACTCAATCATGATGTAGAAATTCATTTATTTAGCATATATTGTAAATTATGGTATTTCATTATTCACCAAAAAACATGTTTTTCATAAAAAATACCAAAACATCACCCTAAAATTCTTTTAACTTGTGGAATCCAAAAATGAACTCCATATTTTTATAATAATTTTTTAAATATGATTAATTTAATTTTTAAATAAAATTATAATTTATTCAAAAAATAAAAATTTTAAAACTATTACTCATTTTATATCACCTTAAAAAATTAATCAAGATGTCTTTATCTTATAAACTTAAGACAAAAAATAATAAGATTTAATATTCATAAGTTTCATATTAATATTCATATTATTATTCATAAGGGTATGTTAATATTCATCAAAAAACAAGTTGGTTCTATCAGTCTCCAAATAACTTACTAATCACAACCGTAGAGGTTCATTTTTCAAAATTCAAATCATAGAAGTGGAAAAATTTAGTTTAATGGATTGTTTATAATTATATTATTAAAAAAAAGTTCCATTATGAAGAGACATAGTGTTTCATGCATTTAACAAAATTTATTTCTAAATCCTTGGTGTGTTACATTCTCCCCACCTTCTGTAAATTGAGTCCTCATAATTTTTTATTTACTTATTATACTAGTGAGAGTTCCTTTACCACATAGAATTTTTAGATTACCATGTTGATTATTCAACCTTGTGGTTTCTCTAAAAAACATTTACCTGGTAGATTACCTTATTCCAAAATAATTTCTCCCTACGATATTAAATCTAAACAGGTTTACCTTCATAAGAATGGTCATCTTCTAGATGAACTGCTTCTGGGCTCAAGACATGATATGAATCTAGAACAAACTTTCTCAACATCGATGCATTAAAAACATTGTGTAACTGAGATAAAAGTAAAGGAAAATCTACTCAATAGGTGACCTGTCCAAATTTCTCCAGGATTTCATAAGGTCCAATGAACTTTGGACTTTCCTTTCTTTTCTTACCAAAATGCATAACACTTTTCCATAGTGAAATTATAAGAAAAACATGATCGCCTACCTCAAAAGAAAATTATTTTCTCATATGGTCAACTTAACCTTTCTTCCTACTCTGAGTTGTCCTCATGTGTTGCTGGATCATCTTCACTTTCTCAGCCACTTCTTATACTAATTATAGTCCCATAAACTTCATTTCCCTAACCTCATCCATAGAATATGGAGTTAGACACTCCTTCCCATGTAATGTCTGAAAAGGTTCCATATTTATACTAGAATAAAAAATTTATTATAGGAAAACTCAACTAAATATATATGTTGATCCCAAATTCCCTATAAGTACATTTAGAAAGCTCAAAGTATATCCTCCAAATTCTAAATCATTAATTCTGACTACCCATATAATTGATGATGAAAAGTTGTATTGAAATTTATTTCTGTTCCCAATGACTTCTGAAGGACCTTCCAAAAATTATAAGTGAACTTATTATCCCAGTCAGATATAATGGAAAGAGGCAATCCATGTAACCTGACAATCTCTTTGAAGTACAGTCAAAAAATTAAATCTGAAGGAATTGTATCTCAAATAGGAAGGAAATGTGAAGATTTAGTCATTTGGTCAATAATAACCCAGATTGCATTGTTACATCGAGAAGTATTTGATAGGACCACAATTAATTCCATGGATATATTTTCTCATTTACACTATGGCACTAGAAAAGGCTAAAGAATCCACTTTGATAATTGCATCTCTGCTTTATCCTATTGACATGTCAAAAATTTCACATTAAATTATACAATATCTCTTTTCATTCCATCCCACCAACAATACTCTAGAAGGTCTATGTAAATCTTTGTGCTGCCAGGATGAACTGAAAACGGAGAACTGTGAGCTTCACATAACAATTCTTTCTTCAGCTAAGAATCACAAGGCACTCACAATCTTTTTCCAAATCATAAAAAATAATCTTTATCAATGTTAAATTCTACAAACTTACCCATTTTAATAAATTATACCTTTTTTTAGCTCATTTCCTTCCTTCTGTGCTTTCTTAATTCTATCTGATAATGATGACTGCAATAAATCCCGAAAAAAATAGAGGTATATCCTACACCAACAACTTCTAATCCAAAATTCATCAAATCCTTAATCAAGGGATCATGTTCCAAATGTAACTTGGTTAATGATTCATGATGTTTTCAACTCAATGTATCCACCACATTGTTTTTTTTCAAGATGGTAATTGATATGAAATAATAATACCTTATTAGTTCAAGACACCTTCTCTTCCTCATGGTTAATTCATTCTGAGTGAATATATACTTCAGAGTTTATGGTCTGTATATATTTTCATTTTTCTCAGTATAAATGATGCCTCTAAATTTTCAATACTAAAACCACAGCTGCTAATTCCGAATCATGTGTGGGATAACTTAACTCATGAGGTTTTAGTTGTCTTGAGGCATAAGCAATTACCAGATCATTCTGTATCATATCACAACCAAGTCCCTTCACTGAAGCATCACTGTAGATAACAAAATCACCATTTCTGGAATGAAAATTAAAAACTAAAGCATTTAACAATATCTTCTTAAGTACCTAAAAACAAACATCACATTCTTCTTTCCAAATAAATTTAACCCCTTTTAATGTTAACTTAGTTAGTGAGATAGATAACCATGTTACATTTTTAACAAACCATCGTTAATAACCTACTAATCCAAGAAAACTAAAAATATTTGTAACATTTGTTGGTCTTGGCCATTCATCAACCAATTTTGTTTTGGTAGGATCAAATTTTATTCCATTATTATTTACAATGGGCCCAATAAAATAAATCTATTGCAACCAAAAATCACACTTCTTCAATTTTCAACAAAGTTTATTTTCCATTAAGTATTTCCAAACAACCCTTAGATGTTTTTCATGCACCTATTTACTTTTATAAAATACCGGAATGTCATTAATAAACACAACTATAACCTTATCCAAGAACTCATGAAATATTCTATTCATAATATACATTAATAAAGTAGGTTTATTTGATAACTCAAATGGAATAACAACAAATTCATAATGCCCATATCTATTATGGAACATAGTCTTCGGGATTTCTGCTTTCTTTACTTTCAACTGATGGTACCCCGACCTCAGTCCAACCTTTGAAAAATACTATGCTTCGAAGACCTGATCAAAAAATCCATCAATATGAGGAAAATGATACTTGTTTTTAATAGTGATATTATTCAATACTCTGTAGTCAACTCAAAGTCTCATGGAACCATCTTTATTTTTAAACAAAAAATAGGAGCATCACATAGTGAAGTGCTTGGATCAATAAATCCTTTATCAAGAAACTCCTACAACTAATTTTTAAATTCAATAAGTTACATTTACGATATTCGATAAGGGGGTTTTGAAATTGAATTAGCATCAGGAACACAGTAAATTTTGAATTCAACTTCCCAATCATATATCTCACTAGGTAACCCATCAGAAAAAACATCAAGATATTCATTTACCACTGGCACATCATTAATCTATACAATTCCCTTATTTTCTAAAAAAATGAGAAAGATAACATTCATTTTTCATCTTTTAATAGTTTCTTAACTTCTTGATATGTTATCAATTGTACAGTTTCATTCTCATGTAAAAACTAAAACACTTTATGAAAACAACTTCTTTAGATCAAAAATCATTCTTATCATGATAAACCGAAAGCCAATCCATACCCATAATGACATCAAACTCTACTAAGGGAAAAACAAAAAGGTTTTCAAGTAAATTCTTTCTAAAAACCATGATATAAATATTATTATAATTCCTCCTTGATATAATATTTCCCCAGGTGTTTTAATAATAACTTCGAGTCTCATTTATTGAGGTGAAATTTCTAATTTACTAGAAAATTTCATTGAAATAAGGAATGTGTAGAACCTACATCAAACAAAATATTAGCAAAATCTGAGTAAACAAAAAAGGTACCTGATACAACTTCATTGGATATCCCTATATAAACTGATGTAGTTGCAAAGGATCTCACTACAAATATCTTCTTATAGTCTAGTTTTTTTTTGCATCATTCAGATCTTTCTTTGGGCAGACATTTGCATAATGACACATCTCACCACATTTAAAACAATTTATAGTTTAGTTATCAGGATTATTCTTAGGATCATTTTCATTACAATCTTGGGTCACATTTCAAAACTTTCCGCATTGAAAAAACTTACTAGTTTTGGTAATAAATTCCCCAAGGTGATTTTTCCATACTTTTCACAAACTGGAAACTAGACTTTCATACCATAATATTTATTTGATTTGTTCTTACCCATATATTTCCATCTGTACCTCTTCCTCTCCTTGTTGTAAAAGTGTATTTGATCAATAGAAAACTCAATTTCTACCCTCTTGGCACATCAGACAAGTTTATAATAACTTTTAAAATAAAAAGAAGCCAAGGCCCTTAGATATCTTGGATTCAATACTGAGTAAAATGATTGATTTTTCTATAAAGATCTAGAATATGATTTAGATCATACCTTGCCATTAGTGTGATGATCACTTCATACACAGCCACTGAAACTTTCTCCTTCTACTCCAATTCAATGAATTTCTTCTCTATCCCAAATATTCATGACCATTGACCACCACTGGTCGGATTCACCTTTAAAACGATAAATGGAAAGACTTAACTTTTATTATCTGAACATCCCATATCATCGAATATATTTTCAGGGTATTTAATCCATCCATCAACTGCTATTGGGTCAGAAGATCCACTAAAAATAGGATGGTGTTTCCTTATAAAATGTTCCACATTTGTCTTGTTCCTTTGTGATAGCTCTAGTTGTTCCCTTTCATGGATTCCACCACCATTTATTCCATGTTTTAGCTGATCAATTAGTTTCACAAACTGCTCAGTTCCAATCCCTAACATTACAGGTTGTAGATTCAGAAGGATATTGTTCTGTCAGTGTCTTTCCACTCCATCTTCTCTATTTCTTCTACAGAAATCCATTTTGAAAAAACATGTCTTTTTCAAAGAAACATTTTAATATTTAAATTATATAACATTTAAAATTAATCATAGAATAAAAACATTATGTTATTCTTTTAACATCATCATATCCCCTAATGTTATCTAAACTATCCTTTGATACCAACTATAAGGACCTGGTATTATTTCATTACATAATCTTGAATTTTAGTCAAGAAATCACATAATTTCACATTGAGAATCTTTTCCTTATTAGAGTTTTATAGAATTGGGATATAATAAATAAATTACATTCCATATTTATACATAGCGGATACTATAAAAATTATATCCATTTCTTCCAAAATATAAAACTTTTCAAATAAAGCATGTTTTCTTTGAAAAATCTTCATAAAAATTAACATGTCCTTCTTATTTATCTTACACATACTTATAAACTATGAAAATAATTTAAAAAATTAGTATGATCAAAAAATCACAATAAGGGATATAAAAATAAGGAAAGAAAACATTAGTCAATGAATACTTCTAAACGTATAAAATCATTTTCAAAATGACATACATGTCACACATATATAATTAATTTTTGAAACATTAGATTTCCACAATATTTCCACAAAATATAAAGAACAAGAATATAACCATAAAAGTATCTTTTGGAATTGATTACATAATCTTGTAACCCTCTTGGCTACCTTATAATTTATAACCCTCACAACTACCTTACAATGTAACCCTCAAGTCTACATTATTATGTAACCATCGTAGTTACACTTAGAGTAACCAAATAGTAAACCTCCATCTTATACAAAAACAATTAATTGGATGGAGATATAGGTACCAACCTTCATCATAAACAATTTACAAGTACATTAACATAATCATACAACATGAATAATTTCATAAAAACATTTCTTTTGAATTTTTTTAAAACATCATTGATTTTAAAATAAATCCCTTTAAAAATATCATATATTTGAAGTGAGACTTAGTAGAGTGGATGGAATATGTATTTACACAATAAATAAACATAATTAAAAATAATATAAAAAAAAATCAACACACACAAAATTTTAATACCACATAAAAAATGATGTAGAAGGATAACCCAAAGAGTGGAAATCGGGTTAAGAATTCTCTTACATTAGGTTCTTTGTACTTAAAACATGTTTAAACATATTTTATAATGTTTAATATAGTGTTATTAATATCTTAAATAAGCATATTTATGTTTATAACACTTTATATGATCAATTCATAACATTATTTCACCCATTAATGATTAGTATTTTGTTCCTTCCATTTTTCAGGTGCGTTCTTTATGTGATTTCAATGGACGGTTTGTATTTGATTTTTCTGTCATATGAAAATTAAAATATAGGAGTGGAATTAAAATTTATTTATATGTTTAAAGAATATAAAATTATTCCATAAATAATTTTGGTTATATGGTATGATGATGAATCATTAGGTTAAATCTTTAGTGATATCCATTTAGATCATTTTGGTGGTTCTTTTATAATCATATATATGTTTCATCATATACCATTAATATTATGAATATAATTTAATTACAGAACATAATATAGGTCATATAATAAAATTTAAAATATTATTCAACCATTAAAATGGTTTTACAAATATCTTTGAAGGATGTAAAGTAAATTGAAAACACATCGTCCACGATTTTTGGTAAAACGGAAAATCACAGACGGTGTTCTAATTTTTAAAATAAGAGGGGGAGGAGAAGAATTAAATTGATGAATTTTTACATAAAAATGATAAAATATAAAATATATAAGATTATAGATCTTTAATTAATCTTTTATGAGATTATTATATGAAATTATAAGAAAAGAAAAGAATTGAAAATAAATAGCATGAAATTAAAAGAGGATTTTAACCTCTTGATCTCTTCTCCTTGTGATCCTCCTTAAGGCCTGAATTTTGGTGAGACCGGAAGGTATTATACATGAGGGAAGATCCTTGGTAATATAATTTTTTAAAACTTAGTCATGTCTCATGGATTTAGTGGTTTGAGGGGAAGAGGGGGTGAGGCTAATATTTATCGTGGAGGAGAGGAGGTGTTTTACATGATTTTAATCGTTAGTTTAATATTTTTGCGAATGACGATGAATAGTCTTGATTCATGTGACCCCAAATAGTAATAATTATATGTAAGTTTTAACTAATGCCCATTTACATTAGTAATGACTCAATCATGATGCATAAATACATTTTTTAGCAAATTTTGTTAATTTCTGTATTTCACTATTCACCAAAAAACAAGTTTTTTAGAAAAATCCAAAAAATTCACCCTAACCATTTTTCAACATGTTGAGTTTAAAAATTAACAACATTATTTTAAAATAATTTTAAATATATGATTAATTTAATTTTTAAACTAAATCATAATTTATTCGAAAAAATCACAATTTTAAAACTATAACTGGTTTTATATCACCTTGAAAAATTAATAAAGATCTCCTTATCTTATAACCTTATAAAAAAGAAATATGATTTACTATTAATAAGGTTCATATTACTATTCATATTTATATTCATAATCGTATGTTACTATTCACCAAAAACAATTTGGTTCTATATGATTCCAAGTAAATTACTAATCACAACCATAGATGCTTGTTTTTCAAAATTCAAATCATTGAAGTGGAAAATTTATGTTTAACTGAAAGTATATAAGTATATTCTTAAAAATAAAGTTCCATTAGGAAGAGACTCTATGTTTCATAAATTTCATGAAATTTGTTTTTAAAACCTTGGGTGATAAATATTAAGTTATTTTATGGTCATTTTGATGGGTTATAGAGTTCAATTTCATTATTCTTGGAGCATTATTTTTCATGGTTAAATGATCGGTTCACTTATATATAATTTTGGAAGTTCTTTTCCAATGGTAATAGTTATATGGAAGTTAAATAATGTGGTATTAATGAACTTATAGAAGTCTAAATTCCCCTATATATCATTTTTTCCCGTATGAGGATAATTCATTTGATAAAATGTTAATGGTAAATATTTAGTTTATTTTGGTGGTTTTTCCATCCATCATGAACTACTTTTGTTTTGTTTAATATTATGTATAAAAATTATTTATAGAATATGAAAAAAGTTATAATATAAATATTAATGTCTTATTTAACTATTATAATGGTTTTATGACCACCCTTGAAGGTGGTAGTGGAAAACAAAAGAATTATTATCCATTGTGATGGTAAACCTTAATAATTTGGATAATGGTTCCATTTCTTTAAATAAGAGGAGATGAGAAAATAGGTGTACAAAATTTATTCCATTAGAATATAAAATTATATTATATACATGATACTGGATTTATTATGATTTTATAGATCAAGGAGGTGAGGATAAGGTAGAAGGAGAAATCTAATCAAAAGAGATGGTTTGAGAATGTTACCTCTTGAATATAACCTCCTTGAAGGACTTCGTAAGGAATTTGGAATTCATATTTTTTTCATACTATAAACTCTTATATATGGTTAAAAGGTTTTGTAAGTTAATTTGTAATAATATCAACATTATAAAATCCTTATAAGGTGTAAGGATAAGCGGTGGTGAGGGGTTGTATTTATTAGGGGAGGAGAGGGGTGTTTTTGATAGTTTTGTTCATTAGTTTAATATTTTGGATCAAAACAACCAATAGTGTTGATTACTACAAATGAATACATTAAATATTTTATTATAGTTTGAACCAATGGGTTCTTAATTCATTCATGACTCAAAAATTCATGTATTTAGCTTATAATGTCAAATATAGAAAATTACTATATTTTACTATTCACCAAAAATAAAACTATTTAATAAAAATAAAAACAATTCACCTTAACCATTTTTCAATGTTTATATTTCAATAGTATAATCCATTTTACAAAAATAATTTTATTATCATGAGAAATTTAATTTTGAAAAAAAAGAATAATTTATTTGAAATATATCATTTTTAATAATTGAATCGATTTTATGACCATCTGAAAAATTAATTAAGATTTAATAAAATTATATTATAATTAAAATAAAATATAATATAGATTTATGAATCTATTTTATAAAAATAAATTTTATTTTTTATCATTATATTAATTATATAATTGTAAATAAGCATTTATTTTTTACAAAAATACCAACACTTAATTTATTATTTATAAAATATTTATTTACACATAACATGATACAATTATATCATATTTTCATTTATAAGAGGCCAAAATTTTATTTTTACTTTTATAGGTGAAGTTACTATTCTAATGACCAGGTTACTATTTCTAAAGGTTAGATTACTATTGTAAATGTATAATTTCTTTTACCTATAATTTCATTCATTCATCATTCACATCTATTTTCTCTCAAGGTTATTTCTGATTTTAGTTTTAATTTAGAAAATATATCAATTTATTTTAATTATACTTCTGCAATTTCTATATCTAAATCTACTTTAAAACATTACAGGACTAATAACATTGATGTCATGTATCACTTTCATAAAGTTCACGTTCAAATATGAAATATTACTTTACAATCTATTTCAATATAAGATTAATGTGGGGATAATTTTACTAGACCCCTAGATTTAGTTAATTTAAATAATATAAATTTATAACTAGAAATAATTGAAATTTAATAATGAAATATTTGTTTTGGGTAGGTTTAACTCAAATTTTTAGGAAAAGATTTAAATTAATTATTTTTATCCTCTGAACACATTTCCTTTTTTATTTTTGAGAACACTTTCATGAGTTTATTTAATTGAATAATATTTTATTTTTTGAAAATAAATAAATCATTCATTGAAAATATTTACTTTTTTTCATGGTTCCTTAAGTTTTTCAATATATATTACAAAAAAAATTTATACTATTATACTAAAGTAGCTTTTTATATTTTAACATACTATTTTAAAATGTATAAATTTATAATAAACTTGGTTATGTGTTTAATGTAATTTATAGGGTTATTTTCTTCCCTGTTAATTATAAAGTGGGTGGTTTGTTTTATTTTAACTTTATAATGGTTAGTTATTCTCCCCGTAAAAACTATTTATCTTAGGGGTAATAGTTAGCCTTAGAATATTAATACATTTTTTTTAAAAAATTGTTAAATCATTCTGATCAATTTTAAAAAGGGGGAGACATATTTGATTTTGTATTTGTTTTTTAATTTTGAAAAGTGGGGGAATATTGAGGAACACCTTGATACAAGTTTTTATTTATATTATGATAATTACAATATTATGAATTAATTTTAGAGAAGAACCAATAATAATATGGGTTGGTATTTTATATTTTTTTATACTGTTATTGTTATGCTTGTTTAAAATGGACATAGTCTAGAAGTCACCTTGTAATGTGACCTTATCACATGACCTTGTGATTTTACCTTGTAAAGTTACATTTTAAAATGACCATTTGAATTGACCTTGTGAAATGAAATTTTCTACTAAAATTTTTTAGTGACCTTGTGAAGTGACCTTGTCAGGGGACCTTGTAAGGTGACCCAATGAAGTGACCTTATAAACTGTCCTTGTGAAGTGACATTTTCAAGTGACCTTATAACATTTCCCTATGAAGTGATATTATTGAGTTACCACATTAATAAAAATTAATTTATCTAATGAATAAAAATGAAGTGACCTCAAGATGAAGAAATCAAGTCACCACACATTGAATTCAGATTAATAAAAATTATATTCAAGTGACTTCATGTTATAATATAAGATACCAAAGTATATAAAATCAAGTGACCATGTGAAATTTTTTTTGCAAGATGATACCTACTATTAAAAGTGGCTTAGCATTAGTATGAAATACCATGAGAAACCTATCATGCCTAAAAATGAATCTTTCAAAATACTCTCTTTTTCATTATATATATATATATTGATTTAATGAATGTTTGTTTTAAATATTTTTATCAATCTAAAGATTTATTAAATTCCAATTAATTATTTTGATACTAAATAATTTTATTTCGGATAATTACATGCATGATTAATTTCTTGGCATTTTCTTTAAAGTCTATAACTTTTTATCAAGAAGATGTGAGTTTCAAATTTAAGGTGTTTGGAATTTGAACAACTTATTTGGAATTGTATATTGGAATGATTCCAAGGGTATTAAAAGTTATTTAATATGTATTTTTGATTTTATATTAATTATTAAAATGTGTTCTATAGTATATAATGATTTTAATATTACATATTATCAAAGTGATCCAGATCGGTATGTTGTTGATGCCCATTCAAAAAAGATATAATATATTGATTTGGGAATGGTTAGACGAAATAAGATTCATGATCTAGATCTACTATTAATAGAAGAACTCTATATAACAAATATTATTGATCAGGACTAAGATATATTAGTTTGAGGTTATTCAATAACAGTATAAGTGTAACATAACTTTTTGATCAACCACTACTCTCAACTGAAGTATAATCATTTGATCCATTTTGGTTGTGGAGAACATTTCTACCTCAAAAATCAAATCCTATATTGTCTTTATGGTTCTATGGTTTTAATTATATCTATTATTTTCTATGTGATTAAATGTTCCAGATTATATTTACTATTTAAATTTATGATAGTGTGTTGTGACTCCTAATCAAACCTTAGGAATCCTGATTTTTCACAACTAAAAAATGATGGGGATTTGGTTGTTCCTCACACTAATTAAAAGGCAGATTTGGTTTCTACCACCACTTAAAAAGGTTTCTTCAAGGTTTTTTCCTATAGGTGTGAAAAATATAGGGTGATCAAGTTAAGTAAAAAGGTGTTCAAAATGATGTTTTATTAGTTTGTTCCTCAAAAGGTTAAAAAGGCTATTGTAAAATGGTTGTGATCTCCCTAAATAAGTCATAGTGTCCATTATAGTGTGTTATATCACACTTATTTTATGATAGGTTTGAAGAGTATATCATGATCAGTTATATCTAATATACTAAAAAAATCTATGTGTTCTCTTCTCTTTATTTTTATAGATTCATTCACATAACATTGATATGTAGTAAAAATTATTTTAAAATGTCAATTCACCCCTATTGACCATTTAACTATTCTGATTAGGTCCTAACAATATCATCACTACAAGACCCTATTGAAATAAAATTGAAACATATTCCTTAAAATTTATAATATATAAATCATAATGAAAATGAGAAAAATCCTTTAATAATTTCAAATGATTTGGAACCTAATCAAGAATTCCAATTATTAACCATTTTTTTAAAACATTCTTGTGCCATAGGATACACATTAAAATATATTATTGGGATTAGTTCTACAGTTTCTGTGCACAAAATTATATGAGAGGTTGAATCAAAACCTGAGAGGTAGCCTCAAAGAAGCATCAATCCAAATATAGTGTAAGTTATAAATAAATAAATTGAATATATTTTAGGAGGTATAATTATATATCTTATTATAGACTCTTGGTGTGTAATATCCATCAATATTATACCTAAAAATATTATAATCACAATTATGAATAATTAATATAATAAACCAGTGGCCACTAGGATTTCAAATTTTTAGAGAGTATGTGTTTATTATAGAATACTAAACTATGTAACCTATAAAGTCCACTTTACCATCCATTTTATATATATTATTATATATAGATTATCTGGTAGGGGGTGTTATTACATTCTTGATGCATTTTTTGGTTACTTTATGGTCTATATGACACCAAAATACCATGAAAAAACTACATTTACTTTTTCCTTTGATACATGTTCAGAAAAAATTGTGCCTTTTAGTTTATGAAATTCCCCAATTATATTCCAAAATTGCATGGTAAATATCTTTTCAGATCAAATTTAAAGCCTCCTAGAGATATTTCTCAATGACTTTATAATATATGGAACATATTTTAAAAAATTATCATAAATATGGAATAAATTTTATGGGGATATATTTAGAAGTAATTGGTTTTATTCATTAAGATATGTCACCTTTTTATCGATATGTGGAATGCATAAGGAAACATTAATTTTAAAATTAAATTAAATTAGGAAAGTTAAATTTGATATAATTTCTACAATACCCTACACCACCACTTTTAAACATGTTAGATTATTTTTTTTATACATTATTTTATATAAGGTTTATTAGGAACATTAGAAGAACTACTTTTCCCCCAACTTACCTTTTTAATAAGGATACTAATTTTTTGTTTGATGAACCATGTAGTATATATTATAAAATACTAAAGATTATCAAACCCAAAACCCCATTAATCAATCCTTAAATGTGGAAGAACCCTTTGATGTACGATGTGATTCTCTTAAGGAAGCAGTAAAAGTAGTGATATCCTAGAAGATCAATGGACACTACCATTTGATAGATTATGTTGGAAAAAACTATTACACATCCTAGATTAATTATGAAACAACAAAGACAATATTTTTTTATAGTTTTTATATTATAGATATTGAAATCGAATTTTTTAAGAAATAATGTAATAATGTATTCAGATAATTATTGTCTAATATAATTGATATAAAATTTTGGTTCCAAACCAAGGCTAGTAAAATTTATTATTCTTTTATATTAATTTGACTAGCAAATCATATAAAATATGGTTTAGAAGAATCTAATTATAAACAATGTGACCTGATTTATCAAACTACTGATGTTGCAATACTTAAAGAAACAACCATGGATGATGCTCTTCCTGGTGAGAAATTTTATGAGATCACTATAGCTACCTGGTATGTTAACATGGTTAACTAATGGGTAATATAAAAAGTACCCACATTATTTTCAATGAATAAATTACTTATGGTAAAATTTAAATCAAAGTATTATATCTAGAAAGAGTTATACTTGTGTAAAATCTATAGTGATCAAATGATTATGAGATATATAATGTGGGAAGAGTTAACTTTTATGCCTAAACTCTATTATAAACCTACATGTGGAGGCCAATTTAGAACTCATAGAATAGTTATATGTTTTTTATGTTTTTTTATACAATAGTTTCTAAAAATTCACATATTTTTTTATAATACATGTAATAATAAGCAATGTTTTTTGGAAATTTACAAAATATAAGAAATCCCCCAAATAACATTTTATTTTTTTTGTGTAATATTTAATATATGAAGTATAGAATTCATGAATCCATTCTTTATTTCTTTTATATTGAACAATATTATATTATTATTAGATCCCGTTTTTAAAATGGATTTAGGTCTAATATTTTAGAACTCATGATTCAAGAGTGGTTATTGGGTTTCTAAGATCAAATATTTTTGTTGATTTTAAATACCTCATGAATTCATAATTGATAAGGGAACCTAATTATAAAATAAAATCATAAAATAACTTATAAATAGATATCCAGTTTATAACAAAACCACTAATTTCTACCACCCAAATACACATGGGAAGGTTGAGGTATCAAACATAGAAATAAAAATAATTCTTTAAAATATATTATAGTATAACTAAAAACTATATTGCAAGAAACAAGAAGGCTTTATATGGTAATACCTAACTTCCTTCAACCCCCCCCCCCCAAGTATGTTCCCATGTAGAATAAATTGTTGCAAATTCATTAGTATTCATGTTCAACTAAATAAAAATAAACTACTACGTGGTGATGGAAATGAACATGGAATTCAGTTTGACCAGTGACTATAAAATGTTCAAAATTATTGATATTGAGGATATTATGAAGGAAGCATAGAATAATCAATTATAGACAAAGAAAAGACCATCTATTTCCATAATAGAATAATTTTTATAAAATACTTCTATGTTGGTGATAAATATTTATTTTCCTCATTTAGAATGAAAATAATTTCGGGTAAGCTTCATTCCAAATGAACTAAACCAATTACAATGAATAATAAATTATCATTTTGTGTAGTTGAGATTATAGAAGATTAATTATAGTAACTATTCAAATTGAATGGGAAATATATGAATATATTCCATAAAAAAATTAAAGAAAATACAAAATAACTCCATGCTCTTCTTTACTACATATGAATAAGAACTACAAGGTTTTCTCCTTACTGTACATTATTATAGACACTCACATATTATTTTTTCCTTTCATTAAAATTTTCATGATGAAATTAACTAGAAGTAGTTTCTAACATAAGTGCAGGTGAGATAAATAGTATCTAGGATGTAGGTAAGTTCCTCTGATTTTGTTTGATTTTTGAGTGGTTGTGTCCTTTAGAATAAAATAAAAATGAAAATATAATTTTAAAATTTTCACTTCCCATTATTTTAAATGAATAAAAAAATATAAGTGGGAATCATGGAAAAAAATTTCATAGAAATGGGGAAATGATTTCTAATGAAAAATATTATAGTGGAATCAAAATTATATTATTATGAAAAAATAATTTTAAGATTAAGTATAGGTAGCAAGTCTATTAAGATGGATTGGCACCCTAGGGAGCCTCCCTAAATTAAATTTGGATAAATCATATAAACTAAACTAAGACAAGAAAATGGGACCTGATGTGGAAGTCATCGTATGTTAATGAATAACATGTGTGTGTGATATTTCCATTAAATAAGATTTAAAGTGAATAAATATCCATCTTTCCAAATGTTTAATTTATATCTTGACTATTAAAATCAATATTAGAGGATACCATATTTATAGGGATGGTTTAGTTTTCAGTTTCATTGTACTCGTCTAATAAGTGATTTTTCACAATGATGTATAGTAAAAATCTAGTAATTTATAATTAACAACATGGATGGATATAATTTTTATACATAAATATTTTTTCTTTATGGTGGGAAAATCCATTACATTTTAATATTATTTACACTATAACAGAAAAAATTAGTGTAGTTGGAAGTATAGATACATAAAAAAATAGTATATATATGATCTTTATCTTTTCTCAATATGTTATTCACAAATAGAACCCTTTAGGGACATAATATACTTAAAATAATGCTTCATAACCTGGGTAAGGGAAAAAAATAAAGGGAAAGCTCATATAATTAGTAAGGGAAACAATAATATATATCAATAAATGATCATAAGTGTGCATAAGATAAAAATTAGGGTATGAGAACTTGATAATAACAATAGATAAATGTATCCATCTATTCATAAATCATAATCATGAAACATGGAATAATATTATATCAATAAATAGACATAAGAAATTGGAGGGTAGAATCATAAACAATCAATCATGAGACATGAACATATATCAAAATCCTAAGACATAATTTTATGTGATGAAAATAATTATATAAAATCATTTCCTTAGTCAGGTATCAATGAAAATTCTATCATAAAGGATTGGGATCACTCCTCATTCCATTATTTCCTTGGTTAAGGTTCACATCCAAGACTATCCCATTGGTAAAATTACCTTACTCAACTGGTTTCACTCTCCATTCCAATCATTATTTTCTCATAATATATCTTTATTTACATAATGTAATATAGATATATGATTTCAATCACACCTATTACATAAATAAATCCATATATATGTGTTCCACAAGATCATAAAACAATCATCATATCAACATATTTTAACCCATTGAAAGTATATGTGTTTCATAAACATTTCATCATGATAATAAGAAACCATATAGATATATAATAAATATAGTATCATGTTATCGTATTCTTAGAAAAAAAATAAAAAATAAAAAAGGACATTTTTATAGATCTAAATATTTTTAAAATATCATGAGAACATTTCTAGGGGAAAATACACTTTTTATTTGAAATCAATTATTTAGAATCTAAAATTTATAAAAAAAATTATGGAAAAAATTATTTGAAAATAAAAAATTAATCCTAAAAATTATTCCTTAAATAAAAGTGTATTTATGATGGAAGGTAATTCTATTCATGTAGTGTATATTAGAAAAATCCTTTCACATTCTTGGTAAAAAGTCAAAAGTAGAATTGTTGGAAAAAGATAAGATGGTTCCTTTAAAACCATGGTAAATAAATTAAAATATATTAAAAAATAAAACTAAAAAATATTAAAAAATATTAAAAAATATCTAAAAACATTTTAAATAAACTATGGACTTTGAATATAAGATTCCCAATTGAAGGAAAAAATAACGTCAGTTTTCCTTATAAAAAATAATTATGTCTCTTTAGTAATTAAAGAAAAGAAAATGAAGGTAAAACATGAAATATCTAGAAAAGACCAATATTATATGTAAATATATAATATTTTGGAGATATATATCACACAATTTAATCATCATAAGTTTTAATCCTAAAAAATCAAGGTAAAAATGAAATTGTAACATAAAACCCTTACTTGATATATATATTACTTTATAATCTCTCTAACCTCTTATTTAATAAATTTATATTTTTTATAATTATATGTTGGAACCATAATCATACCTAAAATATCATACATGGTTTTATTATATCATCCTTTCACCATTTCATTAAAAATCTTTCAATATTATCATCATTTCAAGTGTTAACTACTTTATTTTTCATCTTTATTTTGGTTTGATAGTTATAATCCACACACATTGATCATAGTTCTTTAACATCCATAATATTTATAATGATATAAATATCTTATTTATTCATTATATACATAATTATAACTCTTCATATAAATTAGTGATGATAAATGGATTACATCACTACGTGGAGACGGTAGCCCATACGTACGCAAGAGTGATGTTTAAATTTTTTGTTGGATAGAATGAGAGATAGATAAATTTTAATTAAAACTTATAAAATAATTATTATATATAAATTTAATATATAAAAATTAAATAAATCATAATAACCTACCTTGGATGATGGTGGTGGAAAATGATTCGGACATGTATGCACGAATGTCATGTTCATCTTCCATTTGATTGAGAAAATATGGTAAACAATTGTACCATCACCATAAAAACATATAAATATTTTTGTGAAACTAAATTCATCATTTTTTATGGATACAACATGTTTATAGGATGTATGAAAAAAAATAAAATTGAAATATATTGGTTATGATCTTTACCTCATCTTTGAGATACCTCCTTTGGATTGTAACATAATCCTTGATGAATTTGTCTTAGAAGAATAAAAAAAGATCTAGGATGAAGGGGGATTCTAGGAAGGGTTTGTTTAATGATTTTCCAAGTTATAAGAATAAAATGGTGTTAATAATATGTTATAAGAGTCATTATTTTACCAGGGATTTGATGGATACACATTAAGTTTCTTAAGAGATTTCAATTATATAAGGTAACTTTCTAGGTAATATGTCTCAAAATTGATAGATATTTAAAGTTAATATAATAGAGTGTTTAAATATATTCAAAAAAATAGAAATTAGATATGTTTGTAACATCCTATTACTGTATTTCTAGTATTTCCCTTTTCTTTATTCTTTTTCCTCCATTTATTAGGTTCATCTAGGGAATCCTGAGGTTGGAGATCATTTACTAGGGAAATGACCAAAAAATTATTTATGTATGTATTTTTTTAATTAATAGAGTCTAGGTATAAATTAGTAATGGATTCGTGGGGTTCTTTTTGAGTTTAGATAAGGCCAAAGGTGGTTTCAGTTTTCATATAAGAATCTATTTTTTTTCATCGGATGGGAGATAACACATAATGTAATGAGATAAATACATGTCATGAAATAGTACACTCTATATACAGATTACACACCATGAAATGCAGAAAATTGGGTTTATAATAAAATGGTGTTGAGTTTTTTAGTATACTTGAGTGTCATGGATTACATGAAGTAAAAATAGATTACAGGAAAGGTAATCTTCGTGATTTTGGATTTTAGGATTCTTCATATATGATTTCTAATTTAATTCATCTTCAACCTCCTTGCTCTCTACCTAGGATATCTCTCCAAATGATTTTGAAAAACTCTAACTCTTTCAGACCATTTCAATTGGAAATTGGTCATTCTTGCAGTTGCAGTGCTTTTTTTGAGTAATAATTTTTTTCTAAATTTTTTTTCGCCACAGTAGAAATGTTGCATTTTATTATTGTATTCATTAATTTGAGATAATATTTCTCTTGATTCCTTTCTAGATTCATTTTGTGATCTTGTTCCAGGGGTCGATCCATTATTGGTTGTGATGTGGTGTGTGTGCCTTCTTCAAAGTATGTTGTGATCCATCTTCTTCACTGACCCTTTTGTTAATGTGAATCAATTATGAGATATTTTTATTGATTCTAGGTCCTTTATTTATATTTTTTTTCTTCTTGATAGTGGACTCCGTTTAGGGCATGTGCAACCCATGTTTTGAGGTAGGTAGTTCCATCTCTAGCATGTGTTAGTGAACATAATTTCTGTAACATCCCAAGTAAGTAATGAATAATAGATATTTTTATCCATGTCTATTAATGATTAAGATAGTGTTTTAGAGGCTTAAAATGAAAATAAATACAAACTTATGCATGGAATAAACTAATATTCTTAAAAGATTGTTTTACTGCCTTTTGATGGCAAACCATTTTTGAATCTATATTTTGACAATTTTATAAACTATGTTTGTCAAAATAAACTTATCCTTTATTATTGGGACATCAAAATTTACCTTGTGTGAATTTTTGGTATTTTTCTGACAATATTCATTTTTTAATGAATAGTGAAAAATACTGCATTTTACATCAAAACTGCTTTTTAATCTAATTTATTTATATTATTAGATTATGTTTTGAATTTCTTTTGAAGTGAAATTAGAATATATTTTTACCATTTTATCCAATGGTGGTCATTGGAATCAATTTCACTTTGAAATTAGACTTAAACTGGTGTCAATCTTTTGATACTTATTGTTTTGTAAAAACACACTTTTTTCTCTGGCAGCGGGAATTAATTATTAAATTAATTAATGTGACTTATATGATTTGAATTTTGTAAAATAGACTTCATTTTTGAATTCGGAATATCAAATATAGCTTAGGGTGAATTTTTTGTAATTTTCTGAAAAACTTCAATTTTTGATGAATAGTGAAACCACTAAGTGGTAATCAAGCAAACTGATTTTTCAGTTAAATGAAAGTTTACCACTAATGTGTATTGAATTTTAAAAATCCGACATACATGGTTGTCATTAGTATGTAAAATGTGGTTCAATGAGATTATAATAATTTTTTGGTGAATAGTAACTTATTAAGTTCTTAATCACGATTAGTGGTAATTAGGGTAGTTTAAGGTCTAAATAAGGCTTTAATAATATGAAATGACCTAGAAACATGTCCCAAACTTATTGGTTGTGTCATGTCCGACCAAGACAAGCCATGTGTCAACTTGGAGACCCCATGGAGACACTTTGGTTTGGAAATGACATAAATTACTTTTTATTTAATGTTAAAGTGAAAATGACACAAACATAATATGTTTTACGAAAACAATTTTTAAGTGGGGTTATTCAAGTCCAAATTTTTATTATAAATAGTCATTGGAAATCTAAAAATATTTCCTATATCATAGTATTTTTTTTATAATTTTTAGACATTAAATAAATTAAATTATTTATGACATAATAATGATGCAGCGATAACATCATTATTTGACGATTTAAATGAAATGGAATGATAATGAAAAATCTAAAACCTAAACATGGCCAAAACCAATTGGAAGAGTGGATTTCGAACCCTTATCACCTTATCCAATAATTATATCAATGTGGTACCTTTTAAAACCGAAACCCATTTTCAAATAAAGTAATGTTTCTTTACTTTCCAAAAGTGCCCCTCCTCTCCTCTTATAAAAGGCCCCCCACCTCTACCTCATTTCACACACTCTTCAAGCCTTTGGCTCGGCCAAACCCTGCCCATTTGCTCTCTCCACATCCCTATCCTCATCCTAGAGGATTCCCTTTGGGCAGAATCCTTTCAAAGGAAGCCTTTAGGCTCAAATCAAAAGGAGTTACACTTTTTAAGGTAATTCATTCTCTCATGTTCATTTGTTTTATTTTGCTTCTCCAACCCCCTAAACTCTTTTTATTTACTTATTTTGTAACAACACCAGTATCTTAAATATACAAGGATGTTGTTATGATATTTATTTGAGCTACACTCTCACACAACTACATCAAATGGTTAAAGAATATACGGTTTCCGTGGATGGCGAAATTCTGCCTCCCGAAAAGATGATTGTTCAACACTCATTTAACACCTTCAAAGGTGGCCATTATGATGTCACTATTTTCATATATAATATATAATATGTTTATGTTTTCCTTAATCTTCTGTTTTTTTTTCATTTTGGGCATACCTTTATGGTTTCCATTATGGGTAAAACACGATATCTTCATTTTAGGAAGTGCGGACTACCGCCCCCTAAAAGTGATTTGATTCGTTAATACCATATGTGGGATGTGTAAAGGATAATGTTAATGATATTATATATGTTATTATACTGGAATTATAATATACTCTTATATCATTATGATTCCATTCCAGAAAATATGAAATAGAAATGTAAGTAGCGTTCATGCGTACGTACGGCTTACCGTCTCCATGAACGGTGCATTTCATTTCTTACCTCTAAATGATTATGTAATATTATAAATGCATGTATGTACTGGATATATATGACATATATGATATCTACATCATGAATACCATTCTGGATATAATGAACCTTTGACCAAATTAACAACATGTAAGTGTAAGAAGTCTATTTTTGACTTAAGAACCAAATACCGACAAAATGAACATTATTAACTTAACTGATTACATGATGTTCATAACATGGTATAAAAGGAATAATGAACTTGAAAAAGATTCATAAGCAAGTAGAGATTAACTCAAGTTTATTATTCAGGAGATTAAAGAACGGTCGGGTCAAGTCGGATACGAGGTATGGGACTTCGTCTCAATCTCCTTTCGTTGAGGCATATTTTATTTTATACACAACTTTCTTTTATACGGTGTATAAACCCCTTTGACTTTTACGTTTATTCAAAAGGAATCTTTTTTATACGAAGCGTTTACTAAATGACAAAAGGGAATGTTTTTGTCATACGTATGCGGCGACAACGACTTCTCCGCCGTCGTAACCGTTATTTGAGTTTCGGGTTCCTCTACAAGCCATACCATCTTTTTAAAAGAAAAATAAATACCATATTTTACTTTTCTTTTATTTTGGTATTGAAAATGGTTTTCATAATGTTTTTATATCAATGTGTTGTATTGATATCTCGTGATTGAAATGTGGAAATTTTATGTTTCCTTTATGCATGTTTTATGTGATATGACTATGTTGTGGTTCTTGGGCATTATTATGAAGACGGGTGGTTCCGTGATAAACTAAGGGAGGGTGAGCCCGTTATAGCTCTCCAATGCATTGGGTAACACGAAGGAGTGAAACGTTAAGGTTTCTCCGAAGAGATTTTAGGGAATATACTGTGATGGGTATTCCAAACGTAACCAAGAGGGTTACTCCCTACGTAAGAATGTTATGAATGCCTCAAGTTACCTTTATGTCTTATGATTTCTATTATTTATTCATGATTTTATGAGGTATGTTAAAGTGCCTATGTTTTATGGGTAATGTATGATTTCATTCTTATGTATATATGAACTCATGTTTCCTTTCCATGTTTTTTTTATAACCCATACTGAGTTTTTATACTCATCCCAAGTTTTTGAAATGTTTTTCACAGGTCAAGGGAAAGGTACATGATAAGATGATAGAGTCAAGGATGTGTCAAGAAATAATCCATGTTTTATTTTAAATGTGTTTCCATTGATGGGAATGAAGAATACTATCTTTATGTAACCACTTTGTTTATATGTGGAATGTAATGCAAGTTTTATGATCTAATTCTCTAAAACTCTAAACCCGAAAAGATCCTCAATGTGTAATCTTGTAATAACTCAAGATTAAGTAAGGTTTAAGGCTGGGGCCTTATAGTTGGTATCAAAGGTCGGTTTAGATAACTTTAGGAGTTAGAATTCTATTAAATGATTATCCAAAAATATTTTTTTTGAAATGATATAGCATTTAAAGATTACCATGTTGCTTCATCTAAGACATGTTTGTTCAGAATGGTTTTCCGCAGAGGAAACAGGGAAGCAGTGCTAGGAAGGCATACAGAAGGAAATAACCTTCCGAATCAGCATCCAGAAATGGTCGGAATTGGAACTGAACAGTTTGTTGCAGTAATGGCGCAGTTGACTCAGGAGATAAATGGCGGTGGTATCCATGCACGAGATCATCTAGAACAACCGAAGAGGAACATGTCAGTGGTGGAACATTTCATGAGGCAACATCCACCATCATTCAGAGGATCATCTGACCCTGTGCTAGCTGAAGGGTGGATTAAAGCACTGGAGAAGATTTTTGATGTCATGGGGTGTTCAGACAATCAAAAGGTTAGTCTTTCTATTTACCGTTTGGAGGGTGAAGCAGATCAGTGGTGGTCTATGGTTAAAAATATCAGGGATGCCGATGAGATTGATGCTCTTGACTGGGATGAATTCAAAGGTATGTTTCTTGAGAAGTATTTTCCTAAGGCTGTTCGACTTAGGATGGAAAAGCAATTCTTGGAATTGAGGCAAGAGGAAGACTCAGTGGCTGCTTATGAAGAAAGGTTCACTCGTTTGGCAAGGTATGCTCCAAATTTTATCCGGGACCTTGATAGTAAAATCAATCGTTTTTACTTAGGATTAAAGCCAAAGTATCGAAGGGAATTAGCTTCTCGTGAGTTTAAAAGTTATGAAAAGATTGTTCGATGTGCTGAGAAGGTGGAAATGGAGTTTGCCGATGACCAAGTTTTCTATAACAACCAGCAGAAGAAGAGACCGAGGTGGAAGGAGAAAGGTAAGAATTCTTCAAAAAAGTCTGATGGTAAGAGAACTAGGTTTCCAGTTTGTGATAAATGTGGAAAAAGGCATGCTGGGGAATGTCTTCTGAATTCTGGGAAGTGCTACCGATGTGGTAAGATGGGACATAAGGCTCGTGATTGCACTAAAAAGGATCAAGGTGAAGGTAAGAACAAATTTGATTTACAGTTAGTGAAATGTTATAAGTGCAATGAGATGGGTCACTATGCAAACGAGTGTCCGACAAGGAGCTTGAGTGATGGGAAGCAATTAGACTACAAGCAGAAAGGGGTGGTGAAATCCTTTGCAACTACTTCAGCAGATGTCGGGCAATCAAATGATGTTGTATCAGGTACTTTGTTTGTTTTTTCAGATTATGCCAGTGTGTTGTTTGATTCGGGGTCTACACATTCTTTCATCTCTGAAACCTTTTCTAGTAAAATGGGAATACCATCTCAAGAAATGACTCCTGAACTTTTGGTAAAAACACCTGGGGGAAATGTCGAGGCAAAAAGAATTTATAAGAATCTTCCTATCCTTATCTGTGGAAAGAACCTACTTGCAAACCTTATTGTTCTACCTCTAGTAGAGTTTGATGTTATCATGGGTATGGATTGGCTCTCTATTTACCATGCTAAGATTGACTGTAGAGCTAAAGAAGTTTCTTTTCAGGAAGACTTTCAGTTTGTTTACAAGAATGAACCCTTACTTATGATAACATATCAAGAGGCCGAGAAACTTGTAAAAGATGTAAATGAATGTTACCTTGCACACGTCGTTGAAAATAAAGGAACTGTTCATATTAATGATGTGCCAGTGGTAAATGAGTATCCTGATGTTTTTCCTGATGAGTTTCCTGGAATAATACCAGATCGGGAAGTTGAGTTTACTGTTGACTTAGTTCCTGATGCTAAGCCAATTTCAAAACCCCCTTATCGAATGGCACAAATTGAACTTTTAGAGTTAAAGGAGCAATTGCAAGATTTATTAGAGAAAGGTTTCATTAGACCTAGCACATCACCATGGGGTGCTCCTGTTTTATTTGTTAAAAAGAAAGATGGTTCTATGAGACTTTGCATTGATTATAGAGCCTTGAATAATATCACTGTTAAGAACAAATATCTTTTGCCTCATATCGATGATTTGTTTGATCAGCTCCAGGGAGCTCAGTTTTTTTCAAATATTGACTTGAGATCGGGGTACCATCAGCTGAAGGTCAAGGAGGTAGATATTCCGAAGACCGCGTTCTGTACGAGATATGGCCATTATGAATTTGTAGTAATGCCTTTTGGGCTAACCAATTCACCTGCTGTATTCATGGACTTAATGAATAGAATTTTCCATGAGTTCTTGGATAAGTTTGTGGTGGTTTTCATTGATGATATTTTGGTGTTTTCTAAAATTAAAGAGGAGCATGAAAAACATTTAAGGGTTATCTTGAAAACCTTAAAAGAAAAGAAAATGTATGGGAAATTCAGCAAGTGTGAGTTTTGGTTGCAACAAATTTCTTTCCTTGGTCACATTGTTTCTAAAGATGGAATAACTGTTGATCCTGCAAAAACAAAAGTTGTGGAAGACTGGCCAAGACCCACAAATGTAACTGAGATTCGTAGCTTCCTTGGTTTGGCGGGCTATTACCGAAGGTTTGTTAGAAATTTTTCACGGTTATCTAGTCCAATGACTAAGCTAACTCGGAAGGGTGTTAAGTTTATCTGGACAAAAGAATGTGATGATTGTTTTCAGGAATTGAAAAGAAGATTGGTGAATGCTCCAGTTTTGGCACTACCTTCCAGGAATGGTGAGTTTGTTATATACAGTGATTCTTCATTGAAAGGAATTGGTTGCGTCCTAATGTAGAATGATCAGGTAATTGCTTATGCTTCACGACAGTTGAAAACTCATGAGGTAAATTACCATACACATGATTGGAAACTAGCTGCTGTTGTTTTTGCTTTAAAAATTTGGAGGCATCATTTGTATGGAGTAAAGTGTGAAATATATACCGATCACAAAAGTTTAAAGTATATATTCACTCAGAAAGAGTTAAACATGAGACAAAGGAGATGGCTGGAATTAATCAAGGATTATGATTGTACAATTCATTACCATCCGGGAAAAGCAAATAAAGTGGCTGATGCTTTGAGTCGAAAAAGTAATGCTTCATTAACAATGTTGCGTTTGGAACATGATCCTTTGGTTAACGATTTGATGAACTTTGGCATAGAAGTTGTTGGTGCAGGAAGTCCTTCTGTTTTGTTTCAGGTATCAGTGAGATCTTCTCTATCAGATAGAATCAAGCAAGCACAGAAGCAAGACAGTGAGTTGCAGAATAGGGTAGAGCTAGTTCAGAAAGGTAAGTTGCCTGAATTCAACATTGATAATGATTGTGTTTTGAGATTTGGGAAGAGATTGTGTGTGCCTTGTGATTCACAATTGAAGAGAGAGTTGTTATGTGAAGCTCATAGTTCTCCATTTTCAGTTCATCCGGGCAGTACTAAGATGTATAGAGATCTGCGGGAGTATTACTGGTGGGATGGAATGAAAAGAGACATTGCTGATTTTACTGTGAAGTGTTTGACTTGTCAGCAGGTTAAATCAGAGCGGCAGTTACCGAAAGGGATGCTTCAGCCTTTACCAGTACCAGAGTGGAAATGGGAGAATATATCCATGGACTTTGTTGTTGGATTACCGAAGACATCTCGAGGTAATAATGAAATCTGGGTTATTGTTGATCGCTTGACCAAATCTGCTCATTTCCTTGCTATACGAGATACTTTCTCTTTTGATCAACTTTCCTGTTTGTATCTTAAAGAGATAGTCAGGTTACATGGAGTTCCTCTCTCCATTGTATCGGATCGTGATCCCAGGTTTACTTCTAACTTTTGGAAAGGCCTTCAGAAGTCGTTGGGTACTGAGTTAAATTTTAGTACAGCTTTTCATCCTCAATCAGATGGGCAGTCAGAACGAACAATTCAGACATTGGAGGATATGCTACGAGCTTGTTCTATGGATTATCAGGGAAGTTGGGACCAACATCTTTCTTTGGTTGAGTTTTCATATAATAACAGTTTTCATTCCAGTATTCAGATGGCACCATTTCAGGCATTATATGGGAAGCGGTGTCGAACTCCAGCTTTCTGGGATGAAGCGGGTGAAAGGAAGTTGATGGGACCAGAATTGGTAGAAGAGATGGCAGAAAAAGTTCAGCTGATTCAGAAACACAAGAGAACAGCTCAGAGCAGGCAGAAGAGTTATGCGGATAACCGGAGGAAGGATCTATCTTTCGAGGTAGGTGATCATGTTTTTCTCAAGGTTTCTCCTTGGAAAAGTGTGATGAGATTTGGTAAGAAAGGAAAGTTGAGTCCAAGGTTTGTTGGACCATACGAAATTCTGGAGAGAGTTGGATCAGTTGCATACCGAGTGGCTTTACCTCCGAGTTTATCTCAGGTACACAATGTTTTTCACGTTTCGATGTTGAGAAAGTATATGCCAGATCCATATCATGTTTTGAGTCCAGAGGTAGTTCAGCTGGAAGAGAACCTATCTTATGAGGAACAACCGGTCCAGATTCTTGACCACAGGGAGCAAGTGTTACGGAATAAGGTGATTCACCAGGTAAAGGTTTTGTGGAAAAACCACATGATTGAAGAGGCAACATGGGAATCCGAAAATGCAATGAGGGATAAGTACCCTCATTTATTTGATAAGTAAATAAATTGCGGGGACGCAATTTTCTAAAGGGGGGAAGGATGTAACATCCCAAGTAAGTAATGAATAATAGATATTTTTATCCATGTCTATTAATGATTAAGATAGTGTTTCAGAGGCTTAAAATGAAAATAAATACGAACTTATGCATGGAATAAACTAATATTCTTAAAAGATTGTTTTACTGCCTTTTGATGGAAAACCATTTTTGAATATATATTTTGACAATTTTATAAACTATGTTTGTCAAAATAAACTTATCCTTTATGATTGGGACATCCAAATTTACCTTGTGTGAATTTTTGGTATTTTTCTGACAATATTCATTTTTTAATGAATAGTGAAAAATACTGCATTTTACATCAAAACTGCTTTTTAATCTAATTTATTTATATGATTAGATTATGTTTTGAATTGCTTTTGAAGTTAAATTAGAATATATTTTTACCATTTTTTCCAATGGTGGTCATTGGAATCAATTTCACTTTGAAATTAGACTTAAACTAGTGTCAATCTTTTGATACTTATTGTTTTGTAAAAACACGCTTTTTGCTCTGGCAGCGGGAATTAATTATTAAACTAATTAATGTGACTTATATGATTTGAATTTTTTTAAAATAGACTTCATTTTTGAATTCGGAATATCAAATATAGCTTAGGGTGATTTTTTGGTAATTTTCTGAAAAACTTCAATTTTTGATGAATAGTGAAACCACTAAGTGGTAATCAAGCAAACTGATTTTTCAGTTAAATGAAAGTTTACCACTAATGTGTATTGAATTTTAAAAATCCGACATACATGGTTGTCATTAGTATGTAAAATGTGGTTCAATGAGATTATAATAATTTTTTGGTGAATAGTAACTTATTAAGTTCTTAATCACGATTAGTGGTAATTAGGGTAGTTTAAGGTCTAAATAAGGCTTTAATAATATGAAATGACCTAGAAACATGTACCAAACTTATTGGTTGTGTCATGGCCGACCAAGACAAGCCATGGGTCAACTTGGAGACCCCATGGAGACACTTTGGTTTGGAAATGACATAAATTACTTTTTATTTAATGTTAAAGTGAAAATGACACAAACATAATATGTTTTACGAAAACAATTTTTAAGTGGGGTTATTCAAGTCCAAATTTTGATTATAAATAGTCATTGGAAATCTAAAAAGATTTCCTATATCATAGTATTTTTTTATAATTTTTAAATATTAAATAAATTAAATTATTTATGACATAATAATGATGCAGCGATGACATCATTATTTGACGATTTAAATGAAATGGAATGATAATGAAAAATATAAAACCTAAACATGGCCAAAACCAATTGTAAGAGTGGATTTCGAACCCTTATCACCTTATCCAATAATTATATCAATGTGGTACCTTTTAAAACCGAAACACATTTTCAAATAAAGTAATGTTTCTTTACTTTCCAAAAGTGCCCCTCCTCTCCTCTTATAAAAGGCCCCCACCTCTACCTCATTTCACACACTCTTCAAGCCTTTGGATCGTCCAAACCCTGACCATTTGATCTCTCCACATCCCTCTCCTCATCCTAGAGGATTCTTTTTGGGACGAATCCTTTCAAAGGAAGCCTTTAGGCTCAAATCAAAAGGAGTTACACTTTTTAAGGTAATTCATTCTCTAATGTTCATTTGTTTTATTTTGCTTCTCCAACCCCCTAAACTCTTTTTATTTACTTATTTTGTAACAACACCAGTATCTTAAATATAAAAGGATGTTGTTTTGATATTTATTTGAGCTACACTCTCACACAACTACATCAAATGGTTAAAGAATATACAGTTTCTGTGGATGGCGAAATTCTGCCTCCCGAAACGATGATTGTTCAACACTCATTTAACACCTTCAAAGGTGGCCATTATGATGTCACTATTTTCATATATAATATATAATATGTTTATGTTTTCCTTAAGCTTCTGTTTTTTTTCATTTTGGGCATACCTTTATGGTTTCCATTATGGGTAAAACACGATATCTTCATTTTAGGAAGTGCGGACTAGCGCCCCCTAAAAGTGATTTGATTCGTTAATACCATATGTGGGATGTGTAAAGGATAAAGTTAATGATATTATATATGTTATTATACTGTAATTATAATATACTCTTATATCATTATGATTCCATTCCAGAAAATATAAAATAGAAATGGAAGTAGCGTTCATGCGTACGTACGGCTTACCGTCTCCATGAACGGTGCATTTCATTTCTTACATCTAAATGATTATGTAATATTATAAATGCATGTATGTACTGGATATATATGACATATATGATATCTACATCATGAATACCATTCTGGATATAATGAACCTTTGACCAAATTAACAACATGTAAGTGTAAGAAGTCTATTTTTGACTTAAGAACCAAATACCGACAAAATGAACATTATTAACTTAACTGATTACATGATGTTCATAACATGGTATAAAAGGAATAATGAACTTGAAAAAGATTCATAATAAATTAGAGATTAACTCAAGTTTATTATTCAGGAGATTAAAGAACGGTCGGGTCAAGTCGGATACGAGGTATGGGACTTCGTCTCAATCTCCTTTCGTTGAGGCATATTTTATTTTATACACAACTTTCTTTTATACGGTGTATAAACCCCTTTGACTTTTATGTTTATTCAAAAGGAATCTTTTTTATACGAAGCGTTTACTAAATGACAAAAGGGAATGTTTTTGTCGTACGTATGCGGCGACAACGACTTCTCCGCCGTCGTAACCGTTATTTGAGTTTCGGCTTCCTCTACAAGCCATACCTTCTTTTTAAAAGAAAAATAAATACCATATTTTACTTTTCTTTTATTTTGGTATTGAAAATTGTTTTCATAATGTTTTTATATCAATGTGTTGTATTGATATCTCGTGATTGAAATGTGGAAATTTTATGTTTCCTTTATGCATGTTTTATGTGATATGATTATGTTGTGGTTCTTGGGCATTATTATGAAGACGGGTGGTTCCGTGATAAACTAAGGGCGGGTGAGCCCGTTATAGCTCTCCAATGCATTGGGTAACACGAAGGAGTGAAATGTTAAGGTTTCTCCAAAGAGATTTTAGAGAATATACTGTGATGGGTATTCCAAACGTAACCAAGAGGGTTACTCCCTACGTAAGAATGTTATGAATGCCTCAAGTTACCTTTATGTCTTATGATTTCTATGATTTATTCATGATTTTATGAGGTATGTTAAAGTGCCTATATTTTATGGGTAAAGTATGATTTCATTCTTATGTATATATGAACTCATGTTTCCTTTCCATGTTTTTTTTATAACCCATACTGAGTTTTTATGCTCATCCCAAGTTTTTGAAATGTTTTTCACAGGTCAAGGGAAAGGTACATGATAAGATGATAGAGTCAAGGATGTGTCAATAAATAATCCATGTTTTATTTTAAATGTGTTTCCATTGATGGGAATGAAGAATACTATCTTTATGTAACCACTTTGTTTATATGTGGAATGTAATGCAAGTTTTATGATCTAATTCTCTAAAACTCTAAACCCGAAAAGATCCTCAATGTGTAATCTTGTAATAACTCAAGATTAAGTAAGGTTTAAGGCTGGGGCCTTATAGTTGGTATCAAAGGTCGGTTTAGATAACTTTAGGAGTTAGAATTCTATTAAATGATTATCCAAAAATATTTTTTTTGAAATGATATAGCATTTAAAGATTACCATGTTGCTTCATCTAAGACATGTTTGTTCAGAATGGTTTTCCGCAGAGGAAACAGGGAAGCAGTGCTAGGAAGGCATACAGAAGGAAATAACCTTCCGAATCAGCATCCAGAAATGGTCGGAATTGGAACTGAACAGTTTGTTGCAGTAATGGCGCAGTTGACTCAGGAGATAAATGGCGGTGGTATCCATGCACGAGATCAGCCAGAACAACCGAAGAGGAACATGTCAGTGGTGGAACATTTCATGAGGCAACATCCACCATCATTCAGAGGATCATCTGACCCTGTGCTAGCTGAAGGGTGGATTAAAGCACTGGAGAAGATTTTTGATGTCATGGGGTGTTCAGACAATCAAAAGGTTAGTCTTGCTATTTACCGTTTGGAGGGTGAAGCAGATCAGTGGTGGTCTATGGTTAAAAATACCAGGGATGCTGATGAGATTGATGCTCTTGACTGGGATGAATTCAAAGGTATGTTTCTTGAGAAGTATTTTCCTAAGGCTGTTCGACTTAGGATGGAAAAGAAATTCTTGGAATTGAGGCAAGAGGAAGACTCAGTGGCTGCTTATGAAGAAAGGTTCACTCGTTTGGCAAGGTATGCTCCAAATTTTATCCGGGACCTTGATAGTAAAATCAATCGTTTTTACTTAGGATTAAAGCCAAAGTATCGAAGGGCATTAGCTTCTCGTGAGTTTAAAAGTAATGAAAATATTGTTCGATGTGCTGAGAAGGTGGAAATGGAGTTTGCCGATGAACAAGTTTTCTATAACAACCAGCAGAAGAAGAGATCGAGGTGGAAGGAGAAAGGTAAGAATTCTTCAAAAAAGTCTGATGGTAAGAGAACTAAGTTTCCAGTTTGTGATAAATGTGGCAAAAGGCATGCTGGGGAATGTCTTCTGAATTCTGGGAAGTGCTACCGATGTGGTAAGATGGGACATAAGGCTCGTGATTGCACTGAAAAGGATCAAGGTGAAGGTAAGAACAATTTTTTTTTACAGTTAGTGAAATGTTATAAGTGCAATGAGATGGGTCATTATGCAAACGAGTGTCCGACAAGGAGCTTGAGTGATGGGAAGCAGTTAGACTACAAGCAGAAAGGGGTGGTGAAATCCTTTGCAACTACTTCAGCAGATGTCGGGCAATCAAATGATGTTGTATCAGGTACTTTGTTTGTTTTTTCAGATTATGCCAGTGTGTTGTTTGATTCGGGGTCTACACATTCTTTCATCTCTGAAACCTTTTCTAGTAAAATGGGAATACCATCTCAAGAAATGACTCCTGAACTTTTGGTAAAAACACCTGGGGGAAATGTCGAGGCAAAAATAATTTATAAGAATCTTCCTATCCTTATCTGTGGAAAGAACCTACTTGCAAACCTTATTGTTCTACCTCTAGTAGATTTTGATGTTATCCTGGGTATGGATTGGCTCTCTATTTACCATGCTATGATTGACTGTAGAGCTAAAGAAGTTTCTTTTCAGGAAGACTTTCAGTTTGTTTACAAGAATGAACCCTTACTTTTGATAACATATCAAGAGGCCAAGAAACTTGTGAAAGATGGAAATGAATGTTACCTTGCACACGTCGTTGAAAATAAAGGAACTGTTCAGATTAATGATGTGCCTGTGGTAAATGAGTATCCTGATGTTTTTCCTGATGAGTTGCCTGGAATAATACCAGATCGGGAAGTTGAGTTTACTGTTGACTTAGTTCCTGATGCTAAGCCAATTTCAAAACCCCCTTATCAAATGGCACAAATTGAACTTTTAGAGTTAAAGGAGCAATTGCAAGATTTATTAGAGAAAGGTTTCATTAGACCTAGCACATCACCATGGGGTGCTCCTGTTTTATTTGTTAAAAAGAAAGATGGTTCTATGATACTTTGCATTGATTATAGAGCCTTGAATAATATCACTGTTAAGAACAAATATCCTTTGCCTCATATCGATGATTTGTTTGATCAGCTCCAGGGAGCTCAGTTTTTTTCAAATATTGACTTGAGATCGGGGTACCATCAGCTGAAGGTCAAGGAGGCAGATATTCCGAAGACCGCGTTCTGTACGAGATATGGCCATTATGAATTTGTAGTAATGCCTTTTGGGCTAACCAATGCACCTGATGTATTCATGGACTTAATGAATAGAATTTTCCATGAGTTCATGGATAAGTTTGTGGTGGTTTTCATTGATGATATTTTGGTGTTTTCTAAAATTAAAGAGGAGCATGAAAAACATTTAAGGTTTATCTTGCAAACCTTAAAAGAAAAGAAACTGTATGGGAAATTCAGCAAGTGTGAGTTTTGGTTGCAACAAATTTCTTTCCTTGGTCACATTGTTTCGAAAGATGGAATAACTGTTGATCCTGCAAAAACAAAAGTTGTGGAAGACTGGCCAAGACCCACAAATGTAACTGAGATTCGTAGCTTCCTTGGTTTGGCGGGCTATTACCGAAGGTTTGTTAGAAATTTTTCATGGTTATCTAGTCCAATGACTAAGATAACTCGGAAGGGTGTTAAGTTTATCTGGACAAAAGAATGTGATGATTGTTTTCAGGAATTGAAAAGAAGATTGGTGAATGCTCCAGTTTTGGCACTACCTTCCAGGAATGGTGAGTTTGTTATATACAGTGATGCTTCATTAAAAGGAATTGGTTGCATCCTAATGCAGAATGATCAGGTAATTGCTTATGCTTCACGACAGTTGAAAACTCATGAGGTAAATTACCCTACACATGATTTGGAACTAGCTGCTGTTGTTTTTGCTTTAAAAATTTGGAGGCATCATTTGTATGGAGTAAAGTGTGAAATATATACCGATCACAAAAGTTTAAAGTATATATTCACTCAGAAAGAGTTAAACATGAGACAAAGGATATGGCTGGAATTAATCAAGGATTATGATTGTACAATTCATTACCATCCGGGAAAAGCAAATAATGTGGCTGATGCTTTGAGTCGAAAAAGTAATGCTTCATTAACAATGTTGCGTTTGGAACATGATCCTTTGGTTAACGATTTGATGAAATTTGGCATAGAAGTTGTTGGTGCTGGAAGTCCTTCTGTTTTGTTTCAGGTATCAGTGAGATCTTCTCTATCAGATAGAATCAAGCAAGCACAGAAGCAAGACAGTGAGTTGCAGAAAAGGGTAGAGCTAGTTCAGAAAGGTAAGTTGCCTGAATTCAACATTGATAATGATTGTGTTTTGAGATTTGGGAAGAGATTGTGTGTGCCTTGTGATTCACAGTTGAAGAGAGAGTTGTTATGTGAAGCTCATAGTTCTCCGTTTTCAGTTCATCCAGGCAGTACTAAGATGTATAGAGATCTGCGGGAGTATTACTGGTGGGATGGAATGAAAAGAGACATTGTTGATTTTACTGTGAAGTGTTTGACTTGTCAGCAGGTTAAATCAGAGTGGCAGTTACCGAAAGGGATGCTTCAGCCTTTACCAGTACCAGAGTGTAAATGGGAGAATATATCCATGGACTTTGTTGTTGGATTACCGAAGACATCTCGAGGTAATAATGCAATCTGGGTTATTGTTGATCGCTTGACCAAATCTGCTCATTTCCTTGCTATACGAGATACTTTCTCTTTTGATCAACTTTCCCGTTTGTATCTTAAAGAGATAGTCAGGTTACATGGAGTTCCTCTCTCCATTGTATCGGATCGTGATCCCAGGTTTACTTCTAACTTTTGGAAAGGCCTTCAGAAGTCGTTGGGTACTGAGTTAAATTTTAGTACAGCTTTTCATCCTCAATCAGATGGGCAGTCAGAACGAACAATTCAGACATTGGAGGATATGCTACGAGCTTGTTCTATGAATTATCAGGGAAGTTGGGACCAACATCTTTCTTTGGTTGAGTTTTCATATAATAACAGTTTTCATTCCAGTATACAGATGGAACCATTTCAGGCATTATATGGGAAGTGGTGTCGAACTCCAGCTTTCTGGGATGAAGCGGGTGAAAGGAATTTGATGGGACCAGAATTGGTAGAAGAGATGGCAGAAAAAGTTCAGCTGATTCAGAAACACATGAGAACAGCTTAGAGCAGGCAGAAGAGTTATGCGGATAACCGGAGGAAGGATCTATCTTTCGAGGTAGGTGATCATGTTTTTCTCAAGGTTTCTCCTTGGAAAAGTGTGATGAGATTTGGTAAGAAAGGAAAGTTGAGTCCATGGTTTGTTGGAACATACGAAATTCTGGAGAGAGTTGGATCAGTTGCATACCGAGTGGCTTTACCTCCGAGTTTATCTCAGGTACACAATGTTTTTCACGTTTCGATGTTGAGAAAGTATATGCCAGATCCATCTCATGTTTTGAGTCCAGAGGTAGTTCAGCTGGAAGAGAACCTATCTTATGAGGAACAACCGGTCCAGATTCTTGACCACAGGGAGCAAGTGTTACGGAATAAGGTGATTCACCAGGTAAAGGTTTTGTGGAAAAACCACATGATTGAAGAGGCAACATGGGAATCCGAAAATGCAATGAGGGATAAGTACCCTCATTTATTTGATAAGTAAATAAATTGCGGGGACGCAATTTTCTAAAGGGGGGAAGGATGTAACATCCCAAGTAAGTAATGAATAATAGATATTTTTATCCATGTCTATTAATGATTAAGATAGTGTTTTAGAGGCTTAAAATGAAAATAAATACAAACTTATGCATGGAATAAACTAATATTCTTAAAAGATTGTTTTACTTCCTTTTGATGGCAAACCATTTTTGAATCTATATTTTGACAATTTTATAAACTATGTTTGTCAAAATAAACTTATCCTTTATGATTGGGACATCAAAATTTACCTTGTGTGAATTTTTGGTATTTTTCTGACAATATTCATTTTTTAATGAATAGTGAAAAATACTGCATTCTACATCAAAACTGCTTTTTAATCTAATTTATTTATATGATTAGATTATGTTTTGAATTTCTTTTGAAGTGAAATTATAATATATTTTTACCATTTTATCCAATGGTGGTCATTGGAATCAATTTCACTTTGAAATTAGACTTAAACTGGTGTCAATCTTTTGATACTTATTGTTTTGTAAAAACACGCTTTTTGCTCTGGCAGCGGGAATTAATTATTAAATTAATTAATGTGACTTATATGATTTGAATTTTTTAAAATAGACTTCATTTTTGAATTCGGAATATCAAATATAGCTTAGGGTGATTTTTTGGTAATTTTCTGAAAAACTTCAATTTTTGATGAATAGTGAAACCACTAAGTGGTAATCAAGCAAACTGATATTTCAGTTAAATGAAAGTTTACCACTAATGTGTATTGAATTTTAAAAATCCGACATACATGGTTGTCATTAGTATGTAAAATGTGGTTCAATAAGATTATAATAATTTTTTGGTGAATAGTAACTTATTAAGTTCTTAATCACGATTAGTGGTAATTAGGGTAGTTTAAGGTCTAAATAAGGCTTTAATAATATGAAATGACCTAGACACATGTCCCAACCTTATTGGTTGTGTCATGGCCGACCAAGACAAGCCATGGGTCAACTTGGGGACCCCATGGAGACACTTTGGTTTGGAAATGACATAAATTACTTTTTATTTAATGTTAAAGTGAAAATGACACAAACATAATATGTTTTACGAAAACAATTTTTAAGTGGGGTTATTCAAGTAAAAATTTTGATTATAAATAGTAATTGGAAATCTAAAAAGACTTCCTATATCATAGTATTTTTTTTTATAATTTTTAGACATTAAATAAATTAAATTATTTATGACATAATAATGATGCATCGATGACATCATTATTTGACGATTTAAATAAAATGGAATGATAATGAAAAATCTAAAACCTACACATGGCCAAAACCAATTGGAAGTGTGGATTTCGAACCCTTATCACCTTATCCACGAATTATATCAATGTGGGACCTTTTAAAACCGAAACACATTTTCAAATAAAGTAATGTTTCTTTACTTTCCAAAAGTGCCCCTCCACTCCTCTTATAAAAGGCCCCCACCTCTACCTCATTTCACACACTCTTCAAGCCTTTGGCTCGCACAAACCCTGCCCATTTGCTCTCTCCACATCCCTCTCCTCATTCTAGATGATTCCCTTTGGGCAGAATCCTTTCAAAGGAAGCCTTTAGGCTCAAATCAAAAGGAGTTACACTTTTTAAGGTAATTCATTCTCTAATGTTCATTTGTTTTATTTTGCTTCTCCAACCCCCTAAACTCTTTTTATTTACTTATTTTGAAACAAAACCAGTATCTTAAATATACAAGGATGTTGTTATGATATTTATTTGAGCTACACTCTCACACAACTACATCAAATGGTTAAAGAACATACGGTTTCCGTGGATGGCGAAATTCTGCCTCCCGAAACGATGATTGTTCAACACTCATTTAACACCTTCAAAGGTGGCCATTATGATGTCACTATTTTCATATATGATATATAATATGTTTATGTTTTCCTTAAGCTTATGTTTTTATTCATTTTGGGAATACCTTTATGGTTTCCAGTATGGGTAAAACACGATATCTTCATTTTAGGAAGTGCGGACTACCGCCCCCTAAAAGTGATTTGATTCGTTAATACCATATGTGGGATGTGTAAAGGATAAAGTTAATGATATTATATATGTTATTATACTGGAATTATAATATACTCTTATATCATTATGATTCCATTCCAGAAAATATGAAATAGAAATGGAAGTAGCGTTCATGCGTACGTAGGGCTTACTGTCTCCATGAACGGTGCATTTCATTTCTTACCTCTAAATGATTATGTAATATTATAAATGAATGTATGTAATGGATATATATGACATATATGATATCTACATCATTAATACCATTCTGGATATAATGAACCTTTGACCAAATTAACAACATGTAAGTGTAAGAAGTCTATTTTTGACTTAAGAACCAAATACCGACAAAATGAACATTATTAACTTAACTGATTACATGATGTTCATAACATGGTATAAAAGGAATAATGAACTTGAAAAAGATTCATAAGCAAGTAGAGATTAACTCAAGTTTATTATTCAGGAGATTAAAGAACGGTCGGGTCAAGTCGGATACGAGGTATGGGACTTCGTCTCAATCTCCTTTCGTTGAGGCATATTTTATTTTATACACAACTTTCTTTTATACGGTGTATAAACCCCTTTGACTTTTACGTTTATTCAAAAAGAATCTTTTTTATATGAAGCGTTTACTAAACGAAAAAATGGAATGTTTTTGTCGTACGTATGCGGCGACAACGACTTCTCCGCCGTCGTAACCGTTATTTGAGTTTCGGCTTCCTCTACAAGCCATACCTTCTTTTTAAAAGAAAAATAAATACCATATTTTACTTTTCTTTTATTTTGGTATTGAAAATGGTTTTCATAATGTTTTTATATCAATGTGTTGTATTGATATCTCGTGATTGAAATGTGGAAATTTTATGTTTCCTTTATGCGTGTTTTATGTGATATGATTATGTTGTGGTTCTTGGGCATTATTATGAAGACGGGTGGTTCCGTGATAAACTAAGGGCGGGTGAGCCCGTTATAGCTCTCCAATGCATTGGGTAACGCGAAGGAGTGAAACGTTATGGTTTCTCCGAAGAGATTTTAGGGAATATACTGTGATGGGTATTCCAAACGTAACCAAGAGGGTTACTCCCTACGTAAGAATGTTATGAATGCCTCAAGTTACCTTTATGTCTTATGATTTCTATGATTTATTCATGATTTTATAAGGTATGTTAAAGTGCCTATGTTTTATGGGTAAAGTATGATTTCATTCTTATGTATATATGAACTCATGTTTCCTTTCCATGTTTTTTTTATAACCCATACTGAGTTTTTATACTCATCCCAAGTTTTTGAAATGTTTTTCACAGGTCAAGGGAAAGGTACATGATAAGATGATAGAGTCAAGGATGTGTCAAGAAATAATCCATGTTTTATTTTAAATGTGTTTCCATTGATGGGAATGAAGAATACTATCTTTATGTAACCACTTTGTTTATATGTGGAATGTAATGCAAGTTTTATGATCTAATTCTCTAAAACTCTAAACCCGAAGAGATCTTCAATGTGTAATCTTGTAATAACTCAAGATTAAGTAAGGTTTAAGGCTGGGGCCATATAATTTCTTCAGTTTCTTATAATTTTTTTTATAAATGAAATGAAATGGTTGTTAGATCAAATTTGTTTTTTTGGAAATGGATTTTTGATAAAATATTTTTTTCATTTCATTTTGTTAAATTAAAAGGTGTTTTCGAAGAACTGTGTTATGGTTTTATGAAATGGTTTTCAAAGCATGATATGATTAATTGGTTTAATGATATGGTTTGGAAAATAGATCTCATCATAATCCTTGGGTACTTATGTTGAAGTTGTAATAATAGGCCTCATCCGCTATAGGGGTTTACTCATGGGGTGTTTCTTTTCTTCCTAGTTGTGTTGTTCTATATTTTTGTTAGACTCATTTGGGGTTCACATACCGGGGTGTTACTCTACCCTCTAGATTCAATGAATATGTATAGAGGTTTGATTTGTACACTATTGTATATGTTTAGGTATGAGGGATTTATATATACTAACCTATTGTGATCCTTCTCATTATGTTACCATTTATTTGGTCGATTTTAGCTGATTTGGATTTTACTATTTCTATTGTATTTCCATGGATTTTTTTGATATGTGATACATGATTTGGTTTGATTTTATTTTTCTACATTGATATATCATTTTAAAATTATTTTAAATTTATTTAACTGCTTTATTAAGAAATTTTAAAAGGAAAGGCACTGTAGTGAGGCGGTAATGCTTTCTGTTAGTTGGATTTGGGTAGCCAGTGGTGTGATAGTGGGAGTTTTTTCAATTCTATCACATTGATATTGTTGGGGTAGTTGTTTTGTTTTTATAGTCCTTTGTAGTTAGACTTTCCTCTTAGATATTTTTTTCTACCATTTTAGTTGAATCACTTCAATTGTTCAAAATCTATTATGACATATATATTCATGTTTTCTTTCAATGTATCTCTTTGTATACAGATATATGTCATGTTGGATACATTAGGTTAGTATAAATTATTCCCTCTTATTATTGAGTGATTCCTGGGTGCTAGACATCCACACATTGGGATTAGGAACAACCTTCGAGTATGCAGAAATTTGGTTTGAGTGCCAGTTGAGAGGGTATGTGGGTTGGGTTCAATACATTTTGGTAGCAGAGGTGGTATATCTTCAAGATTCCTTATCTTGGGATGTTTGGTACACTGAAGTTATGATTTTTAGAACTTGAGATGTAGGTTGTGGTGAGTACCTTGTAAGTTATTACCATTAAGAGACTCAAATTACCAAGGGATTTTGGGATTCATGTCTCTTATTTTGAGTTCCTAATGTAATATCAGTTTTTTCTTATGGAATTCCGATATAGAATGAGTTTATTCCATTGCTCAATGATTTATTTTGTTTATATGTGAAGTATAATTCCTCTGAGATGTGTTACACAGGATCTATAGGAGAGTACAACTAATTCTTTTCATGGTAATCCTCTTATAAATTATAATTTTATCAAGGATTTCATGCGGGTAGTTTATGATGTCAACCAAAATGTGTTGAAAGTTCAGAAAATAGTTGTTTTGTTACATCTATGAGTTTTAGGTGAATGGGATTGATCATGGGATTTGTTGCATGAGAAGACAAATTACTTTAATGTTATAAATGAATCTTCATATATAGATGAATGGCTTGATAAGATCTATAATATAATTGAAATCATGGATATGAATAGGAGTGTCAAAGTGATGTTTGTAAAATTCATACTTGAGGGTCCTAGTAAACGATGGTGGGATTCCATGTTACATGTAGATAGGAAAATGAGTTTGAACTGGAATAGTTTAAAAACTTTCTATTTCTAGTTGTTTTTTCAGATTCACTGATGATGATGAATTATATATAGTTCCTCTATTTGAAGTAGGGAGAGAATTTGATGCTAACATACACTTATTGGGTTGTAAAGATGGTTTTTTTTTACCAGAAGTGGTAAATAATGAGAAACTAAAAGATCGAAAAGTAGTTGTAGGGATTACAAATGAATATTAGATTGCAGTTATTTATGATGAATTTTTTGAACTATGTAGAGATGGTAGATAGAGCTATGATGGAGAGGATTTATATGGTAGGAAAGTTTTGTTATTCTATCTATTCTCTTCCTCTAAGTGGCATCTTCAGTAGTGCATAGTGGAAAAGGTGGATGTTGAAAAAACATTGTAGGGGTTATGGAGGTGGTTCTCAGTTGTAGGCATTCTCATAAAATTTAGTTACATTTACCTGTGTTCCAATGAATTTCTATCAATGTAGAAAGGTTGGTCATGCTAAGCATTATTTTCAGGTTCCAACAAATATGTGTAATGGTCGAGGATGTTATGTCTATATATAGGGTTTCTATCAGGTTATGTCTACACCTTGATATGGTCAGGGATCGTTGAATCCAAAGGCTACTCTGGGGTAGTCAGATGCTTAAAATACTATAGGGATCTAGCCACAAACCTCAAGAGTGAAGGGACTTTTCACTATACATGAGTTTCTGATAGTGGTAGATGTTGGTCCAATGATAGTGATATGTACCATGTTTATTATCTATTCAGCAGTGATTTCCTTATTTGATATTGTTTCTTCTTATTAATTTATACCTAGCTATTTTTTTATATGATTAAACTTCCAACAAGTCTCATATCCTTTGTCATGGAGTTAGAAACACCTCTTGGATAGAGGAAAGATAATAGGATTATTTGTCATTATTTTGCACTATTGATAGATGGCACTATGTTAGTCAATAATTTTCTTGTTCTCGATATGGTTTTTTTATTTCATCATCGATATGGATTACAATGTTTCTCATCATGCGGAGGTTGATTTTTATCATCATTGTGTCTCATTTCTTGCAGTTTATGGGTGATCTTGAGTTTTTTAGGGAGAGTGGTATCTGAGGTATGGTTATATAGGACCTTTCATCTGAATTCTTAGGTGTTTTTTGTTCGAGGTAATAGTTGAACCCAATGAATTTCATTCTATTATTGATATACATTTTATTGTTTGGTGTTTTCCTAATTTTTTCCCATATGATCTCTCCGGTATTCCACCGGTAAGGTAGATACAGTTCATGATTGATCTAGTGCCAGGTACACTACCAATTTCTATACTTTCTTCTTTTATGGCATGAGTAGAGCTGAAAGAGCTTAAATATTAGTTGGATGATTTGATTGTAAAGGTCTTTTCTCATACCCAATGTTTCTTCTTAGGCATCCTTGGTTCTCTTTACCAATAATTTATAATGTTCACTTTTATTTTTTATGGATTTTCATAAGTTGAATTATTTTATGGTAAAAAAGTATCATTTTACTTATGTGGATGGTTTTTTTATAAGATAAAGGGGGAAATTGGTTTTTAATGATTGATCTTCAGTAGATTTGTCATCATCTCAGAGTTTGGGAGTGTGTTGTACCAAATACTGCTTTCATGAGTATGTATGACCGTTATTAATATCTTGTGATGTTGTTTGGTCTGACTAACACTCCTAATGTTTTCTTGGCTCTGATGAATCTGATATTCCATCAGTATCTCGACACATTTTTGGTAGTGTTCATGGGTGATATTTTGGTTTATTACTGATCTAAGCATGAGAATTAGAACCATTTGAGTGTGGTTCTAGAAATCATTATGGGCCACTATTTATATGGAAGGATTTTGAAATTACGTTTCGGGTTCCATGATGTAAAGTTCTTAGGGCACATGATTACTAAGAATGACTTATCAGTTGATCCAAAGAAGGTGAAGTTAATATTTTAATAAAAATAACTTTGACATTTTTTATGATATTATGATGGTCTCACGGGATATTATTGATGGTTTGTTAGGGATTTCTTAGAGTTTGTGTCACCTTTAACTGATCATAATAATAAATGATTTGAATTCCCATGGAATGAAATTTTTTTGTCTTCTTTCAATGAATTGAAATGACTAATAACATTGGATCATATTCTAATCTTACATGTTCTTGGTATGGGATATGTGGTTTTCTATGATGATTATAGTGATTTTTCAGGTTGTGTGCTTATTAAGGATGATTGTGTGGTGGTTAATAGCTCTCTTTATCTTCAACCACATAAGATGAATTGCCCCAATCACGATTTAGAGCTTGATATAGTTATGCATTCTCTTAACTTTAGGCAGCACTATATTATTAGGGAGAGGTTCATAGTCATTTCGAACAATAATAGTCTGAGATATATAACTTCTTAGAAAAACATGAATATCAAATATAGGTGACAGGTTTAATACCTTCAGAAATTTGAATTCAGTGTCGCCTAAACCTTGGGAGAGGGGAATGTTTTTATAGATTCTCTTAGTAGGAAAGTGCCATTAACGTCAGTTTTGGAATTGAAGGAAGAGTGGAAACTTATGGGGATTTTTTTATCAATTGTGACTAGATGCTCAGGATGATTTTATAGGTATGGTTATGACCATTGTTTGGGTATCATCATATATCCTTGATTCTATTCTACAATGTCAGTAGTAGGATGACATGTTCAAATGAATTTAAGAAACCCTATATACTGAGGAGAATGTTTCTAGCTGGTCCCTCTCTTCAGATGGTATACTCTATTTTGGGGAGTTGTTTTTTGTCCCAGTATTTAGAGGAGTATCTAATGGGTGATATATACTAAGGTCATATTGAGTACAGATTAACATCCATAGTCAAATGGTAAGACATGTTTTGATGTTCATATCATGGAGGATATGCATTGTGCCTATATCTTGGATTTTCGTGATTCATGGGATAGAAATCTATAACTAGTTTAGTTTCCCTATAAAAATAGTTACCAGTCATCAATCAGAATGGATCCTTTAAAGTCTTTATATAGTCTCCCATACAGATCACCTTTTTATTAGGAATAGGTGGTTGATGATTCTTTAGTGGGACTGAGTGTGGTTTAGGAGACATCTTTAAGGATTCAATATATAAGTTGGTGTCTGGTTACCACTCATATTTAAAATAAATATTATAAAGATCAGTAGAATCATCCTTTAGAGTTTTCTATAATTGAATAGTTTTTTTGGAATGTTTCTCTTCATATGGTTCACTATCATCTTAGAAAATAAAAAACAATTGACTTTGAGATATATTGCACCATTTGAGGTCACTGAGGGTCTTGGGAAGGATTCTTATTAGTTATAATTATCAGTTCAGTTGATAGGAATTCACGATGATCTCAACATATCATAGATCAAAAAATATCATCACGATCCCTATCATATTATGAGTTAGAAATAGATTGAGTTAGAGCCAGATGTTTCTACTGTGGACATGCCAATAGAGATCATTGACTCTCGAGTGAACGTATTGTGTGGAAATTTGATTCAATTGGTCAGATTTTTATGGTGGAACATATCAGATTCTCACGAGACAATGGAATGTGATTCGCTGATGAGTGAGTAGTGGCATCACCTTTTAACTAGAATTCATACTTCAAAATGACATCATGGGGGTGGAATGTTTTAAGGTGGAGAGTTTTTAACATTATGATACAATCCTTCGGGTATTTTTATTCTCTCTATATTTTACTTTTTTTATTGGGTGCATCTTGGGACTCCTTTTGATTGAGATAAATTTATAGAAAAAATAACGCAAAGTTCAGGTATGATAGTTTTTTTTTAATTAATGGTGTCTAGGTATAAATTTGTAGTGAATTTTTTGGGTTCATCTTATGTTCTGAGAATTCCAAAGGTGTTTTCAGTTTTCATGTAAGAATCTTCCATTTAGGTAGTCTACTGGGAGACTAAATTCCATGTAACTAGTTTACAAGTCATTTATTTGGTCTCTAATAACATTTAATCATCTGAATACACAGTATGACAGAGTACAGACCATGTTTATATTACATGCTTTGTAATGATGAAAATTTATCTTTTAATAAAAACATGATGAGTATTTTCAGTGTACTTGAGTATCATGAATTACATGATATGAAAATAGATTTTACACTCTGTAATCATTGTGAATTGGTATTTTAGGGTGTTTCACGGATGATTTATCATTTCATTAATCCACATCCTCCCTTCTATGGACCTAGGATCTCTCCCCAGGTGATTTTGGAGACCTCTGACCCATCCGAACCATTTCATTTGGTGATTGATCATTCATCTGATTACGGTTTATTTCTTTAGGTGAGTAACCCTTTCTTTGTATTCAATGGCATTGATCACAGTAGTTCTATTTCATTTTATTATTGGATATATTTATTTGAGATGATTTTTATCTTATTTTCTTTCTAGATCCATTTTTTGATCTTGTTCTGAGGGTTGATCCTTTATTAGTTGTGGTGTGGAAGGTGTTCGTTCCTCAAGGTAAGTTGTGATCCACCCTCTTCACCAACCCTTTTATTAAAGAGAATAAATTCTAAGATGTTTGGATTGATTCTAGAGTCTCTATTTTCATTTTTTTGTTCTTCTTGTTGGTCGATCATGTTGTGGGCATGTGTGACCCAAGTTTTGAGGTTGGTAGTTCCATCTCTATCCTGTGTTGGTGAACTGCATTGATCTAGTTTTTGATAAATTGGTTTATAAATGAAATGGTATGATTTTTTTATCTAATTTGTATGTATGTAAATTTATTTTTGATAAAACATGGTTTGATCCTAGTTATTATAAATCAAAAGGTATTTTCAAACCAATGTGAAATGGATTTATGAAATGGTTTTCAAATCATGATACGATGAATTGGTTTAATGAAACATTTTTTAAAATATATAACATGGGAATCTGTAGGTAATTTTGTGGAAGGTATATTAATATGCCTCATCCACTTGGGGGGTCACTCATGGGGTGTTCCAGTCTTCCCTAAAATTGTTATTCTAAGGACTTGTTAGACTTATTGTAAAGTTCAATTGTTAGGGTGTTCTACTACACTCTATATTTGATCCATATGTCTAGAGGATTTATGTGCATGTGATTATCTATGTCTAGGTGTGAGTTTTCTAGATATCCTGACCTAGTGTGATACTTGGTGCGATGTTACATGTGCTTTGGAATATTTTGGCTTCTACTATTTCAGTTGTTCTGCCATAGTTTTTTTTATGATATGTGATACATAATTAATTTTTATATGATATATCTGCTTTGATATATATATATATATATATATAATTTGTTGAAACTAATTTACCTACAATATTGGGAAATGTGGAAGGTGGGGAATTAAATGTTTTTCATGATTTTGATATAAAACACTATTAAATTGTTTATCATTCATTTCTTTCTTTAATCTTGATCATGCTTTGATTATTTTACAGATACTTATTATGGAACACGTGTGTGGAATCCTACTGAGCATATTAGATCACACCTACACACCCCTTCATTGGTGCCTAGAACTTGTTGTGTCTTTCGATTTAGGGAAAGGAAAGGAACTATAGTGAGGTGGTGACAATTTCTTTCAGCTGGTTTTGGGTAGCTGGTGGTGAGATGGTTATGGTTTTCCCACAATGTCACATAGAGATTGTTGGAGTAGAGATTTTGTATTCGTAGTCCTTTGTAGTTGGACATGTCTCTTAGATATTTTTTTGCTAGATTTTTTGTATCACTTCTATGGATTTATATCTATTATGACATATATATTCATGTTTTCTTTTTCTTTTTCTATATTTATTTGGTTACAAGTCATGTTTCTTTCTTTTGGTTGGCAGAAATTGTTCCCTCTTATTTTTTTGTGATGCATGGGTGGTAGTCACCAGCCCATGGTGATTAGGGAATCCCTTCATGTATGTGAAAATTCCGGTTGGGTGGTAGTTGATATGGTATTTTGGTCAGTTTCCTTACTTGTGGGTGGATATCCTACCCTCATCTCTTAGTTTAACCCCCCTGGTAAACTCGTTTTGACCTTAATTGTGCTAACAAAATTTTATTGTTTTTTAATTCAAAATGTCCAAAAAATAATTAAAACCTATTAGATTATATTAATTATTAAAATTCCAAATATTTAATATATTTTCAAATATTCATTTTCTATAGGTAGTTTAATTAAACTTTAAATAATCAGGCAACCTTCAACGAGAACCAGTTTTGGAAAAAATAATATTTGATCAGATTTTAATTAAATTCAATTCTTTTAAAACCCATAATGTGAAATTTAAAATATATTATTGAATATATAATATATATACATTTCATTAAAACCATTAATTAATGGAGATTAATTTAATTTGTTGATATAAAAACTCTTTTCATTCATAAAAACAAATTTTAGATAAAACTTTTTAAGCCAAAAAATGAACTCATATAAAAATAAATTTTAAAGATGGTTATTATGTAATTAATTTTATTATTTATAATTAAAGGATACCAATGTTTCCTTATGATGAAATTAAAAATATAATGGGTCCTTTACTTGAAAATATATGATATTTTTTACAAAATTCTGTATTTTTTCATTATTCAATGAAACATAAATATTTTAATAAAAATACTAAAAATTAACTATAAGGTAATATTAAAACAACGATTTAAAAATTATGTTCATTTGATCAAATAAAATTTCTAAAAATTGTATAAATTAATTATAATTATCATGTACAAATATGGGATCAAAACCACATTAAAATAACATATATTTTTAAAGAATAAAATAACTTTTCTAAAAATTTATTAATTATTTATTATAAATTAATCAATAAATTAATATTATTTTAAACTATTATAAAAAAAATTAATATGTTTTTATTACGATTAATACCTACCAATTGAATGGAAAAAATTAATAGTGTACTATATCATATTTCTTATAGACTTGGGGTTGCATATAAGGCAAGCTACAAAATAATTCAAATGTATTTTAAAGGAAATACATATTTAATATTGAGGTGTTATATTCTACCCCACATAAAATGAATTTTTACCTTGAAATTTCATCATTATTTTATAAATAAATGAATATATCTCTACTTAATTACATCCTCAGGTTCCCAAGTAGATTCTTTAAATTTGTTGATTCCTCTAAAAAACTTTAACTAGTGAGGCAGTCTTGTTCTGCAGAAAATTATCTCTATGACTCAAGATTTATACTTGTTGTTATTTGTAGTAAATATCATGAAACGTCAGTATAACCTCTGACTTCATTACATGTAAATAAAAAAAATTGTAGATCCTCAAGAGAGATACATGGAACACATAATGAACATGAGAAAGGTTTGGTGGGAGTGTCAAGAAATAAGTTACAGTCCCTAATCGATAAGGTGTCTTGAAAGGACCAATATGACTAGGGATTATTTTTCCCATCATTATGAATCTTATAACATTAATCCATTGATTAATATATAATAATACCTTCTCACCAACATTAAATTCATGATATTACTAACGATTGTCAGTATAACTCTTGTATGTATGCTGAGATGCCTTAATGTGCTAAGGAATGTATCTAACATTCCATATAATTTCATTACCTATAGCAGCACCTAATATTTTTCTCTATCCAACTTTAAATTATAATTTCATAGTTCCACAATAGTTCCTATAGAGGGCTTCATGAGGATCCATCTAAATTCTAGAGTGAGATCTAATGTTATAAGAATACTCAATAAGATAAATGTGTTGATCCCAACCACATTTAAAATCTAGAGAACAGGATATCAAAATATTTTCTAGGTTTTGAATGGTTCCCTAAGAATTACTATATTTATTACGATAAAAATAATTCTGGAAATATAACTTTGTAAATAGATCTTACGTAAAACTTCTACATAAAATTTTGGTCAACCTTCAATCTGAATCAGATACAATATAATTTGATAACCCATGTATCCTTAACACTTCTTTAATATATATCCTAGAAAGTGGATTAATAGAATAATATTATCTTATAGAAATGAAGTGAACATACTTTGTAATAAGATCACCTAAAACCCATATTACACTATGTCATTAAGATGATTTGGGATGTTTGATACTGAAATCCATGGTGATGTTTTCCCATTTCTATTGTAGTATGGGTAATTATTATAACAACTGATGCGTTCGATTTTTGTATACATTTTCATATATTCTGTTGATTATAAATGCATCTTTTCACTGAATATATGTTTTTTTGGAGATAAAATGATTTGATTCAGTGATCATGATGATTTTCATGTATTTTCCCTCCTAATACACAAATTGGGGAAGATCAACAAAAATTTTACAAATACACGGAGTGTACTTTGTATATACACATCATGTACCTTTTTCTAGACTCAGATTATCCAACCCCAGTACACTCCCATGTTGTCATCTAGATTCACACACTATGTATAGTTCATTTAGATGCCATTTTCCCCCTTCTAGAAGCGGTTGGTGGCTGAAGTTGGTATTACACACCAAGTGGGTCGACGTTACACATTGTGTACCCCCACAAATCGTCCACCAACACCTTCAATGTCAAGAGTGGTGCAAAATATCACCTACTGGTGGATAAAGAAAATCCAAGTCACATTGACTTGACAACATGTTATGTAGATTTTGGTACATGTCGTGTAGTTTTAAATTATATAAATAAAAGGTCATCCCCTCTGAACCAAGGAGGGAAAAATAGAAGGAGAGGGTATTGAGACAACAAACGAGGAAGTGTTTTCACTCTACATTCAGAAAGATCTTCTTTCCAAAGTTTTTGCAGTATTTATCTCATGTATTAATAGTTTTTTATTCATCATTTACTCTATGTGTAGTTAAATACCCTTTGTGTTAGGGTTGAGGATGATTATGGTTCATTTTTAATCAACTGTATTGTTGTATTTTTGATATTTATGTTTCTCTCATAAATTCCTTAAAAAAAATTATGAATCTCACTAGAAGCCCCATATCAGACGAAGAACAAAATTTCTAGGGATATTTAGAGGAATTATGACAAAGAACACCTATGGTCATTATGTGCACTTTTTGTCTCGAAAGGTCCTACAATTAATAAATTTAATAAGTCTCAATTTATAGACCAGGGATTGGGATCCTATTGATTCAAATGAAACTCACCAGAACAATGGGGTTATGTTATATTTGAAACCTATATATGTTAGTTATTATGAAAAACACAACATGATAAGTAAATCAATTTATCTATGACTTTGAAAAATCCAAAGCCTTGGGGAATTTTTCCGATTTATTATCAGAATCAATTTTTCTTTATTTTTTCTTTCTATTTAAATAAATTCATCAGAAAATTGAAGACCTGGTAAATTTTTCATTAGAATAACAAACATCAACTCTAAATTTCAGAAATATTCACTTAATTAATCACAAAAGAGATAAATAGAATGCATTAACTCTCTCTCTCTGTATGGATTGACCCCAAACTCACACTATACTAGTAGTAATATTGGGTACTTCAGTTTTGGTTACCAAATGTAACACTTTAGCTGAAATGATACCAAATTATGGAACCTCTACCTAGGATAAAAGGTTAATGGTTTTTAAATAAAATCATTAATTAAGTGAAAATAATAACCACAAATTTTAAAAATTCTGTTCTTAATCTCATTTCTCTTTTTTATTCTTTTAGTCTTACTCTTTTAGGATTGGTCTGTTTTTTGGTGTTGTGTAGGATGGCAGGTGCATGAGTGGCCCAATCACTCATTCTAAGAGTTCCAAGCCATCGGAAGTCCTTCGGCTTGATCCAAAAATTGAACAAATGATCTTGAGGTGACGTCAATAACTTATGGGTGAGTGCAACCAAAATGCCCCATGGTGAACAAGGAAGAGGAAGAAATGGCTTTTGTCCAAGGAGTTGGATAGTATTTACGCATGGTAAAAACCAAACCCAACTGCTAGCTACTGAGGATGAGCAGAACCCACTTCCACTAGAAAATATTATGTAGTTCATTCCTCATAACTAAAAAAGACAACCGACTCACTTTTTTCTAGGTTATGGCCCAGAGTAACCCCAGTAGTATCATCCACCAGAATGGTTACTATAGATACATCCAAATCATGGGACTTATTTTTCTCATGACTAGCAATGTGTGCCCCCACCTTCTTAAGAAAAACTAGCCCCACATCAGACCCATCTGTAGTATAGGCTTCCTTCTATCCATGGATAAGATAAAGGTATTTTCAGACCACCGGTGCAAGCCCATCATTTTGAGATTAATTTATCCACTATGCGTCTTGTCCAAAATACTGTGTAGTTCAGGGGTTTACAGTGTGAATACCCCAACTCTTATCTCTCTAACTTTCTGGAAATATGTGATACATTTTGTTACCATGGAGTTTATGAGGATTCCATTTGCCTTTGCTTATTCCCTTTATAATTAAGGGATAAAGTGAAGGATTGGATTAATGGATTTCCTCAATGTTCCATCCTCACATGGGAGGAATTGGCCCATGAATTTTTGTCAATGTATTTTCCACCTTCCAAAATAGTAACATTGCAGAATGAAATTCACAACTTACAAAATCATGATTCAGAGTCATTCTTTGAATCTTGGGAGAATTTCATGGAAATGTTGAGGAAATTCCTTCATCACAGACTCTCATTGTGGATAGAAGTCCAAAAATTTTATAGAGGTCTCACTATGAACACCAAATCAGTGGTGGACACAGCTGCTGGAGGAACGAATATGGGTAAATCTCCAAAGGATTTTTTTGATCTACTAGAGAATTTTACTATGAATAGATTAAAATATAACTCTGTGCAGGGAACTCAGAAGGGGGGAATCCATAACATTGATTCCACTATGATTCTTGTTTCCAAACTCGATGTTGTGTCTAAAAAAATTTATGTGTTGAATCTGAAAAACAAAACATATCAAGTTCATGTGGTAAATCATCTATCATAAAGTGATTTTGGTGACAATCATGTCATGGTTGAATGATTGGGGTTAAGTGATGGTCCCTCAACAAGTGAGGTAAGTTATGTTTTTCAGAACTAGGGGTTGACCATGTACCCTCAATACCAGAACCCTCCTTGGAGAGATAATACGAACACTATAAGGGGCACCCAAAAAATCTCAACCCCACCCCCAAAGGCTGACTAGTTATGGTCAATTGAAATATCAAAATCTAAATCCTAGTTAGAAAAAAGGAAACTAGTTTTAGCTGGGATCCTTCCAGCGGTAAGGGTATCAAAACCCTTATTCAGTGAACCCACTATGGCAAACACAACCTCAAATAACTACAAAAAACCCACTTTAGGAACCCCCATAAAGGATAGACTAAATTAGTTCAAAATCCATTACAACTTCTGAAATAAGATTTCATAATTAGGAGGTATCTATTCAAAGCCTTGAGAATCAGATTGGGAATCTTGCTAATCAGTTCTCTTTAAGGAAACCCAGTACACTACCGAGTAACACTGAAAAGGACCCAAATGGGGTGGGAAATGTTGTTACACTACAATGGGGCAAGGATATGGCCCAGAAAATAACAAAAAATCATAGTGATTCCAAGAAAAACAACTCAACCTACACCCTGTTCGGATAGAGATTCCTAAATCGAGGAGTCCCTCTCAACACAAGGCCTATCAAAATAGATGTAGGTCAAACTTGGTAAGGGAAAATATGTGGTCAAACTTTATAAACCCCCATACAATTTCTTGAATGAACGAAGTAGAATAAGTTAGATTAGTAGTTTGATAAATTTATGGAGGTATTTCATAAAGATCAAAGTAATATTTTTGTCGCAGAGGAATTGACTCAAATGCCAACATATACGAAGTTTAAGAAAGAAAATACTCTCTAAAAATAGGAAGATAGAGGATTTGGGAACCATTACTCTCACTAGGAAATTTTCAATGGTGGTTTAGAACTCTCTTACTCTAAAGCACCATGATCCATAATGTTTTAAAATCCCTTGCACTATTAGATCTTTTGAATTTGGAAAGTCACTTTGTGATTTAGGAGAAAGTGTCAACCTTATGCCCTTTGGAGTCTTTAAGAAGTTAGGGATGAATGATCTAAAACCAACTCTAGTGGAATAACATCTAGAAGATCACTCCATTTATTATCATAGAGAACTACATTTGGATGTTCTAGTTAAATATGGGAGTCTGATTCTTTTTATCAATTTTATCATACTCAACATAGAGGAAAACCAAGATGCGCATCTTATTATGGGAAAACCATTCTTGCCTACGACAAAGGTTTTGATAGATGTTCACCAAGGAGAATTTATCTTCAAGGTAAGAGATTAAAAGGTATCCTACAATGTTCTCATAGCTGTTAAGAAAACATCACTTATGGAAAATGAGGATTATTATGCATTGACTATAGTGGCTGATAATTTTGGCTACATGGGAGATGACATGGGATGTTATTCTGTAACAGATGAACCAGTCGTTGAGGAAATATCGCCCCATTATAATCCAGAGGAGCTAAAATTTATCATAGGCTAGGGTGGTCATTATTGGTAGTGTATAGTTGTAAAAGATATTCTAAAGCAAATTGAGGTAGAACCAATTGTGCCCTCAGTTCTGAAATCCCCACAACGTGAACTGAAACCTCTCCCATCTTCTTTGAAATATGGTTACTTTAGAGATAATCACATTCTACTAGTTATAATCAACATATCTCTCTCTCAAGATCAAGATCATGTGATTATATACGTTTTTAAGTGAATAAAACAGGTTATTGGGTGGACATGTGTTGATCTTAAAGGGGTCAGTTTGACCATTTCCACCCATAAGGTGCTACTTGAGGTAGGAGTAAACCCTTCTCAGCAACCAAAACAAAGGATAAATCCTCCAAAGGAGGCAGTGAATATAGAAGGGATCAAGATAGTAGATGCGGGAATCATATAATTAATTTCTAATAGTCCATGGGTGAGTCCTTTTCAATTGGTTCCCAAAAAGGGGGTATACCTATGATTTCCAATGATAAAAAAGAGCTTATCCCAACAAGAACAGTCATAGGATGGAGAGTTTTTTAGACTACCTGAAGTTCAATAATTCCACAAGGAAGGATCACTTCCCACTTCCATTTATGGATTAGATGTTGGAGTGTTTGGTAGGTAATGATTTCTACTGCTTTTTAATGGTTATTCTGGATATAAACAAATCTATATTCCCCCTGAAGGCCAAGAGAATAGTACTTTCACATGCCCGTATAAAACTTATGATTGTCAAAAAATATATTTTGGCCTTTGAAATTCTCTATCCACCTTGAAACGGTGAATGTCGGAGATATTCCATGACATGGTAGAGTAGATTCTGGAAGTCTTTATGGATGATTTCTCAGTCTATGGAAAATAATTCAACACCTTCTTAAGAAGTATGGAATTGGTCCTAAAATGGTGCGAGAACACCAATTTGGTGTTGAACTGGGAGAAATTTTACTTTAAGGTAAAAAATAGTATCATCTTAGGCCACTGAATTTCCATAAAAAGAATTGATTTTTACCCTGAAAAGATTGAATTAATATCACAACTTCCCATTTCAACTTCTTTCCGAGCAATCTGATGTTTTCTTAGACATTCATGTTTTTACAGAAGATCCGTTCGTGACTTTTCAAAGATAGTTCAACCACTAACCAGTATCCTTTAAAAAGATTATATCTTTGAATTTGATGACACATTCACCACAACCTTTCAAATATTGAAGAAACAATTATTCTATGCTCTTATTATGATTTCCCCAAACTAGGAGGAAAATTTTGAAATTATGTGTGACATGAGTGATTATGTTGTGGGAGCAGTTTTGGGATAGTAGCTTAATCGTATCTTTAAACCTATGTACTATGAAATTTGATCCCTGAATAAATAACAAATTTAAGAAACTACCATAGAGAAATAAAATATATAAGTATTTTTTGAATTTGACAGGTTCCACTCTTATTTGGTGCAATCAAAATTTATCTTTTATACTGACCATGCAACACACAAATGTTTACTAAATAAGAAGGATGAAAAACCACGTCTCATCTGTTAGGTTCTTCTCTTCAAAGAGTTTGACTTGGAAAACCATTACAAAGAGGAAGTGAGAATGTTGTTACTAATCATCTCTCCTATATGAAATTACCTCATTTGGAAAGAGAGGATAACCAAAAAATCAAGGAGGACTTCCTAGATGATCATCTTTTCTCAGTTGGACTCACACCTCACCCATGGTATATCAACATCACCAATTACATGGTTATGGGATTCATTCATCATAATCATACATTTCATCAAAATAAATGATTTTTGTACGAAGTAAAAAAGATATTTCTAGGAAGACCCACTGCTCTTCTGTTTATGTGGAGATGGGGTGATCCACTACTACATCCCAGAAGAAGAAATTCAAGGAATTATGGAGTTTCTTCATTATTTCAAAGCTGGGGGGATCACAAGACAGACAGAATTATAGAGAAAATTTATAAATATAGTTTTTTTTGGTCCACCATGCACATGAATGCCTGATATTTTATAGAATGTTGTGATAGGTGTTAGCGGACCGGTAACATGGGGTGCGGAGCTAAAATTCATCAACACCCCATCCTTGAGGTCGAGGTCTTCGATAGATGGGGTATTGATTTTATGGGGAAGTTTCTCCCATAATATGGAAACTCATACATTTTGGTTTTTGTGGATTATGTATCCAAATGGGTGGAATCCACTACCACAACACACAACACAACAAAGGTCGTCGTAGCCTTCTTTGACAAGAATCTTTTCAGAAGATTCAGTGTTCTATGGGTTTTGATAAGTGATAGAGGGAGTTTTTATTACAATTCATTAATGAGGAATGTGCTTATTAAGTATGGAGTGAGTTATAACATAGGGACACCTTACCATCCCCAATACAATGCCTAAGTGGAGTTATCAAATAGAGAACTTAAGAAAATCCTGGAGAAAACTATGGGAGCCTCAAGAAAGGATTGGCCCAAAAGCTTGATGATGCCTAATGGGAATACATGAGAAGCTTCAAGACACCTCTGGGTATATCCCTATTCCATTTAATTTATATAAAACCATTTTATTTACTGTTGGAACTTTATAATAAATCTTACTTGGTTGTGAAGTCCTTGAATTTCGATCTAAATTTTGTAGAAGAGAAACACAAGTTTCAACTGACAGAGCTCGATGAAATTTGGTGGGAGGCATATGAGAATACCAAACTTTATAAATACAAGACATAGGTGGTCCATGAACACATGGTCTCTAGGAATTCATTCCATATCGGTGATGAGGTAATATTGTTTACCTTCCGTTTGAGATTATTTCTAGGAAAATTGAAGTCTCGGTGCTTGGGACCGTTTCGAGTGATCAGGGTCTTCCACCATGGTGCAGTGGAAGTTGCTGGAGAAGCCGGTCAACCATTTAAGTTGAATGGGAAGCATCTAAAACCCTATATTCACTTAGATGAAATGGTGGGTATGATATCCACTATGAAATTCAGATAGCAATAGGCCCAGGTAGGTCAAGCTAATGACCTCAAACAAAGGCACTTTCTGGGAGACAACCTAGAGACTACATGTTATGTATCACCTTTTCACATGGAGTGTAATTTATTTTTTAGTTTATATTATTATAGAAACAATAGTATAAGTGTATATTAATTATGTTAATATATAGGGATGATTCATGTGCCGATGGAAAGGGCACCAAAATTTATCTAATCCATCACTGTTTCGAATCACTCCATATCTGCCTTCAACACAGGGATCATTATTTTTGAACCCATGTTTAGTTAAACGAAGTGTGAGGTATTTTAATAATAAAATAAAAGTTTTTTAAAACTAAATAAAATACATGATGGGGTTGTCTTTGATAGAAGGGTCATAAACTAAGGATCCAAAAGACCCAGGTTTTAATCCTAACAACCGGCCCAGTTCCATAATTTTTTATATTAATAAAACCACACTGTGTGAATTTTGATATACGTCAAGTGTTCCATATTTTTATTAACGATTTAAATGATTTTCAAAATAAGAAATTACCTGAGGGTGAAGTGGAAGATTGGAAGAGCCTTATCCCTAGGTTCGAAAGACCTGGGTTCGAACTCAGCTAATCTTCCTACTTCATCCCAATCATTAAATAATTAAAACCACCTGTCGTGCATTTTCTTCATCCCACATAGAACTGCACCTATACTTTAATTATTAATAGTTAATAAAAATTTTCATCACTACAACCATTGATCTAGTGGTTTAGGGCTAGAATTTGGATTGTCCAATCACCGGTTTGAATTGTTCCCTAAGCACATGACCAAAGGTTGTAGATTTTTCATCTAATTTTAGATAACATTGAATTTCATCTTCTGATACACTACCATTATAAGTTTATTTTAAATATATATATATATATTATTTTAATAAATTTTTTTTAAAAAAACATACACTACATGTGGGACCTACTACACACTGTGTGGTTAGACGATAAGGGTTGGGAACCCCACCCGGCCTGACCCTGTGTCACCCAACCCCCCCCCTCCCTATTTTTTTCTCTCGTACGATGTCATCTCCCCATACTCCCAATATCCCATTTTTTTTGTTTCATGCTCAGATTTCTCATTCATTTCCAACACTCTTTATTTATGAGTTTTCATTGCATTTAGGGTAGATTTGAGATTAGATGACCATTTGGCTTCAACCTGCAGCACATGGGGTGAATGAAGAGCACACATCATTTATGTCTTGTATATGTAAACTTGCACACATTTTTTATAATTTGAAATTCACATGGCATGTATGTTTAGTACACACCATGTACAGTGCCTCCCTAGCCTTAAGGACCAACCCGTGTCTGGAAACACATGGCCCCGAACCCATGTATTCACACATGGCATGTATGACCAGTACAGGCCATGTCCCCTTTATATTCATAGGAATATGTGTGGATGTCATGCACTGTTTATCAATCCATGTTCACCTAGATGGTGATTATTCCCTTCATACTATGTAAACTTTGTTGTCTGACACCTCAGAGCCGATCCATTTATGGGCACTTACATGGGAACCACCCCATGATCATACACACAGCATATACACCTTACTAGATTCTGTGTACTAGATTTTTCCTACCCACTCAGCATGTATATTCATAGTATACATGTTCTTAAATATACAACACTACACGTCGTGTACCCCAGATCCACATGTCGTGTTCTTTTATTTTTATGATATCTCACATTTTCTTTCATTTTTTCACTTCCTCTTCTTTTTGTCTTTTCCTTTCTTTATTTCAGATATAGAATATAGAGATCACATGAGTGGGAAGTATCCCGCTTCCTCTGTTGAGGGAGATAGACCCCCTCACTATTGGATTTTTCATCAGTTTTGCTAGATACCACCACTAGATTTTCTAGTTTGGCAACAATTAGCATTGGTGATATATCCTCCTCTTCTCCCGAAACCCGAAAAGTGATATCCTCAAGTTAGGGAGATCTCATACCACCCTATCCTTCCACTGCGGATCCTATTACGATTGTGAATACATCATCGATAGTTACTGAGGGATCTAGTGTCGCAGCTCCCTCTATTATAGCTTCACCTTTGGAGCCATCCACTACTTCTGTAGACCCGTCTGAGGAGGTTCCACCATCCACTACTGGCCTGACCTTAGTTCTAGTGTTGTAATTGACTGGTTCACCATCTACGGCTCCCTCCCCTTCAGCCCCATGTCCATCAGCCACTGCTCCACCCATTACGACACAGCTGGACCCTCCACCTCCGCAGCAGTAGCCCCCTCTTAGTCTGATACGGCTGCTGCCTGACCTCAACTGCATCCCTATTTACTCTTTACTGAGGGCCTACCTACCATAGGAATATTGCGGCGATTTTCATGGTGGACGATATAGTTGATCACCATCTTCATGTATGTTAGCATTCCATAGTGTCTAAACATCTTAGAGGAGATCGAGGAGCTCCTCGGCCATACTCACTTTCTCAAGACACTCCGACCTTTCGAGATTTATTTTTGGAGTTTTCTTTGGAGCTTGAGTTCAAAGGTCCCACCTACCACCATACTCCCACCGATACAGCCACTCAAGTGTGATTTCGGCTAGATGGATGACACATTCCTCTGACCATGGTTTAGTTTGGCTAAGGGTGCGGCTTCTACCCCTATCCTACCACCCCACCTCCTATATCCACCCTCACTCTCCCTGAGTGCTCTAAACTTATCTCTATATGGTGGGATCTTGCTCGGCCGGACCACAATTACACCCCCACATCCTAGAAGATCATGCTCATCATTTCTCCTCCCCTAAGTTTCCTCCAAAAATTCTTCAGTGCCATTATATTCCCCACCATGAGGTTATGGGTGTTTTGTTTGGGAAAGACATGGAGCTTCTCACCTATATTTTCTAGCATGATAACCCTAACCTCCTCTATCTTGTCGCCACCTATTTCCACTCCATGATCTATGGCCATCAGGGAAACCTGAACTGCAGCTTCTATGCCACTCCCTTGGCACACCACCTAGGTGTTTTTGATCCCTCTCTCCCTAATGACCCCTTAGGTTATCCTTAGCATCTCGACTTCCTCATGATTATCTACATGAGAATGGTTGTGCATAGGTGAGATGTCTATGTGCTCCTGTAGGATTCCCAAACTCTAGCAGAGGTGAGATATGACCCAGATGCTCTCAATGGTGTTGCTAATCAGGTCCCACCCCATCCACTAATAGATGCTCATTCACTACCACACCCCACTTCCTCCTCCCTTCCAGATTATTCTACTATTCCCTATTCTTATTTTTCCTCCTCATCCCCACATCCACTCGAACCCTCGACTGATTTCCCCATCACCCTCCACCTGGTCGCGATCGACCGCCATCTAGATGTCCTTGAGAACCATCAGACTTCCATCCTACAATCCCTAGCACAACCTGAGTAGATATTGGGGCTTCTCCTCCAGAATCACGGTCTTCAGTTTTCCCAAGTACCTACACCTCCCTTTGATCCTCATTGTAATGTCCCAACCCGACTTACCATTCAACCCGGTAGCCAGACCGGTCGCCACATGGCCTCAAGCGCATCTCCCCAAATTCAAGAGGCTGCCGACTAGCAATGAGGGCATATGTGAGTCCATGGAGAGACTATGCCCTCATTACCAAAGTATCACAGCGGAATTACAAACATACAATAGTGGTAGAAGGTAACTAGTAAACAACACATAGACAGTCGAAACAGATGACAAACAGAAGGATATGATATATATATAGAATGGTGCAAGTCAATACAATATAGTACAAGTTTACAAAACACCAAAAAGAAACGAAAATGTATCCCATGTTTCATCGCAAGCCTCATCTTGGTCTCGTGCACTCCTACTCCGAACAACAAGTCAAGTAACTGTACTAGGGTGTTTTCCCTTCTCATTACTTGAAATCATATGGTCTGCTTGGGTCCAAAAATATGACCCAAACAGCGTGTGAGACTAAATCCCAGTAGGCAACCATTAAATATCCATGCTAAACTGTCAGTGAATATATATATATAGCAGCAGCGCATTATGGAAAGCAGTAAACAAGGAAAACTAGCAAGTCCAACCCAAGATTGTGCTTTGGATTGGCATCGCTTCAAGAATCAATTCCATTCATTAATCACTTCATTAATTTGTTCAAACCATTCCTTGTGCCTATTCCTGGAATACTCAATTTAGAAACCAAGCATAGCTCAGGGAGAAAATCCACAAACACCCTACAAGCATGTTCTGTCAAACCTCTAAGAACCCGGCATCACACTACAAGCCCGTTTCGGCGAACCTCCTAGGTACCCAACCTCGCTCTAGGTGTAGTATAGTCTGTCATCTGAGCCTGTCCCTGGAATCCCATAAATAAGATCTGGGTATCACCCATGACATATCATGCCCTGTTGAGTCTGTCCATGGAATCTCACACTGGATCCATGATTCACTTGGAATTTCTATAACAAGTCTCGTATGAGTCCATCCGTGGAAACTCACATTGGTTCCATGGTTCACCCATGACATTGTTTTACATTTTAAGCAGTTCTAAAACATTAAACTCCTGTGGGAAAGCTATTCAAGAATTAGCATACAAGGGTCAAGGGGCAAAACTTCATCCCATACCCGCAACCATTTCAATTACAATTCCATCTTATTGAAATTTCATTCATAGTCAATTTCCATTTTTAACAACCCATAAGGGAAAGGAAAGGCATGCCTCATAGGAATCCTGGATAAAAAATACATAAAAGAGACATTCAAGGCAGGGCACCCAAGGGGTGGTTCCTATCCAAGGTGTACAACCTAACTCATGCACATACCATCCTATTTATATTACCTACAACATGCTAGGTAATAACAGGGTTAAATTCTAGGTTCAAGCGACACCCCAAAAGTGGTTGTGTGGAACTCCGGCATATATAAATAGATTGATATTTAGCAAAAACACGAGACCACCTGCCTTAGGCTCATACTAGATAGCTCGTCCAGTATCAGGCTCTGATTCATCTTGATTTGGAATAAATCTGAAGAACCGACGAAGAATGAGAAATTAGGGCATATGAGCCTTAATCCAATCTACATTCGTTATAACCAGAATAATCAATAAATATTAAAAAGGAATTGAGGACTTACCGTTGAGGATCTAACAATACAAACGACATTTGAAATGGAGATCAGACGAAGAATCAGGATCGAAATCCTTCGTAGCCTCCTTGAGAGCTCTCCCAGGTGCCTCACCCTTGCTTTCCAGTTGAAGAAGAGGGTTAAATTAGGTTTTTATAAAATTTAATTGATTTATTTAAAAATAATTAAATATCAAAATATAGTAGGTCGCACGGTTTACCCGCACGGCCCGTACAAACCGTAAAGAGACCGTGCAGACCTTACTGGAAGGCAAGGGGCAACCGCACGGCCACCCCACACGGTTTCCCCAAACCGTGCGCATGTCGTGATCTTACCTCTACCAAGCTTTCACCAAGGCGCACGGTTTAACTAGGTCATGCGCAGGTCATGTGAAAACCGCGTGCCAGGCCATTTCCATCCTAAAACTTGGTTCTGGGCTCCAAAAAAGACTCGTACACCTCCGTAGCTCCCTCGGTCAAGTTGGGCATCCACATTAGGACTCAATAGAATAGTTAAACTGAAAAGAAAAAGGATTTGTACCTCGTACGAAAACCCAGGTTCTTACAATCTTCCTCCCTTATAGCAATTCATCCCCGAATTGCTCTCTGAAGGGTGGTCAAGATTCGTCTGCAAAGAGCTCTAGCCACTGAGCACGTACGTCAGCCTCCCGCTCCCAAGTCTCATCCTATAAATGGTTATGCTGCCACAACACCCATACTAGAGGAACTGACCGGTCTCATAGAACCTTTGTACTTCTATCAATGATACGAATCGGATGCTCCTCAAAGGATGCATCTACCTAAAGCTCGACCTCCTCAGGCTAAAAGGTATGAGATGAGTCTGAATAGTATCGTCGTAACTGAGACACATGGAACATGTCATGCATGGCTCGGAACCTCAGAGGTAACTGCAACCAATAGGCTACTGGCCCCACCCTCTCCAAAAACTCAAAAGGCCCAACATATCTCGGTGATAGATTACCCTATCTCCTGATCTTTCTGTGTCCCATCCTTGGTGAAACAAGCAAGAAAACCTGATCCCCGACCTCAAACTCTATAGGTCATCTGTGGCGATCAGCATATGACTTCTGATGAGACTGTGCGGTAGCCATCCTCTTCTGTATCAACTGGACCTGTTCAGAAGTCTCCTGAACAAGACGTGGTCCCAGTAAAGCTGCCTCACCCACCTCTAACAAGCACAGGGATGATCGGCATGGCCTACCATATAAAGCCTCGTACGGTGCCATCTGTATAATCACTTGATAACTGTTGTTATAGGAAAACTGAACAAGGTGAATATGCCTCTCCCATGATCCCCCAAAATCCAAGACACATGCTCGAAGCATGTCCTCAAGCACTTGTATCATATGCTCTGACTGGCCATCAGTCTGAGGGTGGTATGTTGTGCTCAAAAGCACATGTGTATCCAACGCCATTTGAAAAATCTTCCAGAAGCGTGACATAAAAAGAGCATCCATGTCTGAAAAAATGGTGTGTGGGACCCCATGGAGTCATACTATCTCCCAGATATACAACCTCCCCAGCTCATCCACACTGAAGGTCTCCTTGATTGAAAAGAAATGAGAAACCTTCATGAGACTGTCAACCACAACCCACACAGCATCGTTACCTCAAGGTGACCTCGGCAAACCAGTCACGAAGTCCATCGCAACATCATCCCATTTCCACTCCGGGATAGGTAACAGCTGTAAAAGAACAGTTGGCTGCTGATGTTCCACCTTCACCTACTGACAGGTGGAACATCCCATGATAAAGCTAGCCACTTCTCTCTTCATACCCAGTTACTGGTACTGTCAGCGTAAGTGACGATACATCTTATTGACTCTAGGATGAACTGCCCAAACCGAAGCATGAAACTCCTGTATCAGCTCTTCTCTAGTATCCACTGGAACCCATACACATCCATGGATACAAAGAACTTCATTTTCCCCTATCTTCCAACCAGGAGGATGGTCCTCACCTGAAACACCTTCCCCTAGAACTAGGTCTTTCGAATCTGATAGCTGTCTCATCCACACTCTGTCTAGGAGGGTAGAAGTCACAGCTAAAGATGATAGAAAAGACTGCCCTTGGCTATTCTTCACATCAAGATGCATCTCAGAGAAAAAGGACATAATCTTCCATTCGTTTCTAGCATGTTGTACTGCATGTATTTGAGTCCTCCTGCTCAATACATCAGCCACTGCATTTCCCATACAAGTCGTATAAGCAAGCTCGAAATCGAAGGATTGTAGGTACACCACCCACCATCACTGCCTGAGATTTAGATCATGCTGAGTAAAGATATATTTGAGGCTCCTGTGCTATGTGTACACCACAAAATGATCTCCAAATAAATAATGTCTCCAAAAGCGCAACGCATGAACAACTGCTGCTAGCTCAAGATCGTGTGTTGGATAATTCCTCTCCTGTGGCCTCAACTACCGAGATATGTATGCCATGACTCTGTCTCCCTACATCAACACTGCACCTAGCCCAATACCTGATGCGTCACAATATACCATGTAACTCTTGCCCTGCTCTAGCAGTATCAGGACCGGTGCTAAAGTCAACTTTCCTTTCAGCTCCTGAAAGGCTGGTTTAAAAGCATCTGTTCACACAAATTTCATGCCCTTCTTAGTCATGCCTGTCAATAGCGCTGCTAAGCGTGAGAAATCCTGTATGAAATGACGATAATAACCAACAAGCCCTAATAAACTCTGTATGTCAAAGACGTTCTTGGGTTGTTCCCAAGAAACCACATCTCCTACCTTCTCTCGGTCTATAGACACTCTTGTCTTAGAGATAATATGGCCCATTAAGTGAATCTGATCCATCCAAAAGTGGCACTTAGCATGATTTTCATATATCTGATTCTCTCTTAGTGTATTCAGGACGATCTCAAGATGGTTGGAATGGTCGTTTCGATTTCGAGAATACACCAAAATATCATCCCTGAAAACCACAACGAACAAGTCCAAGTAAGGATGGAACACGTGATTCATCGAAGCCAGGAAAACTGTTGGCACGTTCGTGAGAACGAACAGCATAACCAGATACTCATATGAACCATACCTACTACGAAAAGTTGTACAAGGTATGTCTACAGGTCAAACACACACGTGGTGATATCCTGACCTCAAATCAATTTTTGAGAACAACCTAGCTCCTCAAAGCTGATAAAACAGGTCATCTATCCCCGGTAAGGGATATCGGTTTTTAACCGTCAGTTGGTTTAGCTTCCGATAGTCCACAAACAGCCTAAGAGTCCCATCCGCCTTTTTCATAAAAAGGACCGGAGAACCCCACGGAGAAGCACTGGGTCGAATAAACCCCTTTGCCTCCAAATCTTCAAGTTGTTTCTTGAGCTCTTGAAACTCCATCACATCCATCCTGTTAGGAGGAATGGATACCAGTGCAGCTCCTCACACTAGATCAATAGAGAACTCCACCTATCTTTCAGGAGGTAAACCTGAAAATTAGTCAGGAAAAACATCCCTGAAGAGCTCAACTACTGGAGGAAGGTCCGTCCGACTCACTCCCTAATCATCTAGAAACAAACTAGTGATCTGGGATATCATCCCGTCCATCCCACGATGCTCTGGTCCAGTTCAGCTTGCCTATAGATCCCACTTTCCCTTAAGAGTATACATTGCACCCTCTGGTGATGTGAAAATCACCCTCCGGTGGTAAAAATCAATGTAGTCTCGGTAAGCTACTATCCAGTCCATACCGAGAATGACATAAAAACTTGTCATTTCGAGAACATAAATATTTCAGATGAAGTGACACCCTCCAACCTCAAGGGGACACCCTCTGCACTGGCATACAACCTCTACCCTAACTCCTAGTGGTGTTTCTAGCATCAAAACACCCTCAGAATACAACACAACTAGCCCAAGTCTTTTCACTATAAGCGCAGATATAAAACTGTGTGATGCACCTGTATCAAAGAGGGAAGATGAAATAACAGATGATACTAAGATCATACGTCTCACCATAGATGGTCCTAATCCTTGATCCTCAGAAGTAGGTTGTACTGAATACATCTGGCCTGAACCACGACCATGTGATACAACTTCACTACCAAAAACTGGCCCACTCTGACGTCTCGGTGTACCCTGTGCCTGGCTACATCTTCCACGACCACTACCTCATCCTGATCGGCCAGTCACACCCCAACTCTCTATCTGATGAGAAGGTGTCGACCCTGCTCCTGCATATGGAGTCAGTGTGGACCTTCTATCACTGGTTGTGGGTAGAAACGTTCTGCAAAAACGTTGAAGATGACCCATCTTGCCACATGATCGGCACTCGACTGGGCCCCTCGGACACTGTGTCTTCTTGTGCCCCAGCCTACCGCACTGGTAGCACCTCATATTTCTAAACGAAGATAGGTTCTGACTGCTATAGTCACCGTGTGGAAGCTCCAGACGATGCTTCCTACTAACAGTCACTGCAGTACATGATCTCAATGTCGAACTGCCCTGGCTCGCACCTCCAGCCTCTCACAGGTTAAGTTCTGTGATTATCACCTGGTTCATAATTCAAGAAACAGTATTCAACCTGAAGATATTTACCTGAGTTTGGATGTCATATCTCAGACCATCCTCAAAACTCCTGGCCCTAGACATCTCATCACCCATCAGGATAGGTTCAAAGCGTTGAAGCTCTGTAAAATGGACAGAGTATTCCATCGCTGGTAATGCGCCCTATTCCAGACACAATAAATCCCGAGCTTGATCATCCCTTAAGGTCTCGGGATAAAATAAATCGTAGAAGGCTGTATGAAACTCTATCCAAGACATCTCCCGATGATGATCCGGCTGGGTGATCACGTCCCACCACCCCTTGGCGGAATCACGCAGCATGTACGTAGCGAGCTTGACACTCCTCTCTGGAGGCATCTAAAAATTCTCAAAGATAGCTAGTATCACCTCTAACCAGGACTCTGCAGCATGTGGTCCTCCATCCCCTAAACAGGTAGGCGGATGCTACTGCTGAAACTCATGCGTCAACTCTGCCATAGTCGGGGCAGGTCGCGGTGCTCCCTGAACGGTCTGCATCAAACACAACAAGCTCTCACGGAACTATGCCTCAGCACCTGTGTCTGGTACAACCAATGGTGCTGCAGCTGGCACAACTAGAGTTTCCTCTAGTATCCCATGGGCTACCATCTCCAGAACATGGTCGTCGCCACTCTCCAAACGCATGACTGGAGGTCGTCGTGGTGGCATGAATCTGCAATGCCAAACACACGCCTCAGAATGAGATTTTTTTTAACAATATTCAAAACTCAAGAGCACAAGAACCAGGACAGGACAGGTCAAGACCTTCCTAAACACCACATCAACCCACACCCTACTTCTAAAGAAAAGACTAAATAAGGAACAACCACCAAAAACCACTAGAGTCACTACCTCTTTCCCACTCAGAAGCTGGGTCTCGGTCAATCTCTATTTTCAACATTCATTATTTTAACATACCTTTGTTCAAAAGCTTTAACCAATGGTCCACCAATTTCCAATCCCTGAGGGCCCATAACACCGCAAGAATCAAAATTTGATTCTCATATAACCATGCAATTAAATTTCATTCAGCTTTTACATCCCATTGGTGCGTCATTTCCCAATCCATAAGGGCCCATACACCATATGAATTGAAAGATGACTTCACCATTCATTAATTCCTCCCAATCTAACACAACAGTAGGTACACCTATCAATCAACTATCAAAAAAGCATGCAATAGCTATCAAAACACCTATCACAATAGCATGCAATATCTAATGCATCCTAGATAGCATGGCATAATGCATGACATGTGATTCTTAACAAGGTGATTATATGATGCATGAGATGGAAAACCCTCATCTCATCGGGTTGAAAAAAAATAGAACCCACAATAATATCAATAGTATCAGCAAAAACCATGTGTGTCACCCAATGGTGAAATCAAAACAATTTTAATAGTCAAAACCAGAAACACAATTCCATACGAGGCAACTTGGATTTTCCATGTACACAGGTTTGCAACTCCCAGGCATAGTTTATTACCAAAGTCCCTTCCTTCCTACTCCCGTCTATAGTCTCTAAATATTAAGTCAAATATGAAAAAATAAATCCCTCTGATAACACTTTGTAACGTCCCAACCTGACTTACCATTCAACCCTATAGTCGGAACGGTCGCCACATAGCCTCAAGCGCATATCCCCAAATGCTAGAGGCTGCTTACTAGCAGCGAGGGCCTAGGTGAGTCCGTGGGGAGACTATTCCCTCATTACCAAAGTATCATAGTAGAATTACAAACATACAATATCGGAAGAAGGTAACTAGTAGACAACACATAGACAGTAGAAACATATAACAAACATAAGGATCTGATATATATAGAATGGTGCAAGTTAATACAATATAGTGCAAGTATACAAAACAACAAAAAGAAACCAAAGTGTATCCCATGTCACATCGCAAGCCTCAGTTTGGTCTCGTGCACTCCTACTCAAAACAGCAAGTCAAGTACCTATACTAGGGCGTTTTCCCTTCTCATTACCTGAAATCATATAATCTTCTTGGGTCCAAAAACATGATCGAAACAGGGTGTGAGACTAAATCTCAATAGGTAACCACCAAATATCTGTGCTAAACTGTCATTGAATATATATATATAGCAGCAGTGCATCATGGAAAGCAGTAAACCAGGAAAACTAGAAAGACCGACCCAAGCTTGTGCTTTCACTTGGCATCGCTTCAAGCATCCATTCCATTCATTAATCACTTCATTCATTTGTTCAAACCATTCCTTGAGCCCTTTCCTATAATACTCAATTCATAATCCAAGCATCGCTTAGGGAGAAAATCCACCAACACCCTACAAGCCCATTCCGGTGAACCTCTAGGAACCCAGCATCGCTCTACAAGCCAGTTTCAGTGAACCTCCTAGGTACCCATCCTTTCTCTAGGTGCGGTATAGTCCGTCATCTGAGCATATCCCTAGAATCCTATAAATAAGATCCGGGTATCGCCCATGACATATCACTCCCTGTTGAGTCTGTCCATGGAATCTTACACTGGATCCATGATTCACTTGGCATTTCAGTAACAAGTCTTGTATGAGTCCGTCTGTGGCAACTCACATTGGTTCCATGGTTCACCCATGACTTTGTTTCACATTTTTAGCAGTTATAAAACATTTAACTCATGTGGGATAGAGATTCAAGAATTAGCATACAAGGGTCAAGGGGAAAAACTATATCCCATACCCTCAACCATTTCAATTACAATTTCATCTTATTGAAATTCCATTCATAGTCATTTTCCATTTTTAACAACCCACAAGGGAAAGGAAAGGCATGCCTCATAGGCATCTTCGATCAAAAATCCATAAAAGATCCATTCAAGGCAACGCACCCAAGGGGTGGTTCCTGTCCAAGGTGTACAACCTAACTCATGCACATACCATCCTATTTAGATTACCTACAACATTCTAGGTAATAACAGGGTAAAATTCAAGGTTCATGCGACACCCTAAAAGTGGGTGTGTGGCACTCCGACATATATAAATAGCTTGACATTTAGTGAAAATCATGAGACCACCTACCTTAGGCTCGTACTAGATAGCTCATCCAGTATCAGCCTCTAATTTGTCCTGATTTGGAAGAAATATGAAGAACAGATGAAGAACGAGAAATTAGGGCATATGAGCCTTAATCCAATCTGCGTTCGTTATAACCAGAATAATCGAGAAAGATTAAAAAGTAATTGAGGACTTACAATTTCGGATCCAACAAGATGAATGGCATTTGAAATGGAGATCGGACGAAGAAGTAGGATCTAAATCCTCTGTAGACTCCTTGAGAGCTGTCCCAGGCACCACCCCCTTGTTGTCTGGCTGAAGAAGAGGGTTAAATTAGGTTTTTATAAAATTTAATTGATTTAATTAAAAATTAATTAAATATCGAAAAACAGCAGGTCTCACGGTTTACCTGCACGTCCTGGACAAACCGTGCGGAGACCGTTCAGACCTTACTGGAAGGCAAGGGGAAACTGTACGGCCAACCCGCAGGGTTTCCCCAAACCGTGTGAAGGTCGTGCTCCTGCCACTTCCAAGCCTGCACCAAGGCACACGGTTTATCCAGGTCGTGCGCAGGCCATGTGCAAACCGTGTTCCATGCCATTTCTAGCCTAAAACTTGGTTCTGGCCACCAAACAAGCCCCAGACACCTTCGTAACTCCCTCGGTCAAGTTTTGCATCCACATTAGGACTCAACAGAACAGTTAAACCGAAAATAAAAAGGATTTGTACCTCTTACAAAAACCCATGTTCTTACACTCATCCTTCCACAGCATAACTACCATTTACCACACTGTCCATATATTCAGTTCTCTTATCCTCAATTAGCCTAGATGCTACTACTAATATTTCCCTCCATGATGTATCGGTAGATCCTCTCATGTAGGGAATCAATCCTGTGCCTCTAGCTAATATTCCTCCTACTGCCGTGTTGGATTTCCCTACTTCCACCCCCGCACTGAGAATAGAACCCGTGTAACACCCCGAGATTTTATGAAAAATATTCTTTTAATTTAATTAATGTCTTGTGTTGTATGCTACACCAAGATTACCTTGCGCTATACGCAACACCGTATTAGCTTGCAGTATACGCAACACTATTCTTGGATCGTGTTACTCACAATTTTGATAATAGTTATTCTACGCAACATTGAGTATATATATATATATATATATATTCAATGTATAAATGAAATATGGGTGGATTCCATTATACGAAACAACGAAGGATTCTTGCACAACACGGAACCCTGACTTGGCTTGCATTACACGCAATCACGACCTTCTTCGATAGTGTGTGTTGTACGCAATACCGGGTTTTACTAAACAACGATATATTATTATAATATTATTATGAACTAGCCGTTATGAATAATATTAACTAAATTTTTAATTTTATAACATTATTATTCATCTTACACATTTTCTAGAACATGGTATAAGAAAAAAATCAATTTTTCGGGTAAAATAAGTATTTTTCAAAAAAATGTAGTTTTGCCGCCTTTTGATGGCGCACCCACTTTAAATCTAGTTTTTCACATGTTTATAAGTTCAATTTGACAAAATAAAATTCTTCTTTGGAATCAATAAATAAAAATTTACTTTGGATAAAATTTTCATATTATTCTGTTAACTTTCACATTTTAAGGAATAGTAAAAACACGCTATATTTTAATTAAAAACAACTTTTTTCATCGTAATATCTTATGTGGTTAAATTATAATATTTAATGGTTTTAAACTATAAATAGAATATATTTTTACCATTTAATATAATGTATGTCATTAGCATTGATTTTACCTTGAATTCGTAGGTTAAATCAATTCAATCTTTTGCAATGTTTTAAACAAAAAACCGTTTTTATTCGACAACGGGATTAATTTTAATTTAATTTCTGCAAATTCTGTGTATTGAATTTTAAAAAATGGATTCCATATTTGGAATCAGTGGGTCCAAATTGTGTTAATAGGCTACTTTTTATTTTTGGGAATTATGAATAGTAACTACGGTAAATTTTATTTACCATAGTTAAAGGTAAATCGGGTAATTAAGGGTAAATATAATATTATAAAATTACCCTAACACATTCCAAAATTCTATTTGATGGCTAAACGTAAACCCATATCAACTAAGAGTCTAATTAGATTCATTTTATGGACTCTTGACCATGAAAATAATTTAATTATTATTAAAACCAAAGAATGTGACAACATGTCACTCTCTTAAATCTTATAAGTATAATAATTTTAACGTAGTGATAAACATCATAAAACTTCGAACATGAATAGTCTCCAGAAATATAACAAAATTATCTACATCATGAGAATTTATTTAGAATTTTTTGGGATTAAATAATTATCATTAATTGTGACACAATAGTGATACCGAAATTATTTATCTAGTGAAAAATCAAGAATATAGTTTTTATTAAACTAATAGTGACCACAAAAGGCACAAAACCATGACCAAAACTTATTGGTAATGTAATTATAAACTATAATCATCCAATGGTCGAATATTTTACCATTTAGAGTCTTATAAAAGAAATTATGACACTTATATTATTTTATTTTAAATGATGCCAAAGTTGTCACCTTCATAATCTAATAAATATAACAATTTAAATATTGTGATTTTAAGATGATAAATTCGAGTAAAAGTATTATTGTGAACTTTAATAGATTTATCTTCATCATAGGATTTTATTTTAAATTTTTATGGCACAAATCAGTATATTAAATAATTATACAAAAATGTTGTAGTAATTATTTTATTAAGAGATAATCCAAATAAATGGTTTTAAAAATAATAAAATAAATATTATATGAACTATTTAATGTGATCCACTAATTTTATAGATACTTATGACCTTTTATGAATCTATTAAAGGTTTTAGTTCGAACATATATTCTGTATATATTTTATTTAAATTCAAATAAATGAATAGTTTCAAAATTGACACTATTGTTATTTTATAAAAATAACATATTATAAAATTGTTTAAAAATCACAAAAATATTTAAGAATTATAAATTTAAATTTATATGGTCTATAATGTTATAAATTAAACAATTATGGAAAATTCACAACTAATAAGTAATTATTTGTTATAATTTAAAATTTAGAATTTTATTACCACAAATAAACTTAAATAGATTAAATAAGGATAAATCAAAATGATAAGGTTTAAAATAAGATTCAAACCTGTCTAAATTTGATTGGTTGATGATATTACAACCCTATCTCATCTAATATTCTAATATGAGTCATTTTTGGTGGTTTTTAAGTGGGGTTAGATTTATTATAAATTAATATTTTTAAGAATTCCAAAGGTGCCCCTCTCCTCCCTTATAAAAGGGAACCTCCTTCCTCTCCTCCTTACACCAATTTGAGCCTTCAAGCTCGGCCAACCCCTACCAAATTATCTTCTCCACTTCCCTAGAAACATCTTATAGGTTCTGGTCTTCTTTAAAGACCAATCTTAGTGCCCTAAGAGGAGGTTTCAAAGAGGCGTATCGAAGAAGAGGTAATTTCTTCTCCCGATTCTTTCAAGCTTCTTTCTTCTTCAACTTATTCTTATTTAGTTGTTTCAATATAAAGTAATAACATCAGTATCACTAATATACTTATTTGTTATTATAAATACGAAACAACCCCATTTCACCTTCTATCCATCCTACGGAAAACAAAATCATCGCGCGTGCGTACGTACCGAATACCGTCTCCACGCCATGGTGTAATATGTTTTTCCACCAACACCTTACATGGGTGGGTATAATGTTGTAAAGAATAACTATACATAGTTATTATAACATCATACTGATTCTGATATATTGTATCATCCACTCCAATTCAATTCAATAATCATGAGAATGGTATCATCGCTCGTGCGTACGTACGGACTACCGTCTCCACGACGCGATGAGATTCATTCTCCACATTAACCATTCATGAATGATTATAAAGTATATATAATGAATAATAATCAAATATATGACATGTTAAATCTACTGGATTTATGTATATATATATATATATATATATATATATATATATATATGTATGTCATCTACTTACTTCCATTCAAGACAATAAAGAAAGGAAAACAGCGTTCATGTGTACGTACAGACTACCGTCTCCATGAACGGTGTGTTTCATTTCATTTATCTATCTATTATATATATATACTGAATATATATGATATGTAAATCATGTTTTCTATTCTGGAAGTAAGTAAATCATGATATAAGTAATAATAATGTCAAGAACAACAAGTCCAAACACGGACGACAAATAAAACAATTTTACCCAAAACGCTCTTTAACATTGAATTTACAAAAGAATGGGTAATATAAAGTCATAAGTGAACCATATATGAAATCATAACAATGAGTATGATTCTGTAATAAGTCAATGACATTATTTAAATAATTATACAGGAGGATCGGAAACGTACAAAGCATATCGGACCCATGGTAAGGGAAATATCACAATCTCATTTTTATCCGAGGTTGTTTATACTTTGGTATTTAATGGGGTGTATTTTATCATCCAAATCCATGTTTCCTCAATATTTAATATTATTTCCATCCACCTAAAATTTTTTAAATCCAATTTTACCCTTCGGTGAGTTTTTTGTAAAAGATATGAAAGGAATCTTTTTTCGTTTTTCGTACGAGGTACTTTTTGACTTTTCTGACAAAAGTACGAGAAGAATGTTTTTTTAACTTATACGGCATGAATGGATTTTTAAAACATTATTTCAAAGAATATTCCTTTACAAGTTTTCAAGTTTATTTTTAATCAACTTCTTTTAGTTTAAAATTGTATGACATGTTAAGAAAGGAAAAATGTTTTCGAAAAAGAAAGGATATTTTCCTCAAGAATGGAGTTCAAGTGTTTTATCAAAATTATTTTCCATCTAAGATAATAAAGGGTTCTATTTTTATCCCTATTATTACATTGATTTTATTATGTTGTGATGGAATTATTTTTATGAATTCCTTTATCTTATATGAATTGTTTTATGATGTCATGATGTTTAAGATTCCCATTTGTATTACATGGGTTATGCAATGATGTATGATTTATGATTTTGTGGCACACATAAGAATGGTATCATTATAAGATGGGTGGGACATATATCTCCCTCCAATGCCTTGGGTAAAGATTTTATATCTCATGAGATAGACATGGCTAGAACGGTAGGTTATACCGGTTCAGTGAAACAGGACTGAAACGAGGGTGACTCGATTCAGAAATGGACTTTGTCCACTAAGATAGTCTTGGAAATGAGTTTTGACTAATAAGATATGATTCTCTATGATTATGTGTGTATGCCACAAAGTTTCATGTTTTAAGTTATGATTATTGGGATTGCATTTCACTACTATGATTTATCCCATGTTATGAAATTATGCTCTCTTTTGCTGGTTAAGATTTCCAAAATGTTATGTTCTTATGAAAATGATGTGATTGATATTTCTTTTGTTTACCCTTACTGAGCATTTGAGCTCACCCTTTTATGTTTTCTTTTCCCCAGGATATAAAGAAAAGTTTTAGGTAAAAAAAGGAAGATCTTTATGGGAGATGTTGAAGATCTTTCACCGCGATTAGAAGATTATATTCCGAGTTTCCAAAGACACTAAACTATTACGATCCTTGTGTGTGTGTTTTTGTTATGTACTAAGTATTCCGCAAAATTAATGTAATGTCCATGTACGTCAGGCTTTGGGTCTCTACAGTTGGTATTAGAGCAAAGGTTTAGTCAACCTTTGGAAACTAGGATGCGAAAACGTTAGTGAGATCCCTAGAGATATTTCTAAGGTATGTCTAGGGATGTCCCTAAGGATAAGTATACGTATAGGATATAGTCCTAGAACTATGGTAACGATATTAGATTAAACCAAAGATGTTACATATTGATGTTACTCCCCCTTTATTATGATTTTTTCTTCTCACACTATTCTTTTTGGGTTTTAGAAAATGGCTGGAAACAAGATGATTCACGATAATGGAGGATATGATGGACAATGGAATGATATTCTTCATGAGAAACCAAATGAAATGGGATTTTGAAGTCCAAACATCATTATTATGCCGAATCAGCAATCTCATAATATGAATAATAAAGTAAAATTTGGTAAGTTTCCTGACTCGGCTAATAAGAGAAAGATGGAGTTTCATGATGATCATAAAGGAAAGAAAATTCAATTTCCCTCATGCAAATCATGTGGGAAGAGGCATGAGGGAGATTGTTTCAAAGGAACTGGAAGATTCTTTGGGTGTGGAAAAGAAGGACACAAAGCTAGTAAGTGCAAAGGAAAAGGTTCAGTTAACACCAGGTATGAGGATAATGGTATTACTACGACATCAACAATGGTTAAATGTTTTAAATGTGGAATGTACGGGCATTATGCAAACCAATTCCCTAAGGGAAAGTCTCATGAAGAGAATCAGTATGGTCGTATGGGTAGTATTTATGTTGATGATGATGAAGAGACTAAAAATGATATGTGAGATGAAAGGATTGTTGAAGCTCGGTCAATGGTTTAAGAATGTAGTGGAATGATTACATGTTTATCATGTGTAATGTTGTATAAGTAATCTCATGGTACTATGGAATAAAGAGACATCTATGGATTGTTACACTGTTGTCTTTCCTTGAGTTTTGAAAGTGTATGATTAATGGTATCAGTATCCATGAAAGGTTATTCAGATATTTTTGGAATGTAGATGATATGCGCATAATGAAGGGATAAGGAGAAAATTAAATATTTGATAGTATTCATGAGCTCATGACTGATATAAGGAGAAGGTTATATCATGGTTCGAGTATATAGAATTTTTGGATTTTGGTATGTGGAAAGAGTTATCTTTTGACAGCACTCATGTTTTCACTACGATTCAATGGGTATTCATTTTTTCAAGATATTACATGATTATGGTATTCACATGACTGGAATGTGACGAACAAGATATATGAGGGATAAATGATGGCATTCACGTGATCATTTTCTCTATACTATGAGCTTGGACCGAAGTATTTTAGATAAGACTAAAGATTGGAATGGATTATGTTGGACATAAGTTAGTATTGTTTAAGGATAAAACTTTTTTGATATTGTTGATGGGATGTTATAGTAATATAAAAAGGACAACCTGCAGGACGGGCGATAACCCATCGCGTCGGACAAGGCTGTGGGAATCGAACCCACAACCGAAATGCGACTGGCCTTTATCGCCTACCACTGGCCTACAAGAAGTCCCTGTTTAGTAGAAACTAGTTTTATTATATTAATCAGTATGATATATGAAGTATAAGTCCATTTTAGGAACCATATATGATTAATCTCACTATAGATGGACTTATGTATTTTTTGATAACTTTTCTAACCTTTTGTTTGAGACAGATGGAATGACCCATCATTCAATCACATGATCTGCTAACACATCAGGAATGACAAATTCAACTTCATTTCTTTAAGAGATGAAGTGAAAATTGTCCAAAGAACGACAAACGGTGAGACTATACAAAAATCACGAAAGTATTTCTTCTAATTCCAATTTCATCAACTTTAGGGAAATGATCTTGAAAACCAAAAATGTTGTCCAAGTGATCTTATATCTGATGAATCAGATGGTACCCTAGATAATCACAAATTTATGTCTTTGCGATTGTTGGCTTTTTCATAGTCATGTTCTCTACCACTCTCCAACAAAACTTGATGGTTAGATTTTTCTTCCATATCCATATTTTCACCTATGTTCTCCTACGTGGAAACCCAGTGATGAGTTAATTTGGGTAACCGTTACATTTCATACTTTAGTTTTTAAATCCATGTTTTGGTATTCCTTTTTACTATTTGGGTTTCTATTAAACAAACTTTCGAATAGTAAACCATTTATAACCCCGACGAATTTCGAGGGTGAAATTCATTTTAAGGGGGGTAGAATTTAACACCCCGATATTTTATGAAAAATATTCTTTTAATTTCATTAATTTCTTGTGTTGTATGCTACACAAAGATTACCTTGCGCTATACGCAACACCGTATTAGCTTGCAGTATACACAACACTATTCTTGGATCGTGTTACTCACAATTTTGATAATAGTTATTCTACGCAACATTGAGTATATATATATATATTCAATGTATAAATGAAATATGGTTGGATTCCATTATACTAAACAACGAAGGATTCTTGCACAACACGCAACCCTGGCTTGGCTTGCATTACACGTAATCGCGACCTTCCTCGATAGTGTGTGTTGTACGCAATACCGGGTTTTACTAAACAACGATATATTATTATAATATTACTATGAACTAGCTGTTATGAATAATATTAACTAAATTTTGAATTTTATAACATTATTATTCATCTTACACATTTTCTAGAACATGGTATAAGAACAAAATCAATTTTTCGGGTAAAATAAGTATTTTTCAAAAAATGCAGTTTTTCCACCTTTTGATGGCGCACCCACTTTAAATCTAGTTTTTGACATGTTTATAAGTTCAATTTGACAAAATATAATTCTTATTTGGAATCAAGAAATAAAAATTTACTTTGGATAAATTTTTCATATTATTCTGGTAACTTTCACATTTTAATGAATAGTAAAAACACGCTATATTTTAATTAAAAACAACTTTTTTCATCGTAATATCTTATGTGGTTAAATTATAATATTGAATGGTTTTAAACTATAAATATAATATATTTTTACAATTTAATATAATGTATGTCATTAGAATTTATTTTACCTTGAATTCGTAGGTTAAATCAATTCAATCTTTTGCAATGTTTTAAACAAAAACCCATTTTTATTCGACAACGGGATTAATTTTAATTTAATTTCTTCAACTTCTGTGTATTGAATTTTAAAAAATGGATTCCATATTTGGAATCAGTGGGTCCAAATTATGTTAATAGGCTACTTTTTATTTTTGGGAATTATGAATAGTAACTACGGTAAATTTTATTTACTATAGTTAAAGATAAATCGGGTAATTAAGGGTAAATATAATATTATAAAATTACCCTAACACATGCCAAAATTCTATTTGATGGATAAAAGTAAACCCATATCAACTAAGAGTCTAATTAGATTCATTTTATGTACTTTTGACCATGAAAATAATTTAATTATTATTAAAACCAAAGAAAGTGACAACATGTCACTCTCTTAAATCTTATAAGTATAATAATTTTAACTTAGTGATAAACATCATAAAACTTCGAACATGAATATTCTACAGAAATCTAACAAAATTATCTACATCATGAGAATTTATTTAGAATTTTTTGGGATTAAATAATTATCATTAATTGTGACACAATAGTGATGCAGAAATTATTTATCTAGTGAAAAATCAAGAATATAGTTTTTATTAAACTAATAGTGACTATAAAAGGCACAAAACCCTGACCAAAACTTATTGGTCATGTAAATGTAAACTATAATCATCCAATGGTCGAATATTTCACCATTTGGAGTCTTATACAAGCAATTATGACACTTATATTATTTTATTTTAAATGATGCCAAAGTTGTCACCTTCATAATTTAATAAATATAACAATTTAAATATTGTGATTTTAAGATGATAAATTCGAGTAAAAGTATTATTGTGAAAGTTAATAGATTTATCTTAATCATAGGATTTTATTTTAAATTTTTATGCAACAAATCATTATATTAAATAATTATACAAAAATGTTTATTAATTATTTTATTAATAGATAAACCAAATAAATGGTTTTAAAAATAATAAAATAAATATTATATGAACTATTTAATGTGATCCACTAATTTTATAGACACTTATGACCTTTTTTGAATCTATTAAAGCTTTTAGTTTGAACATATCTTCTGTATATATTTTATTTAAATTCAAATAAATGAATAGTTTCAAAATTGACACTATTGTTATTTTATAAAAATAACATATTATAAAATTGTTTAAAAATCCCAAAAATATTTAAAAATTATAAATTTAAATTTATATGGTCTATAATGTTATTAAGTAAACAATTATGGAAAATTCACAACTAATAAGAAATTATTTGTTATAATTTATAATTTAGAATTTTATTACCACAAATAAACTTAAATAGATTAAATAACGATAAATCAAAATGATAAGGTTTAAAATAAGATCCAAACCTGTCTAAATTTAATTGGTTGATGATATTACAACCCTATATCATCTAATATTCGAATATGAGTCTTTTTTGGAGGTTTTTAAGTGGGTTTAGATTTATTATAAATTAATATTTTTAAGAATTCCAAAGGTGCCCCTCTCCTCACTTATAAATGGGCACCTCCTCCCTCTCCTCCTTACACCAATTTGAGCCTTCAAGCTCGTCCAAACCCTACCAAATTATCTTCTCTACTTCCCTAGAAACATCCTAGAGGTTCTTTTCTTCTTTAATGACCAATCTTAGTGCCCTAAGAGGAGGGTTCAAAGAGGCGTATCGAAGAAGAGGTAATTTCTTCTCCCGATTCTTTCAAGATTCTTTCTTCTTCAACTTATTATTCTTTAGTTGTTTCATTATAAAGTAATAACATCAGTATCACTAATATACTGATTTGTTATTATAAATATTAAACAACCCCATTTCACCTTCTATGCATCCTACGGAAAACAAAATCACCGCGCGTGCGTACGTACGGAATACCGTCTCCACGCCGTGGTGTAATCTGTTTTTCCACCAACACCTTACATGGGTGGGTATAATGGTGTAAAGAATAACTATACATAGTTATTATAACATCATACTGATTCTGATATATTGTATCATCCACTCCAATTCAATTCAATAATCACGAGAATGATATCATCGCTCCTGCGTACGTACAGACTACCGTCTCCACGACGCGATGAGATTCATTCTCCACATTAACCATTCATGAATGATTATAAAGTATATATAATGAATAATAATGAAATATATGACATGTTAAATCTACTGGATTTATGTATATATATATATTTATTTCATCTACTTACTTCCATTCAAGACAATAAGGAAAGGAAAACAACGTTCATGCGTACGTACGGACTACCGTCTCCATGAACGGTGTGTTTCATTTCATTTATCTATCTATTATATATATATATAATGAATATATATGATATATAAATCATGTTTTATATTCTGGAAGTAAGTAAATCATGATATAAGTAATAATAATGTCAAGAACAACAAGTCCAAACACGGACAACAAATAAAACAATTTTACCCAAAACGCTCTTTAACATTGAATTTACAAAAGAATGGGTAATATAAAGTCATAAGTGAACCATATATGATATCATAACAATGAGTATGATTCTGTAATAAGTTAATTACATTATTTAAATCATTATACAGGAGGTTTGGACACGTACAAAGCATATCGGACCCAAGGTAATGGAAATATCACAATCTCATTTTTATCTGAGGTTGTTTATACTTTGGTATTTACTGGGGTGTATTTTATCATCTACATCCATGTTTCCTCAATATGTAATATTATTTCCATCCACCTGAAAGTTTTTAAATCCAATTTTACCCTTCGGTGAGTTTTTTGTAAAAGATATGAAAGGAATCTTTTGTCGTTTTTCGTACGACGTACTTTTTGACTTTTCCGACAAAAGTACGAGAAGAATGTTTTTTTAACTTATACGGCATGAATGGATTTTTAAAACATTATTTCCAAGAATCTTCCTTTACAAGATTTCAAGTTTATTTTTAATCAACTTCTTTTAGTTTAAAATTGTATGACATGTTAAGAAAGGAAAAAAAATTTCGAAGAAGAAAGGATATTTTCCTCAAGAATGGAGTTCATGTGTTTTATCAAAATTATTTTCCATCTAAGATAATAAAGGGTTATGTTTTTATCCCTGTTATTACATTGATTTTATTATGTTGTGATGGAATTATTTTTATGAATTCCATTATCTTATATGAATTGTTTTATGATGTCATGATGTTTAAGATTCCCATTTGTATTACATGGGTTATGCAATGATGTATGATTTATGATTTTGTGGCACACATAAGAATGGTATCATTATGAGATGGGTGAGACCGATATCTCTCTCTAATGCATTGGGTAAAGATTTTATATCTCATGAGATAGACATGGCTGGAACGGTAGGTTATACCGGTTCAGTGAAACAGGACTGAAACGAGGGTGACTCGGTTCAGAAATGGACTTTGTCCACTAAGATAGTCTTGGAAATGAGTCTTGACTAATAAGATATGATTCTCTTTGATTATGTGTGTATGCCACAAAGTTTCATGTTTTAAGTTATGATTATTGGGATTTCATTTCACTATTATGATTTATCCCATGTTATGAAATTATGCTCTCTTTTGCAGGTTAAGATTTCCAAAATGTTATGTTCTTATGAAAATGATGTGATTGATATTTCTTTTGTTTACCCTTACTGAGCATTTGAGATCACCCTTTTATGTTTTCTTTTCCACAGGATAAAAAGAATGGTTTTAGGTAAAAAAAAGGAAGATCTTTATGGGAGATGTTGAAGATCTTTCACCGCGATTAGAAGATTATATTCTGAGTTTCCAAAGACACTAAACTATTACGATCCTTGTGTGTGTGTTTTTGTTATGTACTAAGTATTCCGCAAAAGTAATGTAATGTCCATGTACATCAGGATTTGGGTCTCTACAACCCGAGCTTCACTTTTCCACTATGGCTAATGCTTCTCTACTAGATCCCACTATGATCGATGATTCCTCTTCCAAGAACACCCCATGACTGGTTTTTGCACCTTTGTTTCATTGTATATATCTCTTTTTTGTTATTATTGTGTTGTGCTGGTGTATGTTCATGCATAATTCTTCTTCCATTTCATCGACAGTCACAAGTACTCTAGAGCACTTTGGGCATCTCTTTTCGACTATCTCCCATCTGTTTCAGATTTCTATGAGGGGTGTATTATTTCCGTGTTTCTTTTAGTTATTATTTTTTTCATTACGTCTTTCACTACTTTCTGTCACGAACCAACCCAGGTCAACCCTAAACCGGTCACCCGAGCTGGCCCACAACATGGCCCGAGGGGCATTCCCAATCCCCACAGGCTGGAAACTAGTGTCGGGCATCAAAATTTAATCTTTGGGAATGATTTTATCCCAAAAAACCAGGATCAAAAGAGAATAGAAACTAAAAAAACAGAAAAACACTAAAAACGGAAATAAAATAAAATCCACGCAACCAACATACCTCCACGTGACCTCGTAGGTCACCACCCAAACAAAGAACCAACCTTACTCCAACACTTATCGACACAAACCAAGAAACTTGAACAAAGTAACCTACAACTGAAATGGTAAAAGATAGGCATGAGTACAAAAAAATACTCAGTAGGTGAGCCCAACAAAAAATCCCAAATCACTGCCAATAAATAAAGAATTCACAAATCCAGTTTTGAACTAAAATGTATAAAAGTATGCTTTCATAAATATTTCACTTGAAAACAAAACATGAATCATTGCCCTTATTCGTTTTCAAAAGTTAGATTCATTTCATTAGTGCCAATAGAATTTTCAAATGGAGAATAATGTTACATTTCAGATTTTACACAAAGTGAATAAAACATTTTCATTTGAAACCATTTTCCCAAAAAGAACAAAGTTCCAAAAGGAATAGTATAAACCACACTGTAAGAGAAATGCAGGTATAAAAAAAACAATGCACTGATCACTACTAATAATAAAAATCCAAAAGACATGGTTCAAACCTAGAAGCTCGTAAACAATCCAGAACATACCATACATGAAACTCATCCTGAAAGTATGCTCTAACTCGATGATGTCATATCTCCCTAATGCTTGGTATAGCCTTACATGGCCTAACCGAGGGGCCCAATCCCCATAGAAGCAATAACTCAGTATTCCCCTACTATGGGGCCACTAGCCAGTGCATAATCTAAACTAGTGTGATAATTTTTCTTAGAAGATTCACTCACTATGCCAGGTTCCCACATCAATACAAGAAATAAAAAGGGGGTGAGTAAACAAATACTAGTCAAGCTATTCAACAAATGCATTATCATCTTACACCATCAACACACACACAACAGAAACACCCTTGAGTACCCCAAGGAACAAGACCCTTTCCTTAAACCATAATCACACAAGGTAAATTCCCAAGCCAAGGTAACCCCCATCTTTCATCAACCAACAAGGTGAGGACCCATTCCAAGGAGGGTTTTCTGATGAAACAATTTATATTTAAAGTGCCAACTAGGCCACAACAACCATTTAATACCAAAACATTTCCAAAATATGCAACACATGCCATCACATTGAAAACAAAAAACACACTTTGAACCTCATTTAAGAAACTCAAATCAGCATTTTAAAACTGGAACACATTGGTGTCACAAGTAAAACTATTTTCCAATACCCAAACGTACCCACTTTCATCAAGATCGAAATGGGACTTTGATAAATTTTTTAAGGAATGATATTTCTCAAATGAAATCCAAACATTTATTCACGCGCTAAAAAAACATTTTTCATTAAACAAAAACCACATTCAAAGTTTCCATAATCAAGTTTGAAGGACAAACGGTCATTTTCTCTATTCAACGTTTTAAGATAACATCATTTTCCATAAGCAATACACCTGCCATTTTACACACACCAAAACAATTTGAAAACACACTTCAATATTAATTACACATTTCATAAAGAACCCATTTAGCACTATCACAAGAAAAACACAGAATTAAAATCCAAGAACAATACTTCCAGTGTAATGAAAGAGATAAACAACTTCCATTTTCAGCAGGTTACCACACTAAAAATAACTATATACTACGATTTTAAATTTACTGAAAATAAATGAAAAGAAAAGGAATAAATAAATTCTAAATTTAAAGGCAAGTGTAGTGGGAGACCTACCTTGATTCCCAAACTAAACTTGATGACGCAACACACTTCGCATAGGCACGTACGCACACGCAAGCCGAAGACCGCTGCATTGCAGAATTATTCCCCCAACACGCTGCAACAAACACCAAAACAGCCAAAATAGCCAACCACTTATATAAAATAAACTCAAACAGATTCATGTCACAAAATTTACCTAGGTGCAGAGATGCGCTCGACCCACAGGGTCATGCGCCAGTCAGAAGGGGCAGCGTGCTCAAGCATAGAGACCGCCAGGGGTCACGCGCCGACCATCAGCTGCGTTGTTGGTTGGAGCAAGGCGATGGTGGTTGGTTGGGCCATGGAAGGCTGGAACGCGACCAGCCGAAGGTGAGGAGGGGACAACAGACTGAAAAGGATGGCCGGACAGAAGAGGGAAGGACCCGAAGGGCTGGGAGAAGTGCGGCGAGGGAGGCCGGAGACCGGCAGCTAGTTTGAGGGGCTGGCCGGAGCACCGGGAGAAGGCTGGGATGCCGGAATGGGCGGGAGGAGGCCGCTGGCTGGAGGAGGGCTCGCCAGAGGTGATGGCCAGAGGTGCTGTCCGGTGAGGTGGAAATCAAGGGCGCCAGAGGCACTTGTCGGTGGTGGGGCTTGCGGGAAGGGCTGGCAGGGGGCACTGGAGCGCTGGTCGGCAACTACTAGCGGAAGAGGTCGGCGAGGTCGAGAGTCGGGAGGTCGGGGGTCATGCAGGCTGGGTGGCTAGGTGGACAAGGAGTCGGCGGGGGAGTTGTGTGGGGAGGGGTGAGGTAGAGTCGGGGAGGTCGGTCCACGCGAGTGCGAGAGCGGGGAGCGGAGAGTGCTGGAGGCAGCATGGGGAGCGGTGGGGTGCAGGGTCGACGGTGCTGACCGGGCCTAGGGGCTGAGGCGGAGGCTGGTCGGGACATAGTAGGGAGTGCCGGTGGGGAGCTGTAGAAGGTGGGGCAGTGCGGCAGCGGCGAGGGAGGGCCTGCGGGGTGTCGCACGGGATGGGCAAAGGGAGCACCGGGGGCAGCAGCGGATGGGAATGGGGAAGTAGAGCAGCGGATGACGAGGGGGAATAGGGGGCGCCGCACAAGGTGAAAGGGGGGGGGGCTTCGGGTAGCTAGGGTTTTCTTTCTTTTTTCAATTACATTAATAAAATTAATTTTAGTAATATTAATAATAATAATAATAATAATAACTAGAGTGATAATATTAATAATGATACAAATAATAATAACAATAATATGAATAATAAAGATAATATTAATAAAATTTATTTCACAATAATAATAATAATAATAATAATAATAATATAAATCTTAATAATAACAATTTAACCATGCTAATAAGAAAATATTTTACTTATTTAAACATCGCTCAACTGCACGACTCACGTGTCGCCGTGTGCGCAGTCGGGTGAACCGCGCTCGAACCATACCACCCGACACTGATCGCATAAAGGGTTAAGATGCGTGATTTCCATACAGTTTTAAAACTCGCATGAAAGTTGCGCATCAGCGAGATCAGGGTGTGAAAATTCTCTCCACTACAGTCACTTTCTACCCTCAGAAAGTCACCCAGTCGAACGGTAGACAAAACAAGAATACATGATCAACTAAAACTGGAAGAAACCACAACACAAGAGAACATGAGAACACGAGAGGGTTCTCCCCACCACAAGGACCCAGCTAGTGCAGAAATTCAACACCCAAACAAACCACCCTGGGAGGGGGTGACACAGGAACTTCCAACCCGTCCAGACTAACCTTTATAGCACGAGCAAAACAACACCTCCGCTAAAACTGTATCCCTCGACATAGACCAAAAACCACACACCCTAGAGAGAAACCTCTGAGAATAACATAACCCATGAAGTAAACTCGAGCATTACCCCAAACGTCGATCCTTCCATAGGAACTTACATCTCCAAAAGAACACAGTCAAACTGAGAATAACCCATACAAGGTTCAAACACACTTTTAAAGAAAAACATACAATTCAAAGAATCATAATTTAGACAAACCAGACTATTTTGATTACAAACAAACACGTACATACCAATTCCACGATGAAAAAATGGACCTACAACAATGCCAAAACTTTAACAGTGGAAGAATGGGAATGGAAGGACTTTAAATGTTTCGTTGGCAACACGGAACACCAAAACCTGAACTGAGGCTTCACACCCCCGACAACTTCTGATTATGTACGATCTTCACCCCCAAGACCTATGGTTGAGGATTTGGTGGTTTAAGCATCTCTTACCTTACAGTCAGGCACTGGAATCTTCTAGTCACAGTGTCTTCCTCAGGAGACGCTTCTTGCAAAGCTTCTCTAGATGATCCAGACACCTGCAATGATGGAATGTCTTCGGAGGGGTGTGACATGATAGTTTGTATGCCCTAAACATCCATACTGATGGTACACCATTAGACGGTTTGACGAACTGGATGTTAGAGACACTGTAGAGAACTCTTTAGAAAAAAATTCACCTAACACACTCTACTCGTCAGATGGGGGGACCTTCACGAGCAACTGGATACAGTGGATTGCCAACCGTTTGTGCTCCGGAGACAAACTCAGCTAAGAACACCTCATACACCAACTTCTCAAAAGTGATGATCCCAAAAAGGTAGGACTCGCTCTTTGATCTCTGGATGAATACCCCTGGTGAAGGGAGAAGTCTTCATCCAGTCCTGCAACACTACCCTCGGAAAAAGGGACACAAGTTCCTTGAAATGGTCAACATATGCTTTCACCGTCTGCTGGCTATCTTGAACATGCATGAGCTCTTTTGTTTTCTTCATATTCACCTCCACAAGTATAAACCATCGAACAAAGACAAATTTAAAGACATACCACATCATCCCAACTTGTAGTAATGGTGGGGTGAACAACTCCTACTCGTCCAGAGCTGGAACTTCGAACAGACCCAGAATAGCATGAACTCTAACAGCTTCGGGAGTTCCCAATACCCTGAAGACATGCTCGACCTCTTTAAGCCACTCCACTGTCTCTAACAGACTCAAATCACCATGAAGGATAGACAACGTCTGAGAAAGACCAAAAACTAGGCATGACTCATCAATACTCTGGGGACCTTTTTGGGCAGCATTTCTGAACAACATATATAACACCAATCCGAAACCGATATCAATCAAAGCAACATCAATAAAGCACCCTCATCCAAAAACAAACAGCTCAGAAAAAAACAAAACAACTACAAACACAGCCCAAAATTCCTTGTCCAAAATTCCTGTTTCATTTTAGATTCCAAAACCACATTTTTTTTTTCAAAAACACTTTCTTTCAAGACCATTTTCAAAATACCAAATCCACTTTTCAAACCAAACTCACATTATAAAACTATTTTCTTATTTAAAAGCCAATTTTGAAAACAATGTCAAGACTTTAATTTCAAACACACCTAGGTAATACCATGAACCGTTGCACATGTCTTCATCCACTTTCATCCATACGCACCAATATGCACTTTCCACGCATCCTATCACATGTGAAAATATTCATAAGGAGTACCTGAGGGTTCACCCCAAACCATTATCGACCAATTTCCAAGAAAACACCAGTTTTCTAAACCAAAGGCTTTCAGTTTTAAAACCCATTTCATAAATTTAAAGTCATTTAAATGATATCAGTCCAATTTTCAAAAACCCTTTTTTCAATTTCCAAAAACTCACTTACATCAAACAGAATGAAAACGACACTCAACTTGCATCAAACCACCGGAGTGAGGGACTAGCGGTCACACTTAACCTGGCGACATGATAGTGGACCATGCTCCAAGTAAGTGTCAACAACTAGGAGGAATTCAAACCATGTACCCAGACTCCACATGGGTCACTACTCCATGTGAGATCACGATGTAACATTAGTTTACCTTTGTTGACATCCCTTAATCCAAAACAAACCAGAACGAAACAAAGACTCAATTTCCAAACTCTCCCTGCTAACTCGAGGTGCGGAACAGGTGAGGATTTATAACGTCCTTCCCATACTTACCACTCAAGTCCCGAAAATCCTAATCTCAATCTACCAGACACCCCAAATAAAAAGGGTCTGCTCTAATACCATTTTATCACGAACCGACCCGGGTCGACCCTGAACTGGTCACCCGAGCCGGACCGCGACATGGCCCGAGGGGCTTTACCGATCCCCAAGGGCTGGAAACTAGTGTCGGGCATCAAAATTTAATCATTGGGAATGATTTTAGCACAAAAAAACTGGGATCAAAATAGAATATAAACTAAAAAAACAGAAAAAATGTAACAACGAAAATAAAATAAAATCCACGCGAACAACATACCTCCACATGACCTCACAGGTCACCACCCAAACAAAGAACCAACCTCACTCCAATACATATCGGCACAAAACAAGAAACCTGAACAGAGTAACCTGCAAATGAAATGGTAAAAGATAGGAATGAGTACAAAAAAATACTCAGTAAGTGAGCCGAACAAGAAATCCCAAATCACTTCCAATAAAAGAAGAATTCACAAATCCAGGTTTGAAATACAATTTATAAAAGTATTCTTTCATAAATATTTCACTTGAAAACAAAACACGAATCATTTACCTTATTCGTTTTAAAAAGTTTTATTCCTTTAATTAGTGCCAATAGCATTTTCAAATGGAGAATAATGTTACATTTCAGATTTTACACAAAGAGAAAAAACATTTCCATTTGAAACCATTTTCACAAAAAGAACAAAGTACCAAAAGGAACAGTAAAACCAAACAGTAAGGGAAATGCAGGTATAAAAACAAACACTACAATGATCAATACTAACAATAGAAATCCAAAAGACATGGGTCAAACCTAGGAGCTCGTGAACAATCGAGAACATACCATACATGTAACTCATCATGAAAGCATGATCTAACTCGATGATGTCATAATTCCCTAACGCTCGATATAGCCCTACATGGCCTAAACGAGGGCCCAATCCCCATAGAAAAAATAACTCAATATTCCCCTATTATGGGGCCACTAGCCAGTGTGTAATCTAAACTAGTGTGGCAATCATTCTCAGAAGATTCACTCACTATGCCAGGTTCCCACGTCAACACAAGAAATAAAAAAGGGGGTGAGTCAGAAAATACTAGTCAAGCAATTAAACAAATGCATTGTCATCTTACATCATCAACACGCACACAACAGAAACACCCTCGAGTACCCCAAGGATCAAGACCCTCGCCTTGAACCATTATCACACAAGGGAAATCCCCAAGCCAAGTTAACCCCCATCTTTCATCAACAAACAAAGCGAGGACCCATTCTAAGGAGGGTTTTCCGATGAAACCATTTTTATTTAAAGTGCCAATCGGGCCTCAACAACCATTTAATACCAAAACATTTTCAAAAGACGCAACACATGTCATCACGTTGAAAACCTGAAACACACTTAGAACCTCATTTAAGAAACTCAAATCATCATTTTAAAACTGGAACACATTGGTGTCATAAGTAAAACCATTTTCCAATACCCAAACGAACCAAATTTCATCAAGAGCCAAACAGGCCTTTTATAAATTTTTGAAGGAACGCTATTTCTCAAATGAAATCCAAACATTTATTCACACACCAAAGGAAAACATTTTTCATCAAACAAGAACCACACTTAATGTTTCCAAAATCAAGTTTCAAGACAAAATGGGAATTTTCTCTATTCAAGGTTTTAAGAGAACATCATTTTCCATAACAATACACCTTCCATTTTACACACACCAAAAAAATTTCAAAACAAACTTCATTGTGACTTGAACATTTCATAAAGAACCCATTTAGCACTATCACAAGAAAAATACAGAATTAAAATCCAATAACAATACTTCCAGTGCAATTCAAGAGATAAACAGCTTCCATTTTCATCAGGTTACCACACTAAAAATAACTATTTTATACTATTTTAAATTTACTGAAAATCAATGAAAATAAAAGGAATACATAAATTATAAATTTAAAGGAAAGTGTAGTGGGAGACCTACCTTGATTCACAAACCGAACTCGACGACGCAACACACCTCACGCAGGCGCGTACGCACGCGTAAGCCGAAGACCGCTGCATTGCAGAATTATTCTGACAACACGCTGCAACAAACACCAAAACAACCAAAATAGACAACCACTGATATAAAATAAACTCAAAAGATTCATGTCACAAAATTTACCTTAGCGCAGAGATGTGCTCAACCCACAGGGTCACGCGCCAATCAGAAGGGGCAGCGCGCTCAGGCATGGATACCGCCAGGGGTTGTGCACCGACCGTCAGGTGCGCCGCTGGTCGACGCAAGGCGGCGGCGGTTGGTCAGACCATGGAAGGTCGGAACAGGATCGTCTGAAGATGCGGAGGGTCCGGAAGACTGAAATGGCTGGATAGACAGAAGCAGGAAGGATCCGTAGAACCGGGCGAAGCGCGGCGAGGGAGGCCAGAGACCGGCGTCTGGCGGAGGGGCTAGCCGAAGCGCCGGGAGAAGGCCGAGATGCCGGAACGGGTGGGAAGAGGCCACTGGCCAGAGCGGGGGCTCACCGGAGGTGCTGGCCGGTGAGGCGGGCAGTGGCGAGGTAGAAATCGAGGGAGCCGGAGGCACTGGACGGCAGTGGGGCTCGCCGGAAGGGCTGGTAGGGGGCGTCGGAGCGCTGCCCGGCAGCTGCGAGCGGAGGAGGTCGGTGAGGTCGGGAGCTGGGAGGTCGGGGTCACACAGGCTGGGCGGTTGGGTACATAAGGAGGCAGCGGGGGCGTTGCGTGGGGAGGGGCGAGGTGGAGCTAGGGTGTTTGGGTCGTGTGAGTGCAGGAGCGGGGAGCGGCAAGCATCGGAGGCGGCACGGGGAGTGGTGGGGTGTGGGGTCGACGACGTTGGTCGGGCCTGGGGGCTGAGGTGGAGGTCGGTCGGGACGCAGCAGGGAGCACCGGTGGGGAGCTGTGGAAGGCGGGGTAGCGCGGCATTGGTGAGGGAGGGATGGCGAGGTCCTATGGGGTGTCACGCGGGACAGGCAAAGGGAGAGCCGGTGGTGGCGGTGGATGGGAACAAGGAAGGGGAGAAGCAGGTGATGAGGGGGAATAGGGGGCGCTGCACATGGTAAAAGAGGGGGGGGCTTCGTGTAGCTATGGTTTCCTTTTTTTAAATTACATTAATAAAAATAATTTTAGTAATATTAATAATATAAATAATAATAATAAAACTAGAGTGATAATATTAATAGTGATAAAAATAATAATAAGAAAAATATCAATAATAAAGATAATATTCATAAAATTTATTTAACAATATAAATAATAATAATAATAATGAAATAATAATAATATAAATATTAATAATAACAATTTAACAACGCTAATAAGAAAATATTTTATATATTTAAATATCGCTCAACTGCATGACTCACGTGCCGTCGTGCGTGCAGTCGGGCGAACCGCGCTCGAACTGTGCCACCCGACACTGATCGCATAAAGGTTTAAGATGCGTGATTGCTGAGCAGTTTTATAACTCGTTCGCAAGTTGCGGATCAGTGAGATCGGGGTGTGACACTTTCCCTAATCCTGGACTGATTTTGTTTTCCCACATCCTCTTCTATTCCTTAGTGCTGCACTTGAGGGACCATGTGCAATATTAAGTGTTGGGTAGAGTCTATAACTACAATAGTATTTTCCCTTGAACTAATCTAAGATACATCATTAATAGATAAAATATTTTAAAATGTGTAATTTTTTTATTAATTATAATTATAAATATTAGAGACATTAAAGGGAATTTTAAAAGTTACATTCTCATTTTAAATTTCAAAGTATTTTTAAATTATTACTAATATAGTTTGATTCTTTATTTAAATTCTTAGACATTTAAATTTATTAGACTGGTCATTTGAATTATTTTCAAGACCTGATTGACCTTTTATCTTTCCTCACTACTCAGAGGTATTCTATTACCTTTTGACATATTATTTCTTATACCCTCTTTCTAGAGAGTTTCTTGGAATATTCATAACTACTATAACATGCTAGTCTTTCTCTTCAAAACATGAATATTTTTTAATCATATTAAAATGATTGAGTCATTTGATTGTTCTTCATCCCTTTTGACCTTGAGACTTACCCAACATCTAATCTTCATAAAACCCTTTGAAACCATGAACCGCCTTGATAAGAAGCCACATTACAAGACTATTTTCCCTTCCTACCCTAATTCTTTCATAATTTTTCATGATTATTCCTTTGAGATTTAGAAAGGGATTTTTGGATATTCTTGGTACATTTTTGTGAGAAAACATGAAATTAAGTGTGGGGGAGAGTTTCACTTGTTCATTTGGGCTGAAGGGTTCCAAACCCATAATTCATTGTATTCTTAGTGACCCATGTCAATCAAAAAAAAGAGAGCTATTAAAAAATTCAAAAGAGGGACCAGATTCATTCAATACACATTGTTGATGGTTTATGGACCCATGTTGGTAAGGCAATATCACAGAGATGATACCCTTTGAGAGATCTTTGTTGGGGGTGTATTTTCATTGATCTCTATTTCTAAATATCATGCATTGTTATATAGTAATTCAACCACCTTTTTCAAGCCTTTGAGATTATTTTTCACATAATTACTCACCTAACCAAATCCTCATAATCTTTTAATCCTTATTAGGATACCTTATTATTTTTTTATTTGATTTATAAATTAGATAATGAGAATACTTATAAGATTATTGATAGAGTGTGTATACAAGAGACTGTGAACAACTCTAATAAAATAATCTTGAGTGATTAGTGTTGTAACATATGGTGTGGTAAATCATCAAGTGAGATGTGTAGTTATGAAAATTTGAACAATTTGGATGAAATAGGATGTAAATTTTTAATTTAATTATACAAGATACGTGATTAGAATATCTTTGGAATTTAAATGTGTTTTGTGCCTTTAAAAATCATCTATTACAGATATAGTATTTGTAAGTATAATTAGTTGAATGCTTCTCTTTTTAGAGTATGGATTCTGTTGATTTGATATTGACATTCTATTTGAGGGAAAGAAAATGGCTAAGTTTGGGGGATTTTTATGTGCATGTGTATACATTTTTATACATTCTATTGAGTATCCAAACATTTTTCCCTAGATATATTTTGTTTTCAAGATAAAATGATTTAATTTAGTGATCATAATGATTTTCATTTATTTTCCAGCCTAAAACAAAAATTGAGGAAGATCAACAAAAAGTTCACAAATACACGGTGTGTGCTTTTTGTATACACATTGCTTACCTTTTCCCAAAAACGGATCATCCAACCAGAGTACATTCCCTTATTTCCGACCAGATTCACACACCATGTACAATTCATTTATGGGCCATATTCACCCCTCCATAAGTGTTTTGTGGATGATGTTGATACTACATTTCATGTGGGGCAGCGCTACACGTCGTGTACCACCACCAACTGACAACCAATGCCTTTAAATTCAAGGGTGGTGTGGAAGATCACCTACCAGTAGAGAAATTGAATCCAATTCATGTTGAATTGACTATATGTTGTGTACTTTTTGGTACATTCCATGTCATTTTAAATTCTATAAATAGGAGAAAAGCCCCTCTAAACCAAAGTTGAGAAAATAGAAGGAGAGGGGTTTCAGACAAAAAATGAGGAGGTGTTGCCACTCTACCTTCTCAACGATCTTCTTTCTGAAGCTATTGTAATGTTCATCTCAGGTATTAATAGTTTTTAGTCATTATTTACTCCATGTGTAGATAAATCCCCCATCTGTGGGTGTTGTGGATGATTATGGTTCGTTTTTAATCAGGTGTCTTGTTGTATTTGTGTTATTTATATTTATCTCATAAATCCATCAAAACCTTTTGTTTAATCACATTACAAACCCCATATCAGACCGAGAACAGAATTTACAAGAATCTTTAGAGTAATTACGACAAAGCATAGCCATGGTCATTTGGTGCACTTGTCATCTGGGAAGAGCCTACAGTTAATAAAATTAATAGGTCTCAATTTATAGAGCAAGGATTTGGTTCTTATTGATTCAAAAAAAACTCACTAGACCAATGGGGTTCTGTTATATTATAAACCTATAGATGTGAGTTATTATAAAAAACACACAATGATAAGAAAATTGATTTATTGATGACCATGAAAAATACATAGCCTTGGCATATTTTTTTCCATTTATCATCTGAATAAATTTTTCATTATGTTGTTCTTTGTCTTTAAAGAAATTAATTAAGAAATAGAAGAATCAGTTACTTTATATTTGGAACAACAAACATCTACTATAAATTACATCAATATTCTCCTAATAATCCCAAACCATTGAAACATAATGTGTTAACTCTCTCTCCCTGTAGATCAACCCCATACTTACACTATACTAGTAGTAAGATTAGGTACTTCGATTTGGGCTGCCGAACATATCACTTTGGCCAAAATGATACCAACATCCCCGTGGAATTTTCTTCTCATAGACTTTTCTTATTGACCTACCAAAAACTGAGATACATACTCTATAATACCTCTCATTAGGTTGTCCCACCATAAATACTTTTTCATATCTCTATGAATCTTCATACTTTGTGAATGAATATAGAATGATGACCTATGATATTCTTCTAATAGTTCCTTAATTATGTCTAATATTTACAAGACACATACCTAATTCATAAAACTTATCATTAAATCACAATTGAGGATGAAGTCATGATCATATATCACCTTATTTTGTCTCTCCACATACTCCTTCTGTGCATACTTAAAATTTACATGGATAGATAGTTGAACACCCATTTGAGTTAGATAATATTTATCCCCTTTATTCAAAATTTCGAGTTCTATACTTTGAAAATATAAAAATAGTGGATCTTTTGTGATGATCATAAAAGATAATTTATAATAATCTTTTCAACTTAATGAATTAAAATCCTTGTTTTCTATCCCAGGTTGGTAATTTATTGAGAAGTCATAATATTTAATCAACTCCAACCATCTTCTTTGATGCATATTCAACTATTTGTGGGTGAATATATACATTTAGCTTATATAAATAGTATATATGTCACAGCTTTTTTGTAAATATAATTCCTCTATATATTTAGTGAAATGATTAGTATTTCTAACTATAAATCATGATTACGGTAATGATATTGACAACCATTTAATTATAATTAAGAATAAGATATCACCATGTCATTTCTAATAAGAACACACCACGTCCCCTTATTTTATGCATCCGTATAAATCAAAAACTCTTATACACTACACAGTAGTGTGAGCATAGGTTCACTAACCAAACTTCTCTTATGTTCCCTATAATTTTCTTCACATTCAATAGTACAAAGGATCATAACATACTTATTATTTAACATGGTGATTGGATTAATAATTCATAACAAATTGTTCACAAAGCATTGATAATATTCCACAAATCTAGGAAAACTATTAATCTCAATCATAGTGGCAAGTCTAGGCCAATGTTCAATAAAATCCATCTTTGAAGGATCCACCAATATACACTCACAGAGGATTATATGGCCCAAAAATGAAACTTTATATATCCAAAATTCACAATTCATAAAATTTTCATAATATTTCTCCTTTTTTGGGGCCTTAAGTACAATCCTCATGTGATATTCAGGCTCGTTATTCCTCTTGTAATATATAATAATATATTCTATAAATAATACAAAACATTGATCAAGGTAACCTCTAATGAATCTATTCATTAAATATATGAAGATAATAGGGGAATTTTTAAGAAAAAATTGAATTAATATAAATTCATAGTGTCTATAAATTGTAAGGAAATCATTTTTGGTTTGGTATTAACTTTTGACCCTCAATTGATAGTATTTATATTGAATATCAATTTTGAAAAAATATTGATCTCTTTATAATTGATCAAACTAATCCTCTATATGAGGCATAGGATACTTATTATTAATCATGATTTTTGGTCATTTTGGAACACTCAAGAGGCGATTGAACTGTGTATCCCATTAAAATTTATAATAAAAATATTTTTAAAGAATAACTCCACCAATTTGGAAAAAACACCTAGTTAAAAAATTATTGAATTATATAATTTGATCTCTAAAAAATCTTAATAAATGATCAGTCACAACTAAGATAAAATTATTTTTAAAATACATTAACTTTTGAAACTAATTTAGTCATATCAAACATTGTATATAAAAAAATAATTTATATTAACAATTAGAGTCATGTTTTGGTTAATAATTTTTAAAATAAAAAATGGTTTATTTTAAACACAGTGAATACAAAACAATAAAGAATAGTAAATAAGACACAGTGGAATTTAAAAAAATAGTGTAAAGATGATACATAATCCCATCCACTATCAAATCACCTTTATACTAATCTATTTATTATAAAATATATAGATCCACAACCTAGATCAATTTTTACACTACAACGCACAAGTATTTCAATGTATAGATCATCATCCAAAGTTCTTCACGGGAGTAATGAATTATAAAAAAATTTATACAGGCATTCCAGGTCACAGACAACCTCTTCCAAAACTATACATGAGAGTAAAAAACAAAAATATTTTGAGTATAGTTAATAGAACTATATAGTTTAGTACATGAGATTATGTTTACTTATAAAAAGGTTTAACAAAACAAATCCCACAAATAATATTCTAAAACCAAAAGAGAAATAAATTAGGGATGTGAAAATTCAGTGATACTCAATCCGATCAGCTTCAGTTTTTTAGATATATTTAAAAGTATCATTGTGAATCCTCAACCAAGGTTTCATAAAAATGCATGAAAACTGAGTGTTGTGGAATTATAGAAAATCATTTGTTATCTATCAGCCAAAAAAATTACTATTTTTAAACATACATGTCTAGTTATGTTTTTAAATTATTGTATCAATTATTATGTTTCACTTGTTTATAATGCTTAAGAGTTTAATTTTAATTTATATACTTTATTATTATTTAATTATCTTTTATATGATACAAATATAAAAATATGGATACTCATACTAAGACAAATTCAAAAAAATCAGACTTTTACTTTTAACACATTCATGAATTTTTTTATGAATAATCATATGTGAATCTATGTGGATCTAAAAACAATTAATGTCTTAATGTATTTATATTAAAATTATTTTTTAATTAATTATGAATATAAACTATAGCTCTCTAGTATTAGAAATCTCTGGTGGTAGAATATTTAAAGTAATCTTCTTGAACTACTGGTAGAATCCCTTTATGGTAGATCTGGATTCAAATGGTAGATCTTAGAGGTTTAAAACCCAATTGGTTGTATCACTTAGTGAACTAGATATTTCATCACTTGATGGTAGTATCACTTTAATTTCATATGATATTGGTGTTAGTGGTATATTTTTATTTTATAACCTCTCTACTGAATGGTAGAAACATCTAGAGGTATCACTGTTGACCTAGCGGTATGACTGAGGAATGGTGGAAGCTAATGGTGGTAGATATACATGGAATTAATGGTAACTCCACTTAAAAATAGCACAAAATGATGGTAGATCATAGTAGTCAAAATTTTGAACCAATTTTATGTTTCTTAACTAATGGTAGATTAGATTGGTAGCTAATTCCAAAAATGGTAGATGGTGATGGTAGATCAAGACATATACAATTTTCACAATTTAGTGATAAAAAATTTTACTATCATAAAACATAGAACATATTATTAATATAATATTCATTATTTGATATCATGAAAATAATAAGGTGCTTGAAATAATCCAACAATATTCCCATTTTGATGATAAAAAATAATGGGATCCATAATCATACAGAACCATTTTAATAGATTTATAAAATAAATTATCAATGAATAAAATTAATATGATCTTCTTAGTTAGAGAAATTATATATGTAATGCACAAATATTCATTCATTATATATAATTAATCATGAGATATTCCACACAATTACTCCCCCTGTTAGGATTATTAAAAATATATAAAGAATAAGTATCTAAACCAAATACTATGTATGAAAAAATAGAGGGTTTTCATTGTATATTAATGTAAAAATATTAAATCAGTAGATGGAAAAGAAATGAAAAATCACAATCAATGACTATTCATAATCTTTAATAGAATCCTTAGTGAAACTAGAATTAGAATCCACTAGGTCCTTCCCTTTTCCAGTAACAAGAGGAGTGGGAGGGGTAGGTGATATTAAGTCCTGAATATAATAGGTTAGATATTCCTCACATCCTCATCCATTGTAATTCTATGTGGACTAACCGTAGTTGAAGTGTTCTTCAAGGGCACTGATGAAGGGGAATAAATGAAGGTAGTCATTGGTATAGTTATTTTTACAATGATAGGAGTCATAGTAGTATACATAAATGGTTTCATTATCTCTATAAATTGAGTAATCACACATACATTATCTTCTATTTATCAAAATAATTTGGTCTTCGATTCGATAAAGAACTTGAGTAGGAGTTTTAATGTGGTTAACTAGGTCACATTCTCCTTGAGGACATTGTTAATAGGATCCCTTCTTATTTTTTTTTTCTAAATAATTAATGTGACAATTCAGCTCATGTTTGTTATAAATATATGATGGATAATACTTGATATCTATAGTGTTGGTTTCCCTATCACTTAGATATTCATTTAAGGACTCTCTAACCAACTTATAAATCTGGTGACCATTAGATTGTATCTATAAAATATCATATTTATGAGAAGTAGTAAATCACCCATTACATCTTGAATGTATTATCTCACTATGGATCTTATCAATTCAGGATCAATAGAAGTAGGAGAATATGGTGGTGGAGTTATAGAAGATGGTGCCCCTATAGTGGGAAAGGAATGTCACCTCCCTAAAGGAGATAACACTCTCCCTATGAATCAAGAACTTATGTACTCCATATAATATTGAATGGAATTGAAATGTTCCAAACATTTATTATTCTATATTTCATGGTTTCCCATATTCAATAGAATTTTGGGTTGGATATGATAAATTAGTAAAGAGACATTATTTAAGGTGTCATCTTCACTAATCTTTATTCCATTAACAAAGAAGGGCTGAAGAATCAAACTAATATTTGTACCAAAACATCCATAAAGTCATTTAGATCAGATTTTTCAAATAAAATATTTGTAGATAAGGAGGCGGAGGAAGTGAATAATTCATATCCTAATAATGCACTAAAACATCCTTGTGAATAGTCTATATATTATGACTAATAGAAGGAAAAGCTTCTAAACATTGTGCCTTGTCTATTTTTTAACTAGGCACCCATTATGATCTTTATCTAAAGATCAGATGGATAGTCCACTATACTCTAATGTATTGGAATTGTCACTATTGTCTTCATATATATCATCATCATCTAATTTGAAATAATGAAACCCAATCTTAGTAGATCCTGCATATTTATCCCCCTTATATGGATCTCTATCCTTATCACTTTATTTCAAAATTTGATCAAGTAATCATTCATACACTAGATCAAATCCATCATTATTGTGCTTTGAGTCATCAGATATCTCAAAAACATTTTTAGGAACTTCAGAAGTTGATCACTCAAGTTGATCATCACCAAAAGCTTTTATATATTCTGATTTAGTTCCCTCATTTAATAATATTTCAAAATAAAAAAGGGAAATAAGAGTAATTAGAGTTTCATAAGATACATTGGGACCTTTAAAAATGTATGGATCACTTCTCCCTTACATGAAAACTAGTATTGACTCATCTTGTTTATCTGTAGCTTCTTCCACTTAAATTCCAACTCTAGAAACATATTTATCTTCCTTGTAAAAGGATAATTATATAACATAACCTATCTCTAAGATAGGTTAAACTATATCTTTTGGTCTAGAAGGGTACTTTATTATATTACAATTTTCATAATTTTTATCAGTATACACCACACACCTTTCCAACCAAGGGTTCCAGTTTACTCTCTTCCTTTTGTATGTGGCTTGGATTTTGAAAAAACATTACATTACACTACCTTTTAATATCCTTCAAGAACAATGACTTTATCTTTTAAGAGGTGATAAATATCTTTTAGATAAGTAAGAGAGTTTTATATAGAGGAATTCATGCATTATTGAATCATATGAACCATTAAATATCTATAGAGATTAATATAGTCTACTATTTTCGTAAGAAAAATGGAGAAAACATATTGATACCTCATTATACTGAACCCCCCCCCCCTCATGGGACCCAACATTTGTTGAATAAACATAAACAAAAATCGATATTACCTTTAAAACTCTACTATAGTATTCCTTTGAGTAGTATCATTTCCAGTTAACTCAAGAAAATAATCGATGATCACAAAGTTCTCATAGTTTATGGGAGAGTAACTTTGATAATATTCGTGTATAATATTTTGGGGGACTTGTATACATGTATCCCCTATCTTGGAGAGAAAATGAGGCATTTTACATCCACCATTGATTTTATAACATTATTTATTTTCATTAAACTAATATTCAATATGAAGATAGAAATCATGAGAAAACCTAGGGTAGAATGGGGGATCATTCCTCAAAAACCATTCATCCCTTACCTGGTCTTGGATAACATTCCAAATGAATAACTTTATCAAAGACAAAAAAGAGACATCAATTTCCCTTTGAGATACTATAATTTGAGATACAAACTTAAGATTCTTCAGATTTATTGAATTTCTTGATTCTACTATCTATTTATTTGATGGAAAGAAGTCATTAGTTAAAACAAGTAGACACTTCACTCCCACCAATTTTGGAAGGCATCAATGGTTGATGGTTGAATCTGTAATGTCATGGGTCAAGGGGAAATATAAATGGTTTTAAAATAGTTGTGTGGAAGTAGATTTTAATTCATAATCTTAATTAGGTAAATTTTATCATTTATTTATTTGATAATTAGAAATTTATAATTATCTGATGAATAATAAAAATTAAATTAGATAATAATTTTAATTATGAATTTAAGGAATGGTAGAACTATGGATGGTATAAACCTAACTATATGTATTATGATGTCATTAGAATAGTATCATGTTATGGTAGTATGGAATATTACTAGGATAATGGTAGATCACATAGTAATATATCATCCATTAGAAGCATATATAATGGTATATCAATATGGTACCATGAATAATAATGGATCATCATTGTAGCATGTCAAACAATCGATCATCACTATATCATGACTAATAGTTAATCATCATGGTAGGTTGACTAATGATCGATCATCATGGTTGCATGACTGATGATCTATCATCCTGGTACCATGACTAAGGGATGATCATCATGACAGTACGAGACAAGTGATTTTCTACTACCATGAACAAATTAAACTAGAAAATAAACATCTAAGAAAAGTATATCATTCCATGTTCTTGTATGATATATTTTATTCTCTTAAAATTCATGGTCTTGGTGAATATTTCATCAAGATGATATTCAGTTCTTATGATTTCTAGAGTTATATCACCTTTTTTAAAATGGCCTCTGAAAATCTAATGTCCTATATAAATATGTTCTTTTCTAAAATGTAAAACATGATTCTTGTACATGATAATATCACATGAATTATCACATTTTATAGGGAAATGTCCAAATTAAAACCCATATTACATTAAAGTGTGCTTCACTAAAAAAATATTTTCATGAAAATTACCTACAATTATGTGCTTATCTTTAGTTGTAGATAATGAAATATAATTTTTTTTCCATAATACATCATGAAACTAGAAAATTTCCTAAAAAGTGACATGTTCCTAAGGTTATTTTTTTTATCTAACTTACATCCACAAAAAAATATGCATCTAAATAAATTAGTACATAAAATTATTTTCATCTAGAATACAATAATCCTAAGTTGGTTTTAATTTTGAGAAATTTAAAAATTCTTTAGACAATAGTAAAATGAGACTCTTTTTGGATTGATTGAAAACAAGCACACATACACACACTAAACTTTATATTAGTCTAGATAGAAGTTAAGTAAACTTATGGTCATACCTTTATATATTGTTTGATCAACTTGTTTTCATATTTTATCAAGATCTAATTTACAGGTATTACTGTTTATATTATCACTTCATTTGGTATTGTCCAAGAAAAAACTATTTAGATGATCCTTATGGTATTTTCATTGATTTAAAATATTTTTTCTCTTCTTTTGAAAAATATAAAAACCAAGGAATAATTTTAAATCCCCCCTTATACTAATTTTAAATTCCTTTTACATCATTTTTTTAAAAATAGATACATAAATAATATCTTATAGATCCAAAAATAATATCATTACAATATATTTTTACTATAAAAACGTCTTTGTAAATCATTTTAATAAATAATTTAGGTCCAAGTATTCCTTTAGTAAAAATTTTGGAAATAAAAGATGAGTTGATTATATAATACCATACTCATCGATCTTGTTTGAAACCATATAAAACATTTATTAATTTAAAAAAATGAATAGAGTATTTTTTTTTTAATCTTGGGGATTGTTATAATAAAATGTTCTCATATATAAAACCATTTAATAATACACTCTTGACATCAATTAGATATAATTTTAATTCCAAAGTTTCTATATAAAAAATAAACATTCTGATTTATTCATGTCAAGATACTAGTGAAATGATTTATTCAAATTCAATACATTTTTCTTGACTATAATAATATGAATCCAATCTATCTATTTTTATAATTATAGTTCTCGACACATCAACATTATTTATAAATACCCATTCAGTGTTAATGGTTAGATATCCCATTGGTTTTCCTACTAGTTCCCAAACTCTATTTCTCTCAAACTTATTAAGAACTTCTTTAATTTCCATTACCCAGAATTTAACATCAATTTCTTTAGTGATGTTCTTAGGTTCAATCTATGACATGAAATATTAATGTTCAACTTGTTTTTTAAGAGAATATCTTCTTTATTATCTTCTATTTATGTCACCTACAACAAAATCTAATGGGTGTGTTGTCACTAGAAAATTCAACCCCAATATATTCCAAATTCATATATACATGATCCAATAAAATAACATCTTCCACAAGATTTGATTTTATTGGTCGTAGACCCTGAACAGAGTTATGGATTAGGAGTTATGAAAATTTGAAGTTGGTTTGGAAAACTAGTTCACGGAGCCCATTTGCGAACCTCCTTCCATGATCGCGGAGTAGAGGGAACATGAACGCAGCCTTTGCGAGTTCTATAAAGGTTGTGATGGTAGCCTCCGGCCTATGATAAACTTGAAAGAACTTTATCAGAGCCTCCATGAGCACCGCGAAGGTCCATGATGGTCAACTCCATGGTTATGAGAATCTCGAGGGAACTCCCACCGGTTTCAGAGTGTGTTTTCCTTCGTGGAATCATTTTCTCTTCACGACGTGCATTTTTTCTTCGTGGCTTGCTATGCTAACCTCCATCGCCTATACATAGCCTGATCACCCCCTTCATAAGCATGGTCACACCACCACTTGGGCATCCAATCTCTCATTTCGCAGAGCTCCCAACCACTGTGAAGTGATGCCCTTCACAAAGGGCTCCGCCCTTTGCGAATGAGAAAGCTCCTTTAGGTTTCTCGAGGCTCCGTGAGCCACTTTGCTCCACGATCCGCTTATCTCCCCAAGAAAATTTTCTCTGCGAGACGCTTCTCTCCACGAGTCACTTTGCTTTGTGATCCCCTTTGCTTTGTGACCCCTTTAATATATGAGTCGCTTTGCTCTATGAGCTCCTTTTCTCTGCAAGCCCATTTTCTCTGTGAACCCCTAGCTCTGTGATTCCATGCTCTACGAGCACCTTTAATTAACAAATATCCTTCCTTCGCACCCACCGGCCCATACCACAGGGGCTACCCCCCCCCCCCCCACTCTGGATTAGCACTGAGCTGCGGTCCCGGTCCTCCGGGCCAGTCCCTTTTCTTCTATCACAAACCCACATGAAAAATTGACAGTCGCATTGTGAACTTTTCAAGCTAGGATGTCGACATTTTTCATTGTGCATCCACCTTCCACCTATGGAATACCATGATTCGAGAAATTCATCTACACTCCAAGAAATACCTTGCTTAGAAATATTCTTCTTGGTCCCTTTCACATGTTGTGAGTTAATATTATCATCTTCAATTCCTTGAGAACCTTGAGTTGAACCGTTCCTTAAGAAATTCCTCCAAACCAAATCACCTAACTTATATTCTAGGTTGAACTAGAAAGGGACTCTCTTTCATATGTCCTAAAACCAGCAATTTCTTGGATATTTATGCCTTAGAGTCCTCTCTACATGACTATTAACTGTAGTACACTCAATGTGACCAACATAGGATGCCTCTTGCTCCAAAAAAGAGATGCCTTATTCTCCAAGCATAATATGCCAACGGTCCTCTCTACATTACTATAAATTGTAGAACACCATATACAACCAAAATAGGATGCCTCTTTCTCTAAACAAGAGATGCCTTATGCTCTAAGCATAAGATTCCAACAGTCCTCTCTACATAACTATAAGCTTTAGTAAACCTTATGTGACCAACATAGGATTCTTCTTTCTCCAAACAAGAGATTCTTTATGCTCTAATCATAAGATTCCAACAATCATCTCTATATGACTATAAATAGTAGAACACCCTATGAGACCAACATAGGATGCCTCTTGCTCCAAACAAGGGATGACTTATGTTCCAAGAATAAGATACCAATAGTCCTATCAACATGTATATAAACTGTATCATTCCCTATCCTTCAATAATAGTATACCTCTTCCTCTAAACAATAGAAGCCTTATGCACCAAGAATAAGATTCCAAAAATCCTCTCTACATGACTATAAATTGTTGTACACCCTATGTGACAATCATAGGATGTCTCTTGTTCCAAACAAGATATTCCTTATGTGCCAATCATAAGATGCCAACATTCCTCTCTAAATGACTATAAACTGTAGCATTCCCTATCATTAAATAATAGGATTCCTCTTGTTCTAAATAAGAGATGGAATATGTGAAAAGCATAAGATACCTGATTCCATGATTACAGTGGCATAATTTCTAGAGCTTTGGAAACCATTCGAGAATTACATCACCCTACCTAATTCTTTTTATGTCTTTAATTCAGATGTTTATCCTCTTTAATGTCTGAATGGACCCCCTAATGGCCTGGTCTTATGCCGCCTCATCTCACCTACCATTCTAGGCCAATTCCCGGAAAGACTTTGGTCGACACTTCGAGTCAGATCCTGTGTTTCAAACACAATCAATAATCGACCCTCATTTGTTTGTCTTCTTTTCAGGATAACATGATATGGATGTTGTGTTTAGAAAATGGTAAATAGTTATCCTCCATTGTCAGACCACCCTCACTATGTTCCAAATGTTGTCCATGTGATCCACACTATTCATATCCCTTTGTTCGGACTGATTCCAACACCCTTGGAGTCATCCTGCTTGTGCACTAGAGAATAGGTGTAGGCTTTAATTATATGCCTCAACCCACTAGTTAGTTGGGATTCCCTCAAGTCCAGACATGAAGAAGACATTATGGGAAGCTTCCATGTGTAAGCCACATCTATCGTTGTTTCTCCATAGCAGTACTCGGGCTGCTTCCACGCGTAAGAACTTGTTTCCACTTTTGGCCGCTAACCACGTCTAAGCACCATTCCACTTCCCGTGTACACACCTTTTGTGACATGATCATTTTGTCCTTTATGCCTCTTGTTTCTCACACCGACCATGACTCACAAGGGCATAGAGTAGGCACCAACCATGTAATCCTCCCTGTTCCCCCTTAGTGTGTAAGCACCAAACCATCCCGAACTACATGGACTTTGATCCTTACCAAGGTATGGTATATAGGAAGCCTCCCGGTGTTTCAGGACCAACACCTACTGGTCCCAACCCCTTCATGTCGATTCAAAAAACAATGATGAACGACGTGGACTTTGATCCTTGCCAATGTAGGGTACGTAGGAAGCCTCCCTGATGTTCAATCCCAACATCTACTGGTCCCAACCCCTTCACGTCAATTCACTAAAAAATCCCAAACTACATGGACTTTGATCCTTGGCATGGCAGGGTACGTAGGAAGCATCCATGAGGTTCAATCCCAACACCTACTGATCATGACCCCTTCACGTCAGTTCACTAAAAAATCCCTAAATATGTGGTCTTTGATCCTTTCCCATATTCAAGAAAGGTACATTAAAAGCCTCCCTGAGGTTAAAGCCCAGCACCTACGGGTCCCAACCCCTTCACGTTAGTTCACCAAACAATCCCGAACTACGTGGACTTTGATTCTTTACCCTATTCAAGGATGGTATGTAGGAAACCTCTCTGAGGTTAAATCCCAACACCTACTTGTTCTGACCCCTTCACATCGGTTCACCATCATCCCACATGATGTTAAAATGCATACACCATCTTGCACTACATGGAATTTGATCCTTGACCCTATTCAACCAAGGTACATAGAAAGCCTCCCTGAGGTTCAAGCCCAACACCTACTTGTCCCAACCCCTTCATGTCGGTTCACCTTTGTCCCGCATGACATTAAACTGTACACATTCAAACTATGTGGACTTTGATCCCTGTCTCCTTGGAGGGGTATATAAGAAGCCTCTAGGAGGTTCAACCCCATCTAGTGGTTAGCTGTTGTGACCCCCATCCAGTGGTGAGCCATTGTGACCCCATCCAGTGGTAAGCTGGTGTATCTCAACCAGCAGTAAGCTAGTATATCTCAACCAGTATTAAGCTGTTGTATCTCAACCAGTGGTAAGACATTGGAAACGTGACCAACGGTAAGATGTTTCCTGCCCTACATGATGGTAATCCATTGTAAGACGAACTACGTGGGTTTTATCCTTGTCTCTCGGATAGGGTGCGTAGAAATCCTCCCTGAGGTTCAACCCCAATCACTGGTAAACTTCGATGTCCCCATATTGGGACCCACATCTCTTTTCTACCCCCTGGGCGTCATACCAACCCTGAGCTGCTAACCATCTGTAAGCCCCATTATATCATCGGGTCGTTTTCCTCTGCGCACACCCCGATTCTATACACCCATCCTAAACTATGTGGTCTTTGATTACCTACCATGGGGATATGTAGGAGGTCTCTTTGAGGATAAAAACTAACACTACCTTCACCTTCACAATGGTTCCATCTCATTACCCATCTACTTCATTCAACCCTCCATCATCTATCTTGATTCTTACCCAGGCCGCCAAATCCCGGTGAGATCATGTCATCCATCTCATCGCTACTCCTTGTGGAACTTGGGTAGCTAATCGTACATAATCCCCATGCTATCCATAACAATCCAGCCAAGTGTGTCCCTCTTTTGATGGGACATTATCCATGTGTAATCCCCAACATGTATTCGGGTTGTTTTCCTTTGTGTACACCCTGATTCATCACCCCTTTGAGCTACGTGGGTTTTGATCCCTGTTGTCTACACAGGGTATGTAGGAAACCTCCACAAGATATAATCACAGCCAATGGTAAACCTTGGTGTCCCCCATTCTGGGGTGCACTCTCTCTGATCCACCCTCAGTGGTGTCCAGACTAGCCTTCATGGTGTGACATCTTCCATTTATGGGACACACCACCTTGGGTCTGCTCTCATTAGGAATTCTGACCTATCCATGTGGTGTTCCTCATTCTGGGGTGCACACTTTATGATCCACCCTTAGTGGTGTCCAGATCATCCTTCCTAGTGTGATGTCTTCCCTATATGGGACACACCACCTTGGATCTATCATCATTGGAAATTCGGATCCATCCATTTGGTAAACCATCCCGGATCTCCCTCCTACGGATGTAGCCATATGATCTATCTCTATGGAATGTTATGATCACTCCCAAAATATCTACGCAAGACATTAAACTCGTATCCAACCTCATTTTAAACATGAGATACCTTAGGAAAACCTCAAAAGACACGCTATTGGCATAAATATCTCCACAAGATGTTAAAATCCCAGCCAACCTTGTGTTAAACATGAGATTCCTGGGGAAAACCTCGAAAGACACACCTTTGGTGTTACCATCTTCGCAAGACATTAAACTCGTGGCCTACCTCGTGTTAAACATGAAGTTACAAAGGAAAACCTCATAAGGCATGCCTTTGGTGTAACTGTCTCTGTTAGACATTAAGCTCATGGAATACCCTATGTTATATGTCATGACTCATCCCCCGGGGCTCATGTTGTGACTAACCCCAAGCCCGCCTTCCATAGTCCAGGGGATGTCGACTAGCACTAAAGGAATATTCCCTAAAACTGGGAAGACATTGCCTTTATAAGCTGCAAACACATGCAACCAAGTACACAGTAAGATACGAATGCAAGTCAACTGTATACCAAAAGGAGTGCTGAAAGTAAAAGGGGCCGGAATACAAGCACAATAGTAATAGTACAAGTACAATCAAAACACAATACTACTGAAGAAAAATAAAGGCAGATATTGGGTCATCCTCTGGGTTCTGAAGGGTAGGTACAGATCACCTCCTCAACACTCCACATCCACCTGTCTCTTCTGCATACTGACACGCCATGTGTTCCACCTCCAAGCACCGTCTAGTCCTGGTACTCTCAACCTCGATCAGTGTTGTCCTTCATCTACATCCAACACAACAAGGTGCGGGCATAGCCCATGCAGGGGTGAGTATAACGATACTCAATAGGGACCTTGAGACCCTTAAGGTCTCACAAATCCATAATGGATAAACCATAAATCATGAAACAACTTATAACCCTACATAGGTATATGCCCAAACATATACCTAAGTTATCAGGTAAACCCATCTCAATCATGAGAAAAACACTGAGTCTAACTCAAAGCCCAAATCTCATCTGTTCCACAAAGGAAATAATATCATGAAGGAAAGTATCACATAGGTACACCACACAGAAGAATACCACCAAGGTCTTACCATGAAGGAAAGTACCACAAGGTACAGACTCTGGTCACATCAGGTATAACCTAGGTACGTTAGTAGAGATGATTAGTTATAACTACTAAATCATCTTACTCTGTTAAGAGGCTCTACTACTGACCCACAAAAAATCTCTATAAGCTGACCCACATAAGATCGCTAGGAGCTGACCCACACAGAATCTCTAAGAGCTGACCCACATAGGATCGCTAGGAGCTGACCCACACAGGATCGTTAGGAGATGACCCACACAGGATCGCTAGGAGCTGAACCACATCAGATCACTAGGAACTTACCCACACAGGAACTCTAGGATCGAACCCATAGAGGATCTCTAGGAGCTGACCCACACAGGATCGCTAGGAGCTGACCCACATAGGATCGCTAGTAAGTTTTCTTGTCATAGCCAGCTACTGGGTTCCCACACTTGGCTTTCTCCTCTCCAGGAGGGTCCTCTCCCCAAGACACTAGTCGATAATCTAACTGCCATGATGTACCATTAAGATGTATCTCAAAGGCTTTCCACATCGTAGGGGTCTCAACACAATAGACAGTGCGTCAATCGGACGCTCGGTCTGTGAGTTATTAGCCTTTTAGATTAGGGGGTAGTTGGATTCATGCTCGATCAAACCTGACTGTACCCCATCATAATCCAAATATCTAGTGGGGTGTAGAAAAATAATTATCTCTCTCCAAGGTTTCCATCATCACTGGTTGTTCGTCAATCGAACGTCTGGTGCCAAAGATACGGCCGAAAATGTGTAAATGGGTCGAAGTGGGTTTGGGTCTAGTCAGACTAACCCGACCCGACCTGAAATGTGACCTGGCTTGTTGGGAAGCCCGGTAGGCCTCAAGGGGCCGTGGGGGCCATGGGGTGTCTCGACCTCAGGGTGGATCCATCGTGGAGCAGCTCAGCCGCGGAGGGTACCGCGAGGGCAGCTCGGCCGTAGGGGGTTCTGTGAAGCTACAGGGTGGCTTGGTCAGAGAGAGGCTAGGCAGCGAGCAGCGGCTCGGTCACGGGGCAATGGCTCGACCATAGGTGGTTTGGCCTCATATGGTGGCCTAGCCGTGGGGTGGCAGCTCTATCGCGAGGGTTAAGTCGCAGGGCGGTGGCTCGACCATAGGGGTTCGGTCACAGAGCGGCAGCCCGACCGTGAGGATTTGGCCATGGATGACGGCTCGACTGTGGGATGGCAGCTCAGCCATGGGGAAATTCAGCCACGGAGCAAGGTGGAGGCCGCGGGTGGTGGTGTCGTGGGGCGTAGAGGCCGCGGGGAAGTGCGATTGCACCGTCGCCTTCATCGTGGCCGGTGGAGGTGTTGGCCACCGTTCTCGTTCCTCATCGGTTCCAAAAACCCACTCCAGTTTCCATCTTCCTCCATCACAAATAACAACACATATCATCACAATAATTGCAGAGAAGACGGGCCATATTTTTTTGGCCCGCACTCTCCGCATTAGAGCTGTATTAAGTGGCTCAACGTAATCATGAATCAAAAACGAGTATGGAAGATATTTAAAAACATCAATCCCCACAACCCTCGTCAATCTCTATTCCCAATCCCACAAAATAATTAGAAGCGTAGTACGTGGGAAGTGATAATCAAATAGAAATAAACCCCTACCTCATTCACTTGTTAATGTCGACGAGGTCGCGAGGAAGAAGATGATTCATTGGTAATAGATAGACGTCGGTGTTTTCCTCGATTATCAGTTTGTGCATTTTCCTCTTGCTTGATTCTGAAGAACATTCTTCGATGGCATTCTTTGTTCAAAGAAGAAGTTCATCATTGGCGTTCTTCGTTGAAGAAATTAATCCTCCTAGAGCTCTCTCTTTTTCCAACACAAATGAAAAGGAGTGCCAATATAATTTAACTTAAGAAGAAATTATGTTTGAAAACACACACAAGTTGGAAAAATTAATGTTTAGGAAGTTCAAGAGGATCCTCCCCATTAAAGAGGGAGTTGAGAGTCTTCTCCCCCATTAAGAGGAGACGGGTGGTCCCCGACTCTAGGAATTCAAATTGGGGGTTTATGCTCGGGTGGTCCCCATTATTTTTATTTTCCCACATAAAGACAAAAAAATATCTTTCACCCTCGACCAACTGTGGTTGAGGTAAAGGTATCCTTAAATGAATATCGGCGCTGCGAGTTCAACGGTGTCCTAGGATTTTAATTCCGAGCACCGGTTCAAAAGTTTGAAAAACTCACTCGCACGTTTACTGAACGTACCCAAACAAAAGTTCATAAATTCATTACGGGCACTCCGGGCCTCGGAATCATAGACAGTCAATTTTGGCGGACTCGTAAAATTCTCATATATTTTAAAAAAAAATTACATGGAAATTTTGTGTCTTTATATTCTCCCCACCTCAGGGATTTACATCCCCGTAAGCCACAACTCAAACTAGGTAAACAAGTGGGGGTACTGAGCATGCATCTGGGCCTCCTGCTCCCATGTGCTCTCATGGAGGTTCCTGTCCTGCCAATGAACGCGCACTAGAGGTATCGACCATCCATGAAGGACCCACTCCTACCAATCCTCAATCTCTATTGGAACCTCCATAAAAGTTTCCCCATCGTCGATGTCCATCTCTCCATGGTCGATGATGTGAGAAGGGTCATGTACGTGTCTCCTCAATTGGGATACGTGGATGACGTCATGCACCCAGTGAAACTGAGGTGGAAGAGCTAAGCGGTATGCCACCTCACCAACTATGCTGAGAACCTGAAAAGGTCCGATGAACCTCGAAGATAACTTGCCACCTCGGCCAAATCTCTACAAACCTCATCGAGGTGAAACCCGTAGAAAGACGTGGTCTCTATCCTCGAACTCTAGAGGTCTTCATCTCTTGTCAGAATATGACTTATGTCAGCTATGTGCAGTCTTCATCCACTACTGGATGATTTTCACCTTCTCTATGGTAGCCTGTACCATCTCTGGTCCCACTAGTGTTGACTCCCCTTGGTCAGTCCAGCACAAAGGTGATCTGCAGGGTTGCCTGTACAACACCTCAAAAGGTGTCATCCCAATGGTGGAGTGATAGATTTTGTTTTATGAAAACTCCACAAAAGGCAAGTGATGCTCCCAACTGTGACCAAAGTCAAGGACGCAAGCACACAACATTTCCTCGAGGGTTAGAATTGTCTGTTCGGTCTGGCCATCCATCCGAGGATGGAAGGAAGTGCTCAAACAAAGTTGCGTCCCGAAATCCTCGTGCAACCATTTCCATAGCTGGGAAGTAAAACATATATCACAATCAGAGACAATCGTCGAGGGTACTCCATGTAGCTGCATAATCTCTTACATATAGAGGCGTCTTATGATCTCTACTAAACCCTTCTCTCTGATCCGTAGGAAGTGGGCTGACTTGGTTAGTCGGTCGACGATCACCTAGATAGAGTCATGACCTCTCGATGAATGTGGAAGTTCTGTCATAAAGTTCATGGATATCCCATACCACTTCCACTCTGGGACCTCTAAAGGATAAACCAAGCCTGTTGGTACCTGATGCTCTGCTTTCACTTGCTGAAAAGTGAGTCACTGAGAGAAAAAATCTTCTACTGCCTTCTTCATTCTCGGACACCAGTGTTGTCATTGGAGATCCTGGTACATCTTCTCCACTCCTAGATTTACCACTAGAGGGGATATGTTAAACTCCCTCAATACTTCCTTTTGAATTGATACTGGTACCATGGTGCATCCTATGAAAAGGAAGATGTGCTCCCCACCTTCAGAAAATCCATTAGGTGCATGTCCTATGGATATCTGAGCATGTCGAGCCTCGTAGTTAGCATCCCCATGTTGTGCCTCCCTAACTCACGGAAGAAGTGGGGGAGTGACTGTAAGAGAATGAAGAAAAGCTGCTCTATCTCTATCCACAAAGGAGATCTGCAAAAGGAGTCAGCTGCTCTGTCGCCTCACCTAGGAGCTGTATACCAGATCTTCTGCTGAGTGCATCTGCTACAACGTTCCCCTTACCATGAGTATAGACTATATTGAATTCATGGTTATGGAGGAACTCAAGCCAATATCATTGTCTCAGGTTCAGGTCCTTCTGAGAGAAGATATACTTGAGACTCTTGTGATCAGAGTACACCGTAAAGCGTTCGTCCATCAGATAGTGTCGCCACATCTTCAAGGTGAAGACCATTGCTGCTAACTCCCGGTCAAGGCTAGCATAGTTTTTCCCATGATTTCTCAGCTGTCGAGAACCATATGAGATCACTGCTTGCTCCTTTATCAGGACACATCTGAGCCCGGTCCCTGATGCGTCGCAGTAGACTACGTACCCTACGGCCTCTTCTAGAAGCCTCAAGATGGGGGCACTAGTCGGCCTCTACCTCAGCTCCTGAAAACTCTACTGGAATCTGTCTAACCACATGAAGGGTTTCCCCTTCTTCTTCAACATTGAACATGATGCTGCAACTCTGGAGAAATCTGGAAAAAATCTATGGTAGTATCTATCCAAACCCAAGAAACTATGTACCTATATCACACTTCTAGGTGGCTCGAAAGCCAGTACCACCTCAATCTTCACTGTATCCACTGCAACTCCAGCCTCAGATATGACATGTCCTAGAAAGTGAACCTCTCAGATCCAGAATTGGAACTTCAAGAGCTTACCAAAAAGCTGGTTCTATCGGAGTGTGTTGAATACTACCAGCAAATGATAGGAATGCTTCTCCTCAGTAGTCGATTAGATCAGAATTTCATCGATGAAGACTACTACAAAGCGATCAAGGTATGGAGAAAAGATCATGTTCATGAGTCCCATGAACACTGTTAGAGCATTGGTTACACAGAATGGCATAACTAGGATCTCGTAGTGGCTGTACCGACATATGAAAGTCATCTTCTGCACATCTTCATCTTGTACACTGAGCTGGTGATAGCCTGATCTGTGGTCTATCTTCGAGAACCACAGTTCTCCCTTAAGCTGATCAAAGAGGTTTTCAATCCTCAAGAGTGGGTACTCGTTCTTCACGGTCACCTGGTTCAGGCGCGGATAGTTGACATAGAGTCTCAAGCTCCTATATGCCTTCTTAACGAACAGAATCGGGGCTTCCCATGGAGATACATTGGGTCGGAAGAATCCCTTTCCCTGTAAGTCCTCTAGCTGTACCCGCAGATCATGATGCTCTGCGGAAGCCATCTGATATGCTGGTGTAGATATCAGTGTTGTCCTAGGGTACATGTCAATGTAAAATTACACCTCTCTATGAGGAGGTACACCCAAAACATCATCAGGTAAGACATATGCATATTGGTCCACCACTACAGGATAACTCAGACTCTCCATATCAACCGCTCCTAGGTTAAGGCAAGCCAACTGATGAGTGATCTGCTATACCCTCCTACGAGTAAGTCCGTCTTGTGCTGAAAAGGCTCCCTTCTCGCCGGTGAAGGTAAACCTGGTCCCATCCATGTGGACACACCACACATTACACCTAATACAGTTAATCTGAGCATGTACTGTAGATAACCTTTCTATACCCAAGATGGTTTCATAAGGCCTTGACGCTGCTACTAGAAGATCCCAACCAATTATCTCGCCTCCTAGAGTAAGATCGCACTGCCAGAACCAGTGCATAATCATCAAATTTGCTCCCGTAGGAGTCTCTAGCCATAAGGATTGAGCCAATAGCTCAATCAGAATCTCCGAGCTCCGAACGAGGGCAATGTCAATAAAATAATGTCTGGAACCTATGTCTTTGCGTACTACAGCTAAGGTGGAGTAGACACATATCATACCTCGTATCATCTCTAGAGCGCCATGATCATAGGCCTCAGCTTTCTGGAGTTGAGCTCTCCCCTTTCCACCTTCTCCCTGCAGTCGGGGTGGACCTCCTGGTGGTGGTGGTAGTAACATCTCAAATCGTCACCCACTGCCAGCTGCACGACCAGATCCTCTGCCACGTCTGCTTTCTCCCTACGGACCTCCTCGTTCAAACCTTTATCTCTGCATGGGAAGTCCTTCAACTGTCTGTCGATCATCCTCATGACGGGTCAGACAGTCACAAGCCATGTGACCCAGCCCACCGCATGTGTAACACAGCATATTTCTTGCATGACTAGCCCTGTCTCGAGTGCTCTGCACAACTGACCCAGAATCATGCGGTCATCCACCTGTAGGTCTGGTGCTCTTGGACCTCTGTGACATTTGTCTGCTTCCGGCTGCAGAAGACTCCACTATGTGACGTCCGGTGGTGGGTCCTGCTGCTGGTGACTACTCAGCAAGAAAACTCTCCACTGAGAGGGCTTTCCCTAACACCCCCGCCTGTGTCGGGATGCTAAGAGAAATCATCGAAGCCATGATCTCTCACCTGATCCCCTGATCAAAGATTCAGGCCCTGAAAAATGGGTTTCGCACCATATCTGTGGAGTATCATGAGAGGTCAGTGAACCTCGTTGAGTATTGAGCTATAGTCATTCTGCCCTGATACATATGAAGTAGCTCCTATATGTGAACTACACGAAGAGTCATTGGGACAAACTCTGCCGAAAACAGGCTCTCGATGTCTGCCCAGAGAAGCATCACCATGTCATGAACTTGGAGCATCAAGATCCACCATCTGTCTATTGTTTCCTATAGAAGGATGGAGGCAAGGATCACCATGAGATCAACTAGTGTCCCAAATAGTTGGAAGACTCTCACTACAGCCTACAGCCAATCCTCAGCTGCCTCTGGGTCCATCTTTCCCCTGAACCTGGGTGACCTCTGGTGCTGGAACTAATGCAATGCACTGAAGCGGTGTGTACTCTCTACTATTGGGGCTAGTGGAATTGGTGTCCCAATGGGTAATGGTACCATTGGTGCCACCCCTGGTGCATCTACTAGAAGATGGCCCTGCACCGAGGCCTTGTCTCTCGATGGATTGTCAGTGCGTACTACTCTCGGAACCCTAGCTGGCTTTCTACGTGAAGGCATCCTGAAAAAAAAAACAGGTGCACCACGGTCAATAAGCTATACCTGGTGAGCTAACTCAAAGGGGTCACAAAGAAAACTCTTGAAAACACACACACAATCAGTGTTTTCATGCACTGAGTTGGAAATCATATTTCAGGGTCCTGGTGTATGGATTCGTCGGTCTCCGCACCAACACTAGATTCCCTAATCTGATAACCACACTCACTACACTTAACACTATTGTTGTTAAAAGAAATATAAGAGTCCTAGGTTATATAGTAGAACCTACTCCTCTGATACCAATTAGTCACGACCTATCCCTCAGGGCCCGTTCCATAACTAACTCCAAGCCTGCCTTCCATAGGCTAGGGACTGGAAACTAGCACCAAATGCGTATTCCCTAAAACTGTGAAGACATTTCCTTTATAACTTGTAAACACATGCAACCAATTACACAATAAGATACAAACGCAAGTCAACTATATTGCAAAAGGAGTGCTTAAAGTAAAAGGGGATGAAATACAAGCCCAATAGTAATAGTACAAGTACAAACGAAATACAATACTACTAAAGAAAATGAAAGTTAGCTACTGGGTCATCCTCCGGGTTCCTACCTGAAGGGTAGGTATAGATCACCTCCTCAGCACTCCACATATACCCGTCTCCTCTGCGTACTGACACACCGTATGGTCCACCTCCGAGCACCGTCCAGTCCCGGTGGAGGTGTCGGCCGCTATTCCCGTGCCTAATCAGTGCCAAAACCACCACTCTGGTTTCTGTCTTCCTCCATCATAAAGAACACCACATATCATCACAATAATTATGGAGATGACGGGCCATGTTTGTTTGGCCCGCACTCTCTACATTAGAGTGGTAGCAAGTGGATCAACATAATCATGAATCAAGAACTAGTATGGAAGATATTTAAAAACATCAATCCCCAAAACCCTAATCAATCCTTATTCTCAATCCCGCAAAATAATTAAAAGGGGAGTACATGGGAAGTGATAATCATATAGAAATAAACCCCTACCTAATTCGCTTGTTAATGTCGACGAGGTCAGGAGGAAGAAGACGAACCATTGGGAATTGATGGACAATAGTGTTGTCAGAGTTTTCCTCAATTTTAGGTTCGTGCGTTTTCCTCTTGATTGATTCTGAAGAACATTCTTCATTCACAGAAAAAGTTCTTCATTGGAATTATTCGTTCAGAGAAGAAGTTCTTCATTGGTGTTCTTCATTGAAGAAAGTAATCCTCCAAGAGCTCTCTCCTTTTCCCACCCAAAGGAAAAGTGGTGCCAATATAATTTAACTTAAGAAGAAGTTATGTTGGCACACACACACAAGTTGGAAAAATTAATGTAAAGGAACTTCAAGAGGCTCATCCTCATTAAAGAGGGAGTTGATAGGTTTCTCCCCCTTTAAGAGGGGTCGAGTGGTCCCCACCTATAGAAATTAAAATTGGGGGTTTATGCTCAGGTGGTCCCCACCACCATAACCCACACATTGGAGGTTTCAAGAATAAAAATAAATTGTTAAATAATATTATTTTTATTTTCCCACAAAAATCCCAAAAAATATCTTTCACCCTTAACCTACTGCGGTCGAGGTGAAGGTCTCCTGAAGAGAATATTGGCACTGTGAGTTCAATGGTGTCCTCATATTTCAATTCTGAGCACTGGTTCAAATGTTATAAAAAACTCACTTGTACGTTTACTGAATGTACTCGAATAAAAGTTTAGAAATTCATTCCGAGCACTCCGGGCCTCTGAATCATCCAACGTCAATTTTTGTGGACTCGTAAAATTCCCATATATTTTTAAAAATTACATAGAAATTTTGGGTCTTTACATTACACATTGGAAGCTAAGTAAAACCTCAAAGACATGCCTCTGTCATAAGAAACCCCACAACTGATGTGGGATGCCTCAGGTTATGTTCCCTTGAGATGCCCTCTTATGAAGAAGAATATAGGTTCCCTAATGTCCACACATCCAAAAATTCCCCTACATGCCTGATGTTGTCATCTACTCTAACCAAAGGTTACTACCATGTCAAGACCCCATGGAATGTCTTGATGGAAGTCGTGTAATTAACCAGCATTCACAAAGATATGGTACAAGAACGAGATTCATGAACCACGACTCAAATATATGAGGGAGACCTAAACTAGGTGATGAGTTCCGATGAGGAATCCATAGAAGGAGGAACCAACATCCCATCATCCTATTTCGATCAAGTAGCAAACATCCCTGAATAAGGAATGGATTCCACCCACCTTCAGAAAGTAGAAATGTGGGGAAAAAGTTGAGCATCCTTTGAATAAGAGATAAATGAACGCCCCAAAAAAAGCATCGGAAATAGGGTGTTATCTATAATCCCTAATGGTGGAATAGAATTATTTGACACTTCATTTTCATCTATAGGTTTGGGTTGAAGTTGATCCTCATAACTCCAAAAATTTTCTATAGGAGATCTGATAGAATTATCACTTGATATTGAATTAATATCTAAATTGGAAAGTTCATCCTCTAGATTTTATAAAGGTGTCTTAGGTTCATGTAGATCTATCTCATCAAATTTAACATGTAAGAATTCTTCCACATTCATAGTCCTTTTATTGAACACCCTATATGATTATTTAGATGTGTAATATCTCAGGAAAAATTATTAATCACTCTTGGATGAAAGTTTATCTAAATTCTATTTTTTATTAAGTATAAAAATATTACATCAAGAAAACTCTTAAGTATATAAAATATTTTTTCTACCATTCCATAACTCATATGGGGTTTCCTTTAAAAGTGGTATATTTGTAATCTATTAATTATATAAAAAGTTGTATTCATAGTCTATGGAAAAAAATAAATAGAAAGGTCATACTCATTTTTCATGGTTCAATAAATATCTTGAAAGGTTATATTTCTTCTTTCTACTACACCATTATTTTGGTGGGTCTAAGGATTAGAAAAGTTGTGACTATAGACATGTTTTTTGAATTAAAATTCAATTTCTTGATTTTCAAACTCTTAGGCAGGATCACTTATTAGGGTTTTTATTCTAATTAGACTAATATTTTATACATATTTAGAATATTTTGCAAAAACATGAAATACCTCCACTTTATGATCATGAATAAATAGTCATTCAAATCTTGTATGGTCATCCACTATAGCATAAGCATAACATTTATACTAAAATTTAATCTCTATACATTCTAAAAAAGTCCATGTAAAATAACTATATGGGTTGAGAAGTTGAAACTTCTTTCTTTGGTTTGATAGATATTTTATGTTATTTTCATTTTTGACAAGGTTTATAGACTTTATCTGTTGGGAAATCTAGTTTTGAATGATTCTTGACTAAACCTATCCTAGTTTTATTTCTTTGTGATTGTATATTGAATTAATTTAGAATCTCATGTTAATTCGATGATTATTTATAAAATGTAGTTAAATAAGGAATATTATGAAAAAAAATGTAGTCAAATATAAAACATGTACATTATCTTTTCATAGATCCATGAAAACTAAAACATGCTTAGAATCCAAAATCAAGAAGGCATTGTTGTTAAACATTAAATGGTAACTATAAACATGTAATTGTGAGATTCTAAGAAGATTGTTTTTTAATTAATATAAAAATAATGCATTATAAATTAGAATTTTACTAGAGTTCTTGATTTTTATGAGTCCAATTATTTTCCATTTGGTGTGGCCACCAAATTTGACATGTCCACCATCAACTTTGGTAAGGTTTTTAATGCTCATTTTCTCTCTATTAATGTGTATTGAACATCAACTATCCAAATGAAATTGTTTCTTAAAGGAACATTTCAATATGTTTTCCTACATAAAAAAGGTTACAATAAAAAATTATTTTGGTATCTATATTTTCATGGGTCTAGAAATGAGGGTAATAAGAGATTTATGAATACATACATACTTAATTAGATTCCTATAAGAAAACCATATATTATCATAGATAAAAAAATATATTAGGTCTATAGGAGTAAGTGTTGTTTAAAAATATGGAACTATAACCTAAGAAACATTTATTTTTATAAATCATTTTCGGTTTAAGTTGATAACCTATTCATGTACTGTATTTAGGTGTGAATTTCATTCTAATAATTAGAATAATAATTTCACAACCATTATTGAATCATTATATATACTTCTTAAGTTTCTAATTTTACATTATTTTCATTATTTTCTTTAATATTTGATCATTCATATCATTTTCTATAGAAAATTAGTTTTTAAGTGAGAAGAAAAAGCATTATGCTTCTTTAAACATTTTTAATTAACCTTAAGTTCATTGAATGCCTCTTCCAACATATTAAAATATTCAAATAAATCATCATAGTTAATATTTCTATCCTTGTTTTTAAAATAATAAAAATTAATAATATTTTCAGAAAATACATGTAAAATATTTGATACCTCCTAAGTGTTTATCATGAAACACATATTTAATCTACAATTTATGTCTTCTATGATATAATCAGAATAACTTGAACTATCTTATAAAGCACTCTAGATGTATTTAATATATTTTTTATATTTTTTACCTTTGTACTCCTACATTTACTTATAATTTAAACTAGTGAAGTCTACATTAATGTTTCCTTTTCTTTTACAATCATAGTAGGTCACATCATTATTGTAATATTCTATTTTCCAATTTTCCTCCAATTTACTCTATTTTCAAACATTCCTATTTAGTTTTATTTCTAAAATAGTTTCCTTTTCTTAAGAATTTTTTTAATCATCTGGAAGCTGATTTATTTCATCATTTTTTTCTAAGGGATAGTTATCATTAATTTAACTTTAATCTTTGATCATATTTTTTTGTTTTTCATCAAAATTAATAAAGTTTATTGCCTTCTTATTTGGTTCGTATACTTCCTATTTCATTACATATAGTTATTTTATGTACATTATTATTTTCCCAATGATTTTCATCACTAGTATTGTACTAATATCAACATATTTTTTGATGGACATAGACGTTCTTCGCTATATTTTAGGTAAACATATAAAGAGTCACATGACTTTATCTTTATTAGTAATTTTATGTCCTAGTGCATGCATAGTGTTAAATATCTCATTAAACCTAAGATAAATATCAGAAATAGATTCCTTATGATTTATATTGAAAGTATGATATTTAATATTATAAGTATTCAAACACATTTCTTTGATATTTAAATTTCATTCACTTGATCTAACAAGAGTGTCCCCTATTTTAGAAGTAGTTAAACTGGGAGATATTTTATTAAATTAATATTATCCAAAATTAAAAAAAAATCATTAATTATATTAAAATTATAATCACATTTATCTTTAGTTACATAAGTCAAATCATTTCTAGTACCTTTAGGTTTCTCATTTTTATCCTGAATAATAAATCAAATATCAAATCCCATCTTCTTTATATGAATTTTCATTTTTATCTTCCATCGATAAAATTTGGTTCCATTAATATAAGGAGGTTTATTGTGGTATTTCCTTCAAGATTATTTTGTCTATAAAGATATAAATTTGTATCTAATAGAAATTTAATATAATTAGTAAAAATAGAATCACAGTAAAAAGTGTTTTAAATATCTTATCATACCAAATGTTGGTTTGAGTGGAACTCTTATGTGGGGGTGAAGTGATTTTCTAATTAAAATTCCTTTTAAAAAAAAATTTAAAATGAAAATACACCAATTTGATAAAAAAATAAAATTTAACAAAAATAGTTGAATTTTATAATTTTTACTTTAAAAAACTTCTAAAAATATAGATCAAATTCCAGTTAAAATACTTTTAAAAATACATTAACATATGAATCTAATTTATTATATCTAACATTATATATATCACTAGTTTAAGTTATCTATAAAATTCATGTTTTATTTAAAAATTTTGAATAAAAAACTTTTTTATTTTTACCATAGTAAAAACAAGAAAAATAAATCACAATAAATAAAAAATAGTTGAATTTAAACAAGGGTTCACTCTCACCCAGAGACTTAATCACCTATACATTGAAATCACATATTTCCAAGCAATTAAGTATATAACAAATTGATCCACATCCTAGATCAACTTATATATAATATCATATAAGTTTTTCTAAGAACAAAGTTTATTCCACAATTCCTCATGGGTTTAATGAATTATAACAACCACATAATGAAATTACAGGTCACACAGAACCAATCACATAGTTATATGTGGGAGTTCAAATGTTAATATTTTTAAGAGAGTTTCTAAAACTATCTAGTTTAGTAAAAGATTATGTGATTAGAGATAACTAGGTAAAAGAAAACAAAACACATAAAACATATTATAAAATAGAAAGAGAAAAAATTGAGAGATGAAAAATTATACTACTACTCGATCTAATAAACTTAGGTTTTTCAAATGTATTTCAAATTATCTTTGTAAATCCTCACACAAGTACTGAGTAAGTTCCAAAAAATAGAGTTTTGTAGATTTCTAGAAAATAATTTTTTCTCTATTAGCCAAAAAAATCCTAAAACCTATCTATTTTTATTTTGGTCTCAATATATTTATTACTATATTTATATTTATATATCATATACATGAGGTTCCTATGAATTTATATCCTTTATTTTAGTCCAATTATCCTTTGAAAGAGAAAAATATAAAAATTTGGATCCTTTTACTAAGGGATATATCAGAAAATGTATAAATTTTTATTTTAAAATTTTAATGGATTTGTTTAAAAATAATCATATTTTAATCCATGTGGCTTTGAAAATAGTAAATTTTTTAATATAACTTTTTTAAAATTAGTTAGGAATTAATAATGAATAGCTACGATAACTCTCTGGGGGTAGAAAGATCAAGAAGTATAATCATTAATGGGATCTTCTTGATCTAATGGTAAAATCCTTTGTAATAAACTATAATTTTGACTATATATCATAGAGATACCACAACCCATTGGTAGAACCACTTAGTGAACTAGTGTTAGCTTCACTAGATGGTAAAATCACTTCAACGGTAGATACTCTTGGTAGTAGTTATATCTTTTCTTTAATTGTATCCCTAGTAAATGGTAAGATTATTTAACAGTAGAAACTTTAAAATATAAGTAGCACCAAGCAATATTTTCATATTATCATGGTATATTATAGATAAATGGCGGTCAATACACTCCATAGTAGCACAAACTGATGATAGATCCTAGAAATTAAAAAATTAAACTAGTTGTAGCTTGAATAACTAATAGAATTTTAGGGTGGGAGATTATTAAACTAATGGTTGATGGGTATGATAGAATAAAGCACTAATACATTTCAAAATTTAGTAAGAAAACAATTTACAATCAAAAAACATTAAACTTATTAGTAATATAATCAACATTATTTAAGATCATTAAAATGAATAGGTTCTTAGACTAATCCAACAATGATCTTGTTTTGTTCTTGATAATAAATGAAAAAACTTATTTATCTATATTTATTGTTATCAAAAAAGAATAGTTATACCCCAAGGTGGATGCCTGTAATAATTAATCACTTATTAATATTCTCTTAGAGATGATTTTTCAATTCCTACAACTCAATCGAGGCCATTTTATGTGGATTCTATGATATATGTGTTGAAATGGGTATGAGTTTAATTGGAAACTCAACATCACAATTCAGAAGAATATTATGTAATCCTTCTAGAAATACATAAAAATATATTTTATAATAGGAATATCATCGATGATTAGTTTTTTCCCAACCATCTAAGATAAATACCCACTTTGAATAGGAATCAAGACCCATGAAATAGATGCAATTTCCATTGGAAGTTTAAATTTAAATGTGCATCGATATAAAATCATATATTGGTTTTGAATATCAAATTTTCCTACCTTAATAAAAAATTTATTTGGTAAATATATAAATAAATCCAATCCATGCCCAAAATCAAATCAAATTCAAATAGTTGAAGAATAAAAATATTTATAGGGAGAACATTCCCACAAACATCTATTGTGGACTACTAACATGAATGAGATGCGATCATGTTAATAGTAAGAGTGTTTAATAATATATTATTATATAATCATTTAGGATCAAATTTTATACCCTTATAAAATTATTTAGATATAAAATTGTGTGTATAATGAGAAAGAAATGAGATATTAGCAGTTCTAGAGTTGATGGTATGTGTACCTTTCACCACTTCTTTATCACACATCATATTGAAAGTAGTGATCACATAATATTTCCCTTTTTTCTATGTTCAAGAGGTTTCTAATGTTGATCATCATCATTACACCTTGGTTTGAATCACTAGGTAGCATAATGTCCATACTTCTTACAATTATAGTATTAAAGAGTAGGTGGTGCATTCTGTGGAGATTTATCTCCATTTAAATCCATAGGTAACTTCTTTCCCTTACATTGGAATTTGATTTCCCAATAGACATTTTTTATACACTTAAATTTTTTAACATATCCCTTAATGAAATTTCCACTATACTACTTTTCACACTTGTGGGAAAAAGGAAAACTCATATTCTTCCCTCCTAGGTTTTTTATTATAATTTTATATGAATTGTATCTTTTCTTCTTATCAAAAAAATGAGATTGATGTGTGGCTCCGATTTCCATTTCCACCTTGATAAAAAATTGAATTATTTATTCATAAATACTGATGTATCTAAAGAATAATGCCCTTCATAGATCTAGTTTTAAGACATTGAAAAATCAATCAATATTACTTTCCAATTCAATAATAATACTAGAAGCATACCACATAAGTCTTCTATAATTTGTGTCATAGATACCAATTAATTCGTCATATTTTTCCTTAAACTCATGAAATTCATTCTCTAAATTCTTATGATGAATATGGAAAAATTTACTTATTGAAAAATATGCTCCTAAACTTATCCCACTCCATGGAGTCAATATTTTCTCATTGACTATTATTATTTATATGCGTTCACCATTGATCTGCTTCACCTTTCGAATGATAAACATATAAGATCACTATTTCATGTTTTGTGTAGTAAATAATGGATAATATATTATTAGTTATACTTATTCATTTCCTAGAAATTATTGGACCATAAGATCCTTAAAAGAATGTGGGAATTTATTTATGAATTACTTAACAGTAAATTTTTCCTTCCTTTTCTCATTTTGATGCTCGATATGATTCTTGAAATGAGAAAGTCTCATAAGCATAGAAACATGATTTTAATTCCAGCTCTTATAACATTATGTTTCTTAGTGGTATAATCATTCTATTTTCCATCACATTCAGTGTTACCATAGTTCCTTCTAGTTCTAGCTATTGACTGAAACCTAAGAAATAGTAATAGCAACAATATTTGTAGTGTAAAATCATATAATCATGAAAATCATTTATATGATTTCTAAATAATTACACATTATTTTCAATATATTACACAATTCGTTTACCCTAGGTCATACATGGTCATTATCTATTCAAAATGTCTATTTAACAAAATGAGAATTAACATAACCATTTTTTCTTTTATGAGACATTATGATGGATTTGAATATAGATTCAATAAAAAGAACAAGGTTTCATGATTATATGGTTTTCATACATGGTTATTATATGAAAAATATCATGAATAACCATAGTTGAATAAAATGAAAGGGTCTATTAAAAAATATCATATAATTTTCTTCATTGTAAATTCAAGAATAAACAATCTTGATTGGAATGAGATTGTGAAATAAACCATTAAAATGATCATTACATTGATGTGAGTATTAATCAATGAATTGATTGCGTGTATCAAATATAAAACAATATAAAACAAGTTTAAATAAAAAAAATATAAATTAAAAAGTAATTATAAATATAATAATAGAATATCAATGAAATTAAGAATTAATATAACCTAATGAAAATAAATTTAGTTATGCAATTTCCTTACCACTTGTTAACTTTAATTTTAAATCCCCTTAGATGAAATAATTAAAATTGAAACTTAATATACCCTGAATGATGAATTGATAATTATTTTATAAAAATTATGTAGTATATAAACAATATAAAATAAATTAGGTCAATAACAATACAATATGACTCAATGAAATTAAATTGAGACGAAATATCTTACCACACACTTTCCTTGGGGTCATACATTCTTTAACCTACTGTAGAGTGGTTTTAATAATGTTATTAACATAAACCAGATTAATATTTATGATATTATATATGATTCTTTTACATCATCTTATTACCTTTTTTTAATAATATTTCACTACTTGCATTATTTCAGTTGTTAATGGCCTTGTTTTTGGAGTATGTTTTGACTTGTTATTTTTCTGTTCCTCTTAATTAGATCAGGATTTAATAATATTAATAATGTAAAACATGATATAAATATCATATATATTCATTATATATTTGTTTATAATAATCTAAAAATTTTTGAGATAGAAAATGAAAGACACCATTCATGGAGACGGTAGGTCATACGTACACATGAACATTATGTTAATTTTCTTGTCATATTGAAAGAAAAGTTAATGATAAATAAATAAATTAAAATTATATTATCTTTTTTATTTCATATATATGACATATTTTTATTAAAATTTTCCTTAATACATTCTATGTAAGGCGTGAATTAATCGCATTGCTTTGTGAGGAGGCAGTTCTTCATACACACGAGCAATGTTATCGTATTCCCAGAATGTGGAGAGCATGAAGGTATGTGTGATATATTAAATATATAAGAATAATATAAAGATAAATATCATATATATCATATATTGACAATAAATTCATAGTTATCCTCAATCTTGGTAGGTGGCAATGTAATCAAAAATGACATTGGTTCCCAAAATGGTTGTCTATCGTATACATAAAGGATGACTTCGTAACCCATTTGATAGATTTTTGTAAAGTTTTAAGTAGTAAAATTAATATAAAAACATATTAATATATTTAACATACTTATTTTGTGATAAAATCATGTCATAATTGGAATTTAAGTATGTGTAGATGGAAATAAAATAAAAAATCCTTTAAAAGAACATTATATGTTCTTCAAGTCTCCTCTATAAGTTTTCACTAAAACCATAAAAGGTTTAATTTATGCCCAAAATAAGGAATATATAATGAGTTTTAAAAGGTTTTTAAGTTATTAGGGTTGGTATTGGCCAAACAAAAGTAGTTTTATGGTTATAATATGGGATGAGAGTGGGTGGCCTTTTATAAGCGGCAGAGAGGACACACTTAGTTTTTTTGAATAGTATTGAGTTATTATACATTTGAATCATGTTAATAGGCTCCCATAATGGAAAAATATTGATACTATAATTTATAAGGTAAAAATATGTCGCTAAATATATTTTTTAAATGTTTCTAGTCCATTTCCCCTTTTGTTTAATGTTTAGTCTCTCGGTAAACTTGGTTTTCTCTTAATCGATGTAATTAATCTTAACTATTTTCACGATTCACTTTGGCAAAAAATTAAGTTCAACTTATTATAATTTAAAAAAATTATTATTAAAAATATTTAATCCACTTTTCCAAATTCAATTAACATATGTGGAAAAAATTAATTTGAAATTAATCTCACAGACTGAATGAGAAAGTGGGTTTTTAAAGTGAAAATATTCAGAAGCATACTACGTTTTTATATCTAAATTCAATATAAAAAATATTTTAATGAACTAAATTTTAATAATATATGTATAATTGATCTAATTTTACTTTAAAATAAATATAAAATATAATTTAACATTTTAAATTATTTAGATGAAAAATCAGTTTTCAATTAAAATTTAGTATTTTTCACTATTCATCAAAAAATTAAACTTCTCAAAAAATACCAAAAAATCACACAAAGATAATATTGAAATTATTATTTAAAAAATGATGTTTATTTATGGAAATAAAATTTATAAAATTTTCAAAATTTATTTTTGAAACAGGTATGCCATTAAAAGGCGGTTAAACTACCTTTAGAAAAATACAAATTTATTTGCATAAAATTAGATATGTTTTTATCTTATTCCTATAAAATATTTTTGATAAAAGTGAAAATATTATTGAATTTATAATATATAAATTTAATTTATTTCATCCAATAATAGTAATTAATTTATTTTATTAAGAAAAAAAATCCTCTAGCGCATAATAATAGTTTTTTATAAATACATTTCTTTTATATTAAATTAGTTTTTTATTCATATATAATTAATTTGTAAACAATGAATTAAATGATATATTTTCATAATTTATTTAATATTATTCATAACCTCAAATTTAAAATATTATAACTAATTTTATTTTTAAATAATAATATTAAGAGTATTCGGTAAAACTCTATCTTGTGTGTAACATAGGATATCAAGGACAGTAATTATTGCGTATAACATAAGATAACTCAGTGTTACATACAATCAAAGCTATATAATAAATTTAATTTAATTAAAATAGTAAATATATCATAAATTTTCATAATGTTATAATATTTTTTACACTTGATGATGTGTGTTATACATGTTATCGATTATGATGTTCATATTTTAAAATTTCATAGTGTTTCATTCTCCCCACCTTATATAAATTTCATCCATGAGATTTAAACAATATATTGGTAATATAGGGTTTGATATTTGAAAATTAATTTTTTGGAAACCCCATATAGTGAAAATATTTGGTAAAACATTCACTTAATAAGAAATAATGGGAACTATGAAGGTAATTTCGAATAACACGTATCTAGGTTCCTATTTTCAAGAACATCAATAGAATGTGAAGATATGTACATAGAGGAAAGTCATAAATAATTATAGAGAGTGATTTATGTCATTTATCACAATCAAGTGAATGATTAATGGAAAGTTGAGTTCCTCAAATCCATAAATATAATCGGTATGAAAAGTTCACTGATATCATCAGAAGTGATTTTAATAGGATGGAATTTTATTTCAAGATCCTTTTTATAAAGTTTCGTAATTATTTTATTATCTATGAATATAAGAAAATATACTTACTTAATATATTTATATTTTATAAACACAATTTAATCCTTTGGTTTTTATTTGATCCATTTCCATTTTATCCATTACTTGAAGAAATGAATAATAAAAAATGATTTTTTTGCCCAAAGCACTAAAATTTACATTTAACAGATATTAAGATCCATAAAATAAGTCTTTATGTATATATTTGACTATTTTTCAAACTAATATGCTTAGCACAAGTTATCTAATATAATAAATTAATCTCTAAATGGTAAAACCACTAGTTCATCGTTAATATTTATTCATCATTTTTTTAGCTAACAGAATGAAATGTTAACCAGTACATAATATAGGCTAGTGGTAGGTATAAAATTATTATTATACTTTAGTCATGGGTGAAAGCCCCACAGCCTTATCAGATGAAATTGGTTGTCACCCTACATGTAGGTTGTCCTTTTTCAAAATCGATATTAATATAATTACTATAATGTTCCAAAAACAATATGATGGAAATCCATGAAATAAAATTAATCATTAAATAACCTTTTTTATATGATTTTTAATACAAATAGTTTTTTTATAAAGATTAACAATATTATTGGAATATTATTATAATATAAATAATGATAATATTAACCATACAGGGTTTCTATACCTTTAAACTTATGTCTATAAAATGAAAATGAAATATTCCTCAAATAATATTTCCACTAAATCATATAATAGCTATAAATTTCTGAAAAATATCCTTAATATTGCTAAATTCCAACCACCTAAGACTTAAAAAGTGGTTTTAGTAATTTGAACTTATGATAAATATTAGACAAATTAACCCATAATGGTATTCATAACTCTTAATTTAATAAAGATATATATGATTCTAACACAATACAAAGATATTTCATGATTCTAATAATGAAAATTCCATTGGTAAAGATAAATATATAATTTTATTCGTGAATCCAAATATACACATACTTCATCCATTTTATTTTTACATAGGTCATTCCTTAGTCTAAGGTTTAACATTGGTCATTCATTGTCATCATCAATTAATATCCTTCATAATGTTTTGTAAAAAAATATGAATTATCCTAAGCATATACCTTATGATTTTTAAACCAAGTACCCTATAAGGCTCATTATCATGTACCAAGTTATGTTCGAGTCAAGCCTAATGCACCCTTTTTTTGATTCATTACCACTTTTGTACATTTTTTCCACAACCACATCCCATTTTAGTATCTATAAAGATATTTAATTCCAAAAAAACACACAATTTATACCTTAACAAAACCTTAGGATGTTCTTATATACTTATCCTTTAATTCTATCATAGGTCTGTGTTTCCTAATCTATGTTTTCTTATATCAAGTTTCTAAGGTTTCTATTAAACATGATATAATACCAACAATAAAAACCCCAACCACAGTAGTCCAGATCCATTTCCTACTACCATTACATTTTCATAAGATAAATGTAAAACACATCCCAATATATATAATAGTTTAGTAGTATTGGTAAACTAGATGCATATATGAGTCTTTTATTGTAATTGAGTACACAAATGAAAACAATTTTTTTAGAATGGTTTTATTATTTTTAGAATATCCTTTCATATCAGTCATTGTAAAATTCATGGGATCTTGAAGAAAGGAAACAAAATAAGGGTGAGCTCAAATTCTCAGTAAGGGTTAAGTATATTATATGAAATAATAAATAAATGCGAAAAATAAGCATGGAAAGATAAATAACTTATCGCACATGACATTTAAATAACAGATAAGGGAAAATCAATATTGGAAGTTAAATAACTAATTACACATGCCTTTTAAATAATTTTATTTGTAAAAATTAATATAGAAAGTAAATTAACTAAGAACACGTGCCATTTAAAAACTGGATAAGGAAAAATAAATATGGAAAGTTAAACAACTAAAAACACATGCCATTTAATCAATGAACTGAAAATGAAAGGAATCCACAGATAATATAAAATTTAAAGTCTCCATAATAGTAACAAATTATTTCTAAATGAATTAATTACTTAAATATTGGACACTAGGTTTACCAGGTACATGGTACCTTTACCGTTAAGAATTATCCCAAGACAATTTAAAATATATTGGGTAAAAACCAAATTTACTAATAATAGACAACTGATTCATCCCTTGATACTGCTGATGCATCAAGGGGGTATCAATAATTGGGTCCCATCCATGTCATACCATTCCAAGTCATTCCTTGTATATCAAATAATCTATTTAATTCATATACAATATTCCTTATCAAATATCTATATCGAGTAAAAAAATACGAATTTATAAATATTTCCCCATATAAAAAATAATATTCAATATAGAAACTATATGGAAAAATGTTATATGGTTTAGGAAATAAACATATACATTATAAATAATATGGATTTTTAGGGTAAATTTAATTTTCAATGGAAAGAGAGTAATTCAAGGGAAAGTTAAAGACTACAATAATGATTCAAGGAAGTGAATGTCAATACATTCCTCGGTCAAAATGATCTTAAACCATCCAGAGTAATAATAAGGATGGTATCAATACAAAATATACCCATTAGAGTAATAATACAGGGTCTTTACATTTATGAATAGAAACACCATAAAAGTATCTTTAAAACATTCTTGAGGAAAATATCCATTTCATTTTAAAAAAAATTAAAAATCATTTTCTTTGAAAATAACTATTTATAATAAAATTTTATAAGAAATTTTGAAAATAATTTTCTTTCAATATAACCTTTAAAAAATATAAAATAATCTTGAAATAATTTCAATGGTCATGATGGGTATAAATTTCATTCATGTTGAACATGTTAAAACAAATTGTACTTTCATATTTTGGTAAAATCCAAATATGAATTATTTTGAAGAAAATATAGAGATTCCATTGAAAGATTTTCTAAATAGTAAAAAATGGTGAAAATTAATCTAATAAATCATTTTTAAAATATTGAAACATTTTGGAAAACATTTTTAGGAAAAAAAAATTTAGAAGAAAACTTAATTTGGACCAAATAGGGAAATGAAGTCAGATTTTCTTGAATTTTTTTTAAAACATATGTAGTACCATAGAGTGGAAAAATAGTACAATTAAATAAAAAATATCATAAATAACCTGAGGATAATAAAATGAAATTTTTTCTTAATAAATTGTTATATAATTTCCTTTATTGGAAATTCAAGAATAAAAAATCTCTATTAGAATTAGATTGTGAAATAAACCCTTAAAATGATCATAACATTGAAGTGAGAATTAAAAAATGAGTTTATGGTGTGTATAAAATATAAATCCACATAAAATAATTGGAAATAGAAAAATAGATATTTAAAATTCATTATACACATAATCTTAGAATATAATGTAAAATGAATATGTAATATTACCAAATGAAAATAAATTGAGTTATAAAATTTATTTACCACTTGGAAACTTTAGGATCAAATACCATTAGATGAAATAATTCAAACTGAAACTTAATATACCATTAATAATGAATTATTCATGATATTACATGTAAAAGGTTCAATATATACACCATATAAAATAAATTAGGATGATAACAATAAAATATTCCTCGATGAAATGAAATTGAGACAAAATCCCTTATCTCGTGATTTCCTTTTGGTCATAATTTCTTTAAATTCGTGTATAGTGGTTACAAAAAGTTATTAACTTATAACATATTAATATGTATGATATTATATATGATTAGGTTATAACATCTTTTTTTATGAATCACCCAATGGTTCTATATCTAAAAGGACCTGCTTCTTAAAGGGAGATGTTCATTAGAAATTCTAACCAATGATACTTATGAACTTGCATTGGTCAAAAGGATGGGAGGTTAGACTCATTACACCCCTTTTATAGGAATTATTTCATACTATGTGAGTCTATTATATATTTAAGATATGTTCATGAATCATTTATTAATTCCCAAGTATGATGTGGGTCACCAGTTAATTAGCAGTAAATTATTAGCATGAATGAAATTTAGAATAATCTCTATGTATATGAGGTTATTTATCAATAGAGATATCTATATGTATCTGAGTTTCTTTGTCTATGGTATCCCCTTATGTACTACTTTATGATTCTTTAGTAGTTATTAAGATGATAATAGTTTTATTGCCACTCAGTGGGGAACTCTGGGGTGTATTGTCATCTAGGGAGATGGAAGTTTCATTGATGTTGGGATCAAACCCATAATTCGGCTTCCTATATATTCTCAAGAAAGGAATCCTGAACTACTTAGTCTGGGGTCACTTAATGGGGGCACATCATACCTTTTAAGGAAATAAGATAAGGACCTAATAATACAATTTAACGTTATGTGGTAAGGACATCTAGGTGAAAGGTGCCTAGTCAATGATTAGTGAGAGACTTATGCCGAGGAGGCTGAGTGAAACTTGGAAGGAATATGGATTACCAAGTTGAATTAAACCCTACTAGGAATGTTTCCTAGAGAGAACATGGTTGATTTGGGGTGTTGGGTTTTGACCTCGATGAGGATTCCTATTTATCCCATTTGGAAAAGAATAAAATCCCATATAGTTTAGTCGTGAGAAACATCTCTTATGGAGGCCCTCTGATATTTGTCTCATAGGGGATTATGACCCTTTGAGATGATAGTTTGGGGATTACTCATAAAGGGGGTTCCCTATAAAAAAGTTCAATGAGGTATGTATGAACTCATGATGCTTTAGAGAGTTACTTCAGGGATTACTCCTAAGTAGAATGTCTGAGTTAAAGGAATTGTGATTGGTATTTACCCTTAAGGATGACACCCATTGAGCTCAAGCCTTAAGTATGATTCTTAGATATCCTAGTTAGCATGAACTATAGATCTTGTAGTTAAATCCATTGAATTTATTGTGTGGTTGTCCACATTTCTATTAACCTTAATTCCCCCATGATTCATGCTCAGTGTGTGAAAAAATAGGAATTGAAAGATCTAAAAACCCACAATCCATTCCTACTCCACTTGTGGAAGAGGATGAGGAAGAATCTGGAAGAGTTCATGGGTCTAGAGCTCCCCTCTTTTCACTTTACCCTAGATGAGTCCAGTGTATGGGTACTAAAGTGGGATAAAGGTGAAAGATGTGGTGGTAGAGAATAGAAAGACTGAAAATTTATATAAGAAAATCAAGGGTATTAACTCAGGAAGAGTTCCCTAAAATTGGTTTCACTGTGGTAGGAGGATCTAATTCTATATTGAATAGAAAAGAAATTGTGATCCCTAACCACCCTACTAGGAACTGTAGGTTATGGGTCTTAGAGATGAGAAGGGGAAAACATTGTCCTAACCCTGGCATTGAAGATTGGGAACTCCCTAGCATTGTCCATGGGGAAGGGTCCTCATGACCATAAGGATACATACTCAAATTCACCCTGAGGAACCTAATCATAAAACCAAACATGTTTAGGAAAACTCTTACTATAGGAATACATACCCAAATAGAGGACACATTAGTGTTCCACTCACCATGGTTGTCTAAGTTTAGAGGTTTTGGTGGAGGTTTCAATGTGACCCCATTCATACAATGGAATCAAAGAAGTAGATAAGCCACAATGGGTGGCTTAGAATAGATCCTGAAGGGTCACTCATGCAGGTCATGGGCATAGATGCATGGTGTATGATTTTCATGTAGGTGTTCCGTGTAGGTGTGTCGTGCAGGGCCTGAGAGTGAACTGAAAACAATTCTTCACACATGGAGGGTATATGCATGTGTGGGATGGATATACCTTGGGAAATGGGATACTTGGGAAACAACACCAGTATTAGGCATTATCTTAGGCACCCTAGTTCTCCTCCAATTCCCTTGGTTGGGTCTCTCATAGGTCCTTGGTTAAAGAGGGGGGCCTCACGTAGGTCATTTTGCCTTATGGGAGAATAGTCCCTATCTAGGTTATTATATTTTAAACCCCAAATGGAATTTGATCTTGCATATCCAACTTAATTCCCTCTTACCTAAGGTTTTAGAGAGCTACCTGATAAATTTCATTGGACTTGGGTGATGGTGTTTTGAAATCATAGCTTTCGGGGTCCTTCAGTTTTCTCAGTTGTTCAATTAAGGAGCCATGGGGACCTGTTTATACGAAATATGGGACCTTACATGAAGGAGGTTGTCTACATAGGTTGAAAGTGCAGGTCCATAGTGTAGATGTCCAACATAGGGGTTCTTGTGCCTTTTTTTCCATGCAGGTCCCGACATAGGTATCCTACTTCTTTGGCCCTTGTTGGGTAGTTATGCATCTTATGTAATCATGAAGGGTTGTGTGAACATAAGTCAATTTTTTCAAGTCCCTTGGTCTTCCTCGAATATCTTTAGTGATTTAATATGTCCAATATCCTCTTCAAAATATTTTCATCATCCTTGATAAAAATAAAAAAAGGAGGGTCTTCAAATCCCCCCCCCCTCGGGATTAGATCTGAACGAAAGAGGGGGGTTGAGTTATGAGGTAAAAACTAGGGAAAATATTATGAAGTGGTGAAATGATGATCTTCATAGGGTATTGTTTTAGTTCTAGGGAATAGTTTCTCTGTATAGATTTTGGTCCTAGGATGTCCACATAGGCACCCAATGTAGACTAGTGGCATCTATAAATACCCCTTGTCATTTTCCACATATTCCAATATTGAAATTTTTTCTCTCACCATGAAAGTCATCCTCCCAACTACTTCTTATTGTTCTTTCATTAAGGTATTAGAAAAGTTCTCTCAAGGTACATCTATCTATTCTATGGGACTGTGAAGAGTTACCTTAGGTAGGAGCCCTTGTTGAGGTACCTAAGTGGGAACCCTTGTCAAGGGACCTACATAGGAACCCTTATCGAGGGACCTACACAGATTATTCCCTTAGCCAATTTTTTGGATCCTCTTAAGTTAAAAATTTGAAATTTCATAAGTCAATATTTCAACTCAGTGAGAGAATTGGGTGCCTTCTTCCAAGTTTTCAATGGTTGTTTCAATAATTGCCACTGAACAAGATATTGTGATACAAGTTGAAATTATCAAAGTTGTAAAGCCTAATTATTATGATTTTTTCATCAACTCTTCTAAATTTATTGAGGTTATTGATACCCTATCAACTTGAGAACTCATAATGTGACTACCTTCCTCTATATGGGAACATAATTCTATGGGATGCTCTCATTATAGTTTTTAAGAGAAACTTCTTGACGTCTTGGTTCATGAAGCTTGTCAACTGCCCTACTTCTAACATATCCTAAAATGGTGTTTATATCAAGGATGGAACTGTCCCAATCAGTTGAATTATGTATTGTAGTGGCTACACTCCATATATGAAGCTGTATATTGAAGAATCGAGGCCTCACTATTATGACCCAACCTTCCATTCTTCAAAGATAGATTAAACTCAAGGTTGGAAGGAATATTGAGACTCCTGTTCTGGAGGGGGATTCAGGCCTAAGTAGATGTGGGAATTCTAGGTGTTTCATAATTATGAATAATTCAAAAAGGTGTTGGTGAATGTTCATAATTATGAGGATTTTTGGGTAGTATAGAACTATTTTTATAAGAACTCAGGCATCATCCTTGAATTACTGAGTTGGGGGAGTCCAAAAATAATTTCCATTTATTTGATGCATGGTGAAGTTGGCATCATCCTCTGAGATTTCTACCAAATATTTGGGGTCCCCATTCTTAGGGAGATATAAGATGAGTTTGTCAAATAAAGTAAACATGGGATGATGTTGAGAGGACACAATGATTGTCCCATGATCTCTTCAAGATATCAAAGAAATTGTTTATTGATTAAGATCCTCACCCCAGGGATGAAATCCATGTGGGAAAATGGATGAATGATTTTTTAGTAGTAGTAGGATACATTCCTACTTTCCAGTTCCCTACTATTTCCCACACTATAGGGAATCAGAGTTCTTCAGGCATGTGTTGGACCACATTAGATAAGGTCTAGTATAAGTGTTGGGATTAAAAAGTTAATCATAAGATTAATGTGATGGTTTTCTTGATTGTATTCCTTTCTATGTGACTGAGTATTTATCTACACCTAGTCCACAAGTTTAATGGCAGCATGAGGCTAGGGAGTTTTTATTGCATCCAAATTAGAAGAGGGGAAGAACAAAGGGTTTGATTACACTATTTTATCAAGGATCTATTACATATCATTTCATACCTAAAATGGGAAGGCCGGGTTTAGAATTAAAGGGAAATTTCAGCTATTGTGGGGTTGGATTGTAGCACATTTTAGCTCATATCCAGTGTTGAGTTTAGTTAAAATCCCCGATTGCTGATTCTACCAATTTTTTCATGAAGTCTCTAGGATTAAACCTCTGAACCTAATGTTTGATGATGTACTAAAGGCACTGGATGTTTCTTGGGATTTTAATTTCTTTCTACATGGTAACCCACTGACAGGAACATTTATCATTGATCGTAAGGAGAAGAATTAAGAGTTGAGGTTGTACATGATAGCATTCAGGGACAGCGTATTGGTGGCCCTCATTGATAGTGAGATCATGTGTGAGGATTATGCTCCTTATCAGTTTTATCACCAGTTTAAATTACATAAATAGTAAATTATTTACCCCTAAGTATGTTAATAATGAGAATCATCTGATAATAGTCCAAAAATTAATGATCCTGATGGATATAGAGGCTTCAAAAATGTTAATCATTCCTCTATCAGAGGCATAAATTGTGTAGGAGACAGTATATGAAAAGGTATGGATTTATTCATATCCTTGGGGGGAATTAACAAAAGGAATTTATTGGGTGGATGACACTACAACCTCAGTTCGTGGTACTCTCAGTAAAATGTATCCAGTCAAAGATTACATGGAGGCTTCAGAGATTTTGAAATGCTCTCATACGAAAACCACCAAGCATGCTAGAGTTGAAAATACAACACCTCTAGTTCCAAGGTGGTCTATTCATTAAGATAAATATGAGGCTTATATACCACCACCTCATTCTTCTTAAAGAGGTAGGTGTTTTAAAGAGGCTTCCAAATCAAAGGTAATTGAGTCTTATTCATGGATATTTGTATCAGATCCAAACTATGTGTGGCCCTTAGGAATCCAATTCTAGGAGAACATGACTCGCTATGTTAGGGATGTGTGGGAGTTTCTTCAAGATGGTTTGTGAATCCCATAGTTGGGTGATATCGGGGCACCATCTGACATTCATCTTAACTATTACTTGGCTAATGTAATGATGTACATCCTAGAGTTGGAAGCCTTTATATACACATATGATGATCAAGTCCCAGTTTCAAAGTGATTATCTGATATGTTGGACTAAGGATTGATTGAAGGGGTAAGTGTTCATACTGGGGAGGGATGGTGCATTTACATTAACCATTCTTATATATTTCTATTTTCTTATTTACTTTTATTTTTCTTCCATCCACCATCATTAATCTTGAGGGGATTATATTTTGTTGCTCAAAATAATAGGAGGAGAAGACTCAGCAATATAGGTGTTTAAGTCACTGAAGTGTGGGCCCATGGGTACCCCTATTGAGATAGTGGATGAAGACCTTAGTTCCCTAGAACTCCCCCCCCCCAAGTTAGAGGACTATGATGGATGTGAGGGAAGAAGGATATCCTCAACCATTACCTCGGGTTCCTGTTACCAAAAAGAGTAGTACATGCACTTCGCTATCTAGTTAAAGGAAGTGAAAGAAGGAATTAAATTTGGTCCAAAAAAATGTATCATAGTAATTTTTTTGCTTTCATATGATATTAAAACCTATTTGACACACCTTTTGGACCATGATTATCTTTTGTGTAACCTACATCAATATCTTCTCTTAAAGGTTCTATTACTATTCCATGAAGGATTGGGGATGATAATTAGAGGGAGGTATGAATTAATGCTAGAATCCTATATCTTGATAGATGAAGGATAAAGTGGTGTGGTTGTGTCTACCCCTGATTCCATATAGGGGGAGTAGGGTTATGGTAAATTTAGATACACTCCTTTTCGATGTCATGTGTTGTATATCACTTTTCCCTCTTTATGATATTTAGATCTATTATATGCACTATAGGACCCTGAGGTAGTTAATGTTGTTCCCATTTTCATCCTAAAAGTGGATAAAATGGATCTTAAACTGTCTGATCATGGTTTTTATATAGACTTGGACTATACAATGGATAATGATGTTGTGATTCTTGAGCAGTTGGGAGAGGGAGTAGATGGCAGAGCCAATTCGGGTCTTGAGAAACTTTCCTCAGATACCCTTACTTGTGAGGATTCTACAAGTCTTAATTCCATTTATCATTACATGAGGGGTGTACTTAATCCATGAATTGATATTCCATGTTTCATTAAGACTTTTGAATACTTCTTCAAGGAATTATAAGGACTTTATTTTTATCATCCTCGTTTTTTGTGTTAACATAGTTGATTTTCTTTCACCTAATATTTCATATCAAGGATCAACTTGTACAGATTTTTCTACAAATAATATTACCAAATCACTTTAATAAAAAGGAGTTAAAATACATCCTACACCTATTGTAGAAGGAGAAATATTTTAGAAGCCTTAAGTGGGGTATTCCTGGGGTTCGGTGATTTTTACTACTGGGAAGACTTCGGAAGATGTTCCCCATGAGGAGGTCCTGGACCCCAGAGTTGAAGTTGGGGGTGCTTGAGGGGTACTAGTTCATCGAATTGACCCCAAGAAAGGTTAATTTAATCAAACATTTCAATTATTTTACTTCCTTGGTTACTTTTTGATCTTCTAACATTAAAAAATGTGTTACATTCTTTTTAGTTTCATTAATTTAGACAACTGGACTTGATATGGGGGATTCTATATCAGCTCTACCAACATTGGAAGGTGAGGTTGGAGATACTTAGGAGGTAGAGGAATAAGGAATATTATTGATTACACTAATCCTAGATCATGTGTCTCCTTTAGAAAGTGATTTTATGTCTCTCCTAGAGATATAAGAAGCTTTTTTCCCTACCCATCTTCTCATCTGGCGAGGTATTTGGAAGTTAATGGTTGAGATGCCTCTTGAAGGTATGTCGCCATGGGTTCACTAACTTAATTTAAATATTTAAATTCTAGGATATAGTGGGTGTAACTATCGTATGATACATGGTATGGATAAAGTGATCATTGAGTTAATGGAGGAGGAGCAAAGATCGTAGTGGGTTGAGGTGAAATAGGAGGACCAATTTGAGGAATTTAGGGTTGTTGTGATATTGGATGATTTCAGTCACTCCAAAATTGTGGAGTACCTACTTTCATTGATGTGAGTTTTTCCTAAATAATTTTATTTTAAGAACAATTACTTATTTCAAGAGAAGATGTAGTTTGACTTCATCAACCTCTAAAAGAGAATTCAACACACATGATAGAAGCTATCGAGGCTAAGCAGGGGAAAATTCATAAAGCTGTGGAGGATATTATTGTGAAAAGGGATGAGCTTCATGAAGTTGTTCTATATTCATGGGGTTCAATTCAAATTCTTCAATCCTCCATTGATTAAAAAATATAAAACTCTGCAGAGAGGATCTAACCTGTGGAAGTCCCTCCGAGTTTCAAAACAAAAATGAAAATATTTTTTTGTTTCAAATAATTTGTGCCTTCATCTCAATTATTTGTATTTTATTGTAGCATAACAATGAAATTTATTTGTGAAAAAAACATTTTTGTGCTATAAAATTATGACCACAATGATAATAATAGGGAAATTGCTCTAATTGTTTCCTAAGTCATGGGGATTAGCGAGTATAGTTTGACTATTAATAAGGCTATATTGACAACCCTTAAAAATATTGTATCTTTTATGTCATCAACCTAATTTTTTCTTAAGTACAACATGGAGGAGACTTATCAGGTGGGACTTGTCTTTTTCTTATACCACCCATTTTGAGATTTCAACCTAACCAGTTTTGTTCCTTTTATCATTTTATCGCTCGATATTTTTCCTAAAACATGAAAAGAATAGCTATAGCAAGATGAGACTCAACATTTTTCTACAGTTCCCATTGAGGGTTTTCAATATAGTGTGTACAATGTATCCTTTTATGGTAAATTTAAAGTCGTGCAATCCAGACTAATGAGGTTTCTATTTTAGGTCGAACATATTTGATAATAAGTTTTGAAATGATAGACCAAATAAAAATCATGGACCAATAATGTTATAACATTATTCAGATATCCAATGGGAAATCATAACTTGTGATTTTTTATTTCCTATATCTAAAACATGATATTAGGTAATAGAGGAGGTCTCTCATGAGGATGGTGTTAACACTAATTAAAAAACTAATTTTGTGGGATATTTTATTCATAGCCAATTGGGGTGTGTACTGTATAGTACAACAGAATCATCCTTACGCTGACAGACCCGTTATGTGGGAGAATTATGTAATGAAAATTAGGGAACATTCTGCATAGTCAGGTAAAGGTGTTATCAATAATTATGAACTTATATTTTTGATGGTATAAGTTTATGATTTGGATTTCTCAAGACCATGATAGGTGGATTTTTCAAAGGGTGGAGTCTAAGAATGAAGGGAATATCTATATTGGTAACAAAAATGAATGCGAAACCACTCCTATATGAATTTGGCTAGAGTAAAGGAAGTTAAATTTTTCTAGATGGTCAATGTCAATGGGGGAAGGTCCCTTGCTGACAAAGGTAAAAGTATCATGCAGTTTCACACCCAAAAGGCCCGAAGGCCTTCATTTTTATTTATTTTTGATAACCCCACTTTCAAGGGATGAGGAAGAACCCTTACAAGACATGTAGGCTTAGAGATTACATGCCCCATAAGCATAGGAGACATTACATGACCCAAAGGTATTAGAGAATTCAACCAGACTATAACTATAAGGAACTACCCCTCCCCAACATCTGCATCATGATGGTAGCGCACCTCCTTTACATGACCATCTGGCTAATCTTCTCATGAAAGAATAGGTTTGTCCTGATGGCATAGTTATACCCTCTCATTCTTCCAAATCCATTGTTTATTCTCTGGTGAGTGCGCCTAATCTGAATGCTCCTCTAGGGATGATCCTTTTAGTAGATTTTGTCTGGGAAAACTATATGTTTATCACAGGCCTTGTGGTGTCCAAAAGGCCTTGAGGTATCCCGAATTCCTTAACAATGGTCGAAATCACTACTAACTTGAAGGCCTGGGTGGCCCGAAGGCCTTAAAGACTCCAAGACCAAATTGGTTTCCCAAGGTGAATAGTTCCAGCTGCTATAGTACCGAACAGTTCCTACTAAAGTACCTTCTATAGTACCCCTATAGTACCTACTACAGTGCCCTAGAAATATGTCACTACCTGGTTTTGAATCGGGGTCTCATGGATGCACTTATGTATACCACACTAATTGGGCTAAGGCTCATGCTCTATAATACAATTTAATGTCATGCAATCAGGACATTGACCGTATAGTTTAATTCCATATAGTGAGGATGTTATGTTGTAAAGTTTAATTTTATGGAGAAATGACATTATTATATGCAATTTATAGTCATTTAGTGAGGACATTATGGGGGATATAATTTATTGTCTTTATCTTTGACCGAATAGTTGATGGTTCTCCCATTATTGGTTATTTTCATGAAGATGTGATGCCGTATTCAAGTGTTAGAGGAGAAAATTGTAAGTTTTAATCTAGGGATCTCCATATCCAAATAGTGATATGTGGAAAGGGATTATGGTGTTAGAGGATGTCTCCCGTGAGGATAATGTTACAGCTAATTGAGAACCCTATTTTATGGTCAATTTTATTCAAGTCCAACTAGGGAGCATAATGCATAGTAAAATAGTGAAATTATTTGGTTGATAGGCCATGAAATTTGTGAGAAACTTATACAAAAAAAGGGTGTATTTTAGTATAGTCAAATAAACAAATATTCAAGAATTCTGAAAATATATCCATAAAAGACGATGAAAGTTTGTGGTGATTCGAATTTCTTAGGGCATGGAGTTTGGTTTGTGGAAAGAGAGAATCTGATCATGAAAGAGGCATTTCAAGTTGAACTTTCCAAAGAATCGGTGGAATAGGTTCTTTATATAGGTCTGACCCAAGAACATGAAATATGGTGTGTGTAATTTCAGGTCATATAAGTAGGACCATGATATTAGGGAGACAATAAGTGATATGTGGTCTTATCGGACCAAGGTCATTCCTGTGTACTTTGGACATGAGGGTGGAAGTCATAAAACATAATCTTAAAAGGATTTTAGATCAGGATATAGGATATGGGAAAGTATTCAAGGGATAACCACTAACATTAAATCATGGGTTCCAACATATTTTTCAACAAATCTTACAAAGACAAAAGATACTTCTCCTAAGAGTGAAGTTATTACTGGCTGAAAAACCTATTTTGTTGGATGTTTTATGGAAGGAAAACTAAGTCACATATTTAATTGTCAAATATAGGAATCCTTTGGCTGAAAATCCCATTTTTTGGGCTGTTTTATGAAAACCCAACTGGGATATATTACAACATAGTCGGGTAAAAGAGTTTTCAGGTATCAGACATTCTACTCCTATAATCCGAGGAAATATTATGGTTATCTAAAAATGTTCAAGATTATAAGTATAAATGCGAAAGGGGAATTTTATAATGAATAAATGAATCATTTGTACTTATATAGGCCATGATTTTGGAGTCCTTGCATAGATCTGGATCATATGTAGAAAGGGAAAATGTCGGCTTCCTTGGTGGTCCCTTTAATGAGGGGACCCAAAATAAAATATCATGTATAGATTTTTTTTGTATACATTAGGGGGAATTTTTCTTCACCCCATGGTTGGGACTACGATATGTGGGATAAATGTAACTATGTATCTTGTTAGAACAATAATCAAGCCACACATAGTTCTTGAAGGAGATACTCCACACTAATTGAACTCAAATGAGGAGGAAATATGGGATCTTTTTTTAATATAGGTTCATATATAGGGTGAAAATATATGTTGTCTCTTCTTATGTAGATATCACTCATAAATGTGAGAGGTTAAAGGTATTTAACATATTTTATTGTAGTTGGGTTCGGGGACTGAGATATGGACGTCGCTACATATCTCATTAGAAATGAGAATCAAGCCACACATAGTTCTTGAAGAACCACGTAGTTTAACATCATATGGTAAAGAAATTAGTGATTCCAATGTGAAAAGGAATATTGTAGTTGTATGAAGGTGTAGTAATTGGGAATCACTATCTATATTTCTAGGTAAATAATCAAACCATAGGTACCTCTTGAATAGATCATGCAGTTTATTATCACACGATGAGGACATTGGGTATGTCTTTTAGGGTCTTACATGTAGGACCAAGATAGACCCAATGGGAATTGATACATATTATTCATGCATAAGACTTCTTTAAAAAAACTCATAATCCCATTTGATATATTCTTGGTGTGGGAAACATGGAGTGGTAAAGGTTTCTTCTATAGAATAGAGGTAACACAAGTGAAGTATAGGTGTATTTCAATTATGTGGTGACAGGGCCAGGATATATAATCCAAGCATCGCTACATATCAAATTGAGATGAGAATCAAGACATTCATAGTTCTTAAGAACCCATACAGTTTAAAATCATTCGATATATATGAAGATGAACCATTATGAAGGGATAGAAATGTTGTTACTGGTCTAGGGTATAGGATCTAGGCATCACAATGTATGTTTATAAGGCAGAAATGAAGACACACCTAATTCTTGAAAATTTTCCATATACCGGTTTTCTCCATACACATTGGGAGTGAAGGTGATATTTCTTTTTTTTGTCATGGTTGGACCAAAGAATTAAGATTTGGGAATCCCTATATATCTCATTAGAATGAAAATCATGCCATATGATGTTATTAAATTTGGTTCCCCACATCAATGGTGTTTTGATATGGGGAAGGGGAAACTAAAATATTTTCCAGATTGATGGATCTATAGATCTAGTTTACACACATGAAAAAGAGGTTTTATATACTCTTTGTTGTGGTTAGCATAATGTTTGATATATGCGTGTCACTATGTATCTCATTATAAATGAGAATAAATACACACATAGTTCTAAGATAGATCATGGAGTTTACCATCATATGATGAGGATGTTTCCCATGGAATTTATCATCTTCCAATAAGGATGTGAAAATATTGGGACTTATACATGTGAAAAGGGGTCCATTTTTAAAGTATCATGAGGGACATCACAACTTATGATATTTTGGGAGTTTCTTAACATCAAATTTATGGGATTCTAACCATGTAGTTAAATTTCATGAGGTGAGGACAGTGAGCATCTTATAGTTTTTGAGTCATGTGGCTAAGAAATTATGTTATGTAGTTTATTTTCGTGCAACAAGGATGATACTACTAAATAGTTTAATATCTATCATATTGGATGTATATGGTTTTTTTCATTTTAACATCCTACTTCTAGGAATATTTTTGTGTGATTTCATGAAATATTTCTTCATGAACCTTGAATTGGTTGGATTCATAATGATCTCTCCATCCATTGAGATTAAGGAATAAGCTTTATTTATATAGACCTTGTGTATGAAGAAAGGACCCTCCCACTTTGGTCAATATATGGAGGCTTATTTCCTAGTATCATTGCTTTTATAAGGACCAATACCAATTATATTTGGAGAAATGAACTAAGTTAGACCTTCTTGTTGAAATCTTAATCTATCTGATTCTGATAGACCTCAAAGTGATGAAAAGTATACAATCTCTTTTCATCCAGTCACTCCACCTCATCTAGTCATTTCTGAGATTGCTCATCTGTGGATATCTAATCACCAATGGAAACTCAGAGTGATGGAAACTGAACCTCAATGGGCAGTACTACATCTCTTTTGTATACTATTGAGTACAGGGTTAACAGTGTGGTAGTATGAGTTGTAGTCTGATAATCCCATAATGCATGAAAAAGCATATCATGACAACATATCTTATCTTTATAAAACATATTATAGAGTATATTTGATAGGGTATTTTTATAAGTCTTTTATATATATGTCAACTGCTACATGGTAGTGGGATAAAAGTTTGTATTTGATATTGTACTCTTGGTATAGTTTCTCTAGGTCAGCAGAATAGAAATTGGTTCTATTATCCATCAGTATGGTGTGAGTGACACCAAATATTGTAATGATGTTATATTTTAAAAATATTAAAATGCTTTTAACTCCAAATTCTTTGATAGTTATTACCTCATCCCAATTGGAAAAGAAATTGATAGCATTAAGGATGTAATTGAACTATTTGGCAGTAACTGAGAGGTATGGCTCCACTATGTCCATTATCCATATAGAAAATGTTCATGAATATTTTTTTGTATGTAGAAACTATGGAGGTTGATGGATAAAGTTGGCATGCACCTGATAGGGATTAAATTTCATGGTAAATTTGGTGTAATCTTATATCATTGAAGTCCATAAATATCCAATCCTTCAAATTTAATCAAAAATCCTATATACCGGATGGTTTTCACCATAGGATATTGCATTTACTTCTTCCATGATATCTGATTTCTCTTCTCTATCAATGCATCTAAGAAGGATTCCATCCAATCCATGCTTTTAAAGGATCCTCTGGTGATTCGGACTGTCATAGAGAGTGAAGTTGATTTCTTTCTGTCATATTTTATCTCTCCCAGCACTATATAGTGGGAGAAATACATATTAAAGATATTCCATGATGGGAATCATCCGAATCATGTTAGGACTATATGGATCAAGGATGGGGCTGAATTTTTTAGTATCCTATATTTTAACATGAACAAAATTCAAGACCATACGGAGATGGGAAATGTTGAATACTGTTTCTTCATGGTTTGGATCCACTAGGGGTTGTGGCTGCATTTTCTAATGCATTTTCTTGGGAATTCGGTGATCACATGACATGAGTCAATGTTGTATCTAGGGGGAATTTTTATATTAACCCTCGAACATAATCAAACAGGGGTATTATCCCCTCTTTTTGATGGTGTAATCCCCATTGATCTGTTTGACTACTAACTTTGAGTAATATTTTATATCTAGGTTGTTCATTGATATTTTGAGTGCCAATTCCAGGCCTATAAAGAGATCTTGATATTTTACCTTGTTGTTCATGAAACATTCATATAATAGGAAAGAGTATGGAAACACTACCTTTTCTGGGGAGATAAACACAATCTCTAACCCATCATTGTTGAGTTTATGTTATTCCATTATCTTCCCCATTGGACTCTTGGATGACCCATCAATGTAAATTTTCCACATTTTGGGGCCACCTTGAATAGAAAATACCTCTCCATTGAGTAATTTAGTATCTAAGGATGTCCCCTATACAGATAGGTGATCAGAGAAAAAATCTTCCAACACCTATCCTTTCACTACTTTTTGAGGCACAAAATTTATATCGAACAACTTTAGAATAAATACCCACCGTTCCATATGACCTGTTAGCCTAGGAAAACTAAGGATAAATTTGAGTAGGTTATTTAAATAGACCAAGTGGATCTTGTGTTTATATAGATAGTGTCTCGACTTCTGAACCGCAAATATTAATGCTAAGAAACTCTTCCTGATATCTAAGTAACAAACCTCTACTTCATGTGTGGTTTGATAGAGGTAATAAAGGTTATTTTCATTCCCATAATCATTCTTCTATGCAAGAAAGGTGCATAGTGATCTCTCTAGGGTCATCACATGTAGAATGAGTGGATTTAATTCAACAGGTGGAATTAACATTAGTGGGATCAAGATATATTTCTTAATGGAATAAAATCCTTCTTGGTAGTCATTGGTTCATTTATATGTGACCCACTTCTTCATCAATTTGGTTAAGGGTAAGCACTTTCCTGCAAGGTTCTCTATAAAGAGTCGTAGGTAGGCCAAGTGTCCTATAAGTCCTCTCAACTCTTTCAGTTTTCAAGGATGTAAAATGAAATTGATAGATTTTGTTTTCTCAATATCAAATTTGGTGTCACGGTGGAACAAAAGGAAGTTGATAAATTTTACTAAGGTAACCCGAAAAGAACATTTCAAGGGGTTCATCTCCAGGTTATGTTGTCGAATCATGTTGAATATGATTTCCATGTCAACCAAGTGGTTGGAAATTTTCTGATACTTGAAAACTAGACCATCAACTTAACATTCAAAAAACTTCCCCAATAAGGGTTTGAAGATGCAGTGCATAGAATATTGGTATGTGGAACCATCATTCTTCAATCCAAAGGGAATTTCCTAGTAGAAAAATATATTCCGGGGGATTTAAAGGTTGTGGGTTCCTCATCTTCTAGGGCCATAAATATTTGTTTTTACCGAGAGTATCCATCCATGAAGGAAAGGCCTTGACATCTAGATGTAACATTAATCCAGAGTTCTATGATTAGGACCGGGAAGTCATATTTGGGACAATGCGAGTTGAGATCTCTAAAATCAATGAAAACTATGATTTTACCATTATTTTTCTTCATTGGTACAATATTTTCTAACCATTTTGGATACTATACCTCTTTAATGAAGTATACCTTTATGATTTTTTCCACTATAGCCTCAATTTTGTAGAAATTAGTCTGGTGTCTCCTTTCAGATGATTGTTTGTATCTTCAATGCTCTTATGAAAAACTCGAGTGATGGGTGGCCACCTTAGGATCGAGGCTTGGAATATCTGTGTAGTTCCAAATAAACACATCTCCATTCTATTTTATATAAAAATTATACACCTACTATTTCTCAAGATTCATAGAATCATTAATCAGAGTGGGTCATGGGTCTCCCTACATACCCTGATTTATCTCTCTAAGTTCATCAACCGTGTAGGGGATGCCTTCCTAAAATTCTAGAGAGGAATCCCTAATATATTCCTCTTCTTCCACTTCCTCATGATTTACTTATTTTTCCTCTAACTGCGAGGTATATGATGAAGCAGTATTTTCTATGTTTGGGGAGGAATCTTTATTTTGACTTCTAGAAGATGAAGTAATCATTTCTGTCTCAATCAATGGTGAGGGGAATTTTTATAGTTTCAAAGGAAAGAGACGACATTAAGAATGATCATATCAGAACTTTTCCATTAGTGAGTCAAATTATTCTAGCCTAGATGATGAAATAGGTAATTTTTTAATCTTGGGAGATGGAATAAAGAAATTTCCATCCATGCTTTCATTACTATTCAGAGGGTTGATGACTTCTCCTATAATGTTGGGTTCGGTTGTCAAAACTGACATTATGGAAGCTGTTGAAAAAGTCTTTGTATGTGGGCCTACCCTTTCAATGTGGTTGATGGGAAATACATATTCTGCACTAACTTGTTTTAAGGGATTAGCGGGGATCATCTCAAGACCATTTGGTACATTGATTCAAGAAACATCATCCTCTATGGAATATTTTCCTCTATTTTGGTAGAACAATGTTTCAATGAATTACGACTCATAGGATTTGAATGGGTCCTTTCCACCAACAAATGATCCAATTTTACCATTGATAAAATATTTGATACATTGGAGGTATGATGAAGGAATGGTCATATATGTATGTATCCAAGGCCTTCCTAGTAGAACATTGAAATTTGTATCCTACAGTATAATCTAAGATTCTATGTTTGACATGATTTCCCAAACTGAGTTCTGAGTATGATCTCTCTGAGGGTTTTTTTCTCATTCGTGTCATATCCTTGTAACACCAAAGTAAATGGAGAAAAATAGAATTCATTGAGACCCAATTAGCGAAGTGTCCATACTAGAATAATTTTTAATCATGTGCCATTATTTATAAAGGCGTGATGAACATAAATTTCATTTATTATGATAGAGAAATATAAGGTCCTGATGTGTCCTTTCATCACAACATCTTCACCTTGGTCTGTGAAAGATATAACCACATTCTATTATATGTGATCATTCTCTGCATGATATACCTTAGAAGATAAAACCTTGATTTCAAACATCTAAGGGCTATAAAAGGCCTTATTGAGTGCTTCTCAAAGTCTTTTGATATAATTAGTCAATCTAGAATTGATAATTTAGCTGGTACATTGGATATTTTCTTTAATACATCATATTACAGATCCAAAGGCCTTTTTTCCCCAAATGCAGGTTCTATTTATCATGTTCTTTGGGATATTATGTTCCGGGTACAGATAGATCATTCCATGGTATAGGAGTTGATGGTGCTGCCACTCTTGACACGTTAGGTTGGCTAGGTCCACCCACATTCCTAGGTAGATCAAGTGATGACATATCCACTAAAAGGTATTCTAGGATGATTGTGTCTTGGTGGATCTGATCGTGCATGGGTAAATTACCTTGTTTATATTGAGCTCATTGAATATCACTTCCATGAGTTTAAGATACTTGGATGGTTTGAGCGGGGGTTTATCTGAACTAGTGAATTCTTGCATGACCACATCTTCCCATGTAACCTTGACTCTAACAGCCTCATCCCCCAATTTTCCAATAAATAATGGGGAATTTGGGTTCACGGTTATAATCATCATCTATAAAGGTATCCATTGAGTGAATAACATTAATGGATCTGAAGATAAACTCTATATCTGATGAAGATTATGCCTGATGAGTTGATTCTAATTGTATTGTTTGGCGGGGTGGGTCCCATGATTTTGAGATTTTTGGGATGAAGTCTTATAAAGTCAAGGAAAAATTTTTCCTTGAAACTATATCATCTTCATGTGTCTTATTATTACCCTTATGTCCATGTCACTTCATGGGTGATTGGACTTCAATGGATTAGGATTTTGATGTAGTTGGTTTTACTGGAACCGAAGTGGTCAGAGGCATAGATAGATGTTTCAACTAGGTTTAAAGAATAGCATGAGTCTGGTTGATTGTTTTCAAGACCATCCAATCACCAAACTTTTATTCACTTTTTCTCTTAACCTCTTTCCATTCATTTTTCTCTTCTAGATTAGGAGAATAAACACACAAAAACTGAGAATGTGAATTTTTCCACTTCACTTTCCCAGAGTCCACCATCTTTTACAAGAGGTATATAAATAAAAAACAATCCTATATGTGGTGCCCCAGTATTTGGTGGAAGAGGAAATAGTTTTTTAGATATTCATCGTCTTTTTTTGGGATTCCTAGTATTTGGAAACTTGACCATATTTTTTCCAAAGCTGATATGAAAGAGTTTGGGACATGGTCATTTAGAAATTAATAAAACTTTTTTTTCATATCCTTAAATTTTTTTCACCTCTAGTCTATTTGATCATCTTGATGAGGCAGGAATTGTTGATAACGCTCAGAAGGTGGAGCCACACAATGTGATGCAGGCTTTGAAATAGGAGTGGGTATAGTGGCATAAATAAGTGTAACTATTGTGGCCTTTGATTTTCCTTTCCTCTTTCCCTAAGTTGATGGAATTACTCGAGACTTGGCTTTGTCCCTTGTAATTGTGTCTTTTACCATCTACGCAACTGCAGAAAGATCCCAAAACCCCTTGTGTATTTCACAGGGAATGATGTTGTGTACAATTCATCGCAAATATTTTCTATACATAACGGTAACAAATCTTCTTGAATAAGTGGTATGTTCAAGTTTTATGTCATTCCTTTCCACAAAGAAATGAAATTTATGACTCTTTCCTTCTCCTGTTGTTTTTATATTATGAGATCAAATATGGTCATCTTCTGCAGCATTGAGATAAACTACAAAATTAACTTTTGATGGAGGTATTACCATCTATTTATTGACTGAGCCTAAAATCTTGTGTTCCACACAAAGGATGGTACTTGTAGTGAATTTACAAAGCCTTTATGTTTTACCACTACCTTTTTCTCAGGGGTACCCATCATGGGATCACATTAAGAGATGAAATGTGTCAAATACTGCTCTGGGTCTCCTAAACAATTGAATATTGGAAATGCAGGATTCCCAATATTTGGTGGGGGTGGATTCAAGTCAACCCATTTGTGGTAAGACTTATTCTCTAGTTGTGTTGGTTTACGTCATTCCTCCATAGCCTCATATAGATCTGTTAGTGACTCAATAGTATTTATAAGAATTTTAGGAATATCTAGATAAGACAAGGTAGGGATAGGTAAGGTGGATGGTAGGTCCATTGGTGTTGGTACTATTGCTACCTTTCATGGGTAACCAATTGAGACATTCCTATAATGATGTACCTGACTTTTATCTAGTTGTGCACCAAACATAGGGAATTATCGATCTGATAACATGGGATCCAAATATATTAGTGTTTGGTATCCTACAATAAAGGGATGTTCTAGATCTACTCTAGTTTATATGAAAAACCTTCTAGGTTGAGGTGTGTTAGCTGGAGGTGCATGTTGAGGATTTTCATGTCAAACCTATCTCGTAGGAATGATGCCTCAGAGTAATTATGCATTGAGTTTACTAAATTCTTCCATATTCTCTTCCTGTTAAGAAAACATTTCTTCTAGAGAGAGGTATTTACATTCTCTATAAGGGAGGTGAGATAAAATTTGACCTTTACCTTTTTACCTCTTTTAAGGAGGTAAAGGAGAATAATTTAAGGGAGCACCTAGATTTAAAATCAAGCCTCTAGTTTCATGTGTGCACACATCCTTCAATTATTTCAGTGTAGACCATTCCATGAACCATCAATTCCCCCATTGGATGTTACCTTGAATTGGAATCATGTTCTATAGAATCAACGGGGGAAGCATTGAAGGCATTCACTAAACAGAAATAAATTTCAGACATTCTATAAGTGCCTTTGTGGGACTGTATTCTTCTTCTCCCTGCATGAATCATTATCCTCTCCTTCTCCAATTTTTTGGTAGTTGTTTAGTGGATAGTCCCCTGATGATAATCTCTAGATAATTCAGTCATACATGTTCCAAGTGATTCCACTGGATCATGGGATGGGATGAACTAAGAGGACCCACTTTATGTAATTTTCCCTAATCGGAAGAAGACAGATTCCCACTAAGTAGAGGATTATTGAGGTAAAAAATCCCCTAACCTTATAGGTTAGGGATGTTCCTATTATGATTTCACCACCCTTCAGGTCTGATTAGCTAACCCTGAGGGTTGGGTAAAAAATGTCACGACCCGTCCTCGAGACCCGTGCAGTGACTACCCCAAGCCCGCCTCCCATAGGCCGGGAGCTGGCGACTAGCACCAAGGCGTAAATCCCGAAAAAAGGGGAAGGAATTTCCTTTAAAAAGTAAAAAAACACCACAGAGTAAGCCAACAGAAGTAAACACTATGTAGAACGGAGTACAAAAGTAAGTGCTGAAAAGTAAATGGGACAGAATACAAACCCAATTGAAAAGTACCGCTACAACTGAAGTAAAGTACAAATGAAAGAACAATAGCTGAAAGGTGACAAGCCGCTCCGGAATCGTCCTCCAGATTCCTACTTGAAGGGTAGGTATAGATCTCCTCCTCAGCACTCCATGTCCGCCCGTCTCCTCCGGGTACCGACTCATCGTGAAGTCCGCCTCCGGGCACCGTCTCGACGTGAGATCCTCCTATGGGTACTGTCCAGCTCTACAAACCTCAACCTCGATGAGTGATGTCCGTCGTCTGCAACCAACACAATGTAGTGCGGGCATAGCCCATGCATGGGTGAGTATACGATACTCAGTAGGGACCCCGAGACCCCCAAAGGTCTCCCAGAATCCACAATGGATAATCCACAAAGGAAAGATACAATCACGAAGTAACATCCAACTCTACTTAGGTATATGCCCATACATATACCTAATTCATCAATTCCAGTTCGGATCCAACATCCGAGCCCAAGTTCGATCACGTCCACACAGGATAGTACAACCCAATCCACACAAAAAAGCACAACCCAATCTACATAAGAAATCAAGTCAATCATATCAAAGATAATGATTGAAAGTCTAGACTCAGCTCACACAAGTATACTTCTTCGTAGGGTGATAGAGATGATCAGATGTAGCCACTGATTCATCTAAGCTGGGACCCATGTAGTATACTAGACCAACTGAGCTGTCGGACCCATGTAGGATACTACAACAGAGGTCAATACTGTCGGACCCATGTAGGATACAAGTATAGTAGTCGTCACCGCCGAACCCACAGAGGATTTCCATACGGTTTTCGTCATCGTCGAACCCACAGAGGATTCCAGTATGAAAGTCTTCACCATCAAACCCACCGAGGATTCCAATATGGTTATCATCGTCGTCGAACCCATGGAGGATTCCAGTATGAAATTCTTCGTCGTCGAACTCATACCTGCTAGGGAACTCCTCTTCTATCGAGTACAGTGGGCTTTCCGCTACAACCTAGCGCTTCCCACTAACCTTGGACTGCTGTAGTACTCCACCTGTCGAGTACTGTGGGCCTGCTGCTACAACCAATCACTTCCCACCATGGGTATGCCGTTACAACCAAGCGATCCCCCTCATAGCCTACAGAGGTACTAATTCTATTGAGTACCGTGGGTCTGCCACTACAACCAAGCGCTCCTCCATCGTGGGTCTGCCACTACAACCAAGCGCTCCCCACTGGGCTATTGAAACACTCTGAGTCGATCGATCAGTAGTCGTCAAGTCTCAGCCAGCTCTAGGGTTTCCGCACACAGCACGCTCGTTTCGAGAAGGGTCTGCTCCATGAGCCAAGGGGTCGATACATCAACTGACACGTAGTCCGGAGTTGATGTATCCCAAAGTTCAATCTCGACATAGGGAACTCAACGTGACAGACGGCGCGTCAATCGGACGCCCGGTCTAAGAGTTATTAGCTTTTTCGTTCCAGGGGCCCGGTTGGTTTTTAAGTCAAAAACAACCCGTCCGCACTCCAACTATGTCCAAACCTCGAGCGGAGTTAGCCAAATGGTCTTTCTCACTAAGAGGAATCCAACAAAGCCGACAGCACGTCAATCGGACGTCTGGAGCTCAAGTTATAAGGGTTTCCGCTCCGAGGGACCGGTTGGTTTTGTGTTCGAACCAACATGTCCATACCCCAAGTTCTCCGAAACCTTGATTGTAATATACCGAAATGAAAGTCTCGATCCAAGGATCTCATCGCAACTGACGGTGCGTCGATCGGAGGTCTGTATCCCAAGTTACGGGCATTTAAAATAACCTATCTGGTATTAGCGGGTTTTAGGCCCGGACCGACCCGGCCCAAGATCCCCTGGGTCGACCCGCCCCGGGTCCGGGTTCGGACCAACAGGGCATAGCCCCACCCCGCCGGCACGGCCCGGCTTGTCCTGGGTGGCCGGTTGGCCTGGCACGGGCGCGGCCCGCATGGCCAGCTCGGCGCTGGCCGAGCTGTCGCGGAAGGGGGGGCGCGCTGCCCCCCTGTTTTGAAACGGCGGCCCCATGTGGGGGCCACTCCTTTGGCCATTCGGGGGTTACGACCCACGGCCTTCTCCGATCGGCTGGTCGGCTGTGCTGCCGTCGCGGGACCCCGCGGTCCCGCCCCTCCGACGCGCCGGCGACCGGTGGTTCCGGCCGCCGCTCCCTACTCTGTCGCGGCCAAAGGCCGCAGCCTTGGTCTGACAGGCACGGCACGCCAGCGCCGCGCCCCTCCGCCACGGACCGCTCTGACCGCGGCCTCTTCATGGTTCTCCGGCGTGACGCGACGGCGCCGCGCCCCTTCGCCGCGGCCCGACTCCGGTCGTGGTTTCGTTCGGCCTCAACGGCATGGCGCGATAGCACCGCGCTTCCTTGCCACATTTCTCCTTGTTCCCGCGCGGTGACATTGCACTGCGCCACCTTCGTTTGAGCCGTAACGATCACAACAACAAAGGGGGGAGGAGGGTCAGCCGTGTTCGTGCGGTTCGACCTCCTCCCGTTAAATTGATAACAAGCGGCCCAAGGAAAATGTCGATGAACGGAAAGGAATATTCACGAACGAAAATCAAACCCCTACCTCGATAATGAGTTGACGACCGATGAGCGTCACGGAAAGAGATGTCGCGGAAGACGGTGTCGCGGAAGGAGGCTTCGTGAGCATCTTCGACGTCGTGGTACATAGCATCACGGAAAAGAGGATCGTCAACTTCGCGGTACACAGCGTCGCGTCGTCGATCTCCGAGGAATTAGAGTTCTTCGTTGTCCTTCGTCAGAGGCCGGCGTTCTTTGTCGGTGTCGGTACGTTCTTCACGTTCTACAAGGAGGAAGATGAAGTTTTTCGTGGAACTCTCCCTCTCAACACAACGAAGAAACCCCTAATTGAAATAAGACTTTGTCTTATTTAATTAACACACACAAGCCAACATTCCATTTGAATTTCAAAAGAATTCATTCAATTAATTAAATTAATTGAAGAGTCTTAATAGTCCAATTAATGTGAGAGTTGAGTTGGCATTTAATAAGGGGGTGCGGGTGTGTTACAAAAATAATGGGGGTTTGAGGAAGTTGAAAAGGTGGGTATTGTGTGGGGACCACCTCACTAATATCCTATCAAGAGGGGTTAGGATATAGTGGGTCCCACATAAACTTCTATAAGTAGGTTTAAACTACTTAGAACATAAAATAAAAATTGTTGCACAAATTTTATTTTATTCATTAGTTAACCCTTTTTTTAAATAACCACACCCGAGAAAATGGAACTCTAGAAAAGGTGTTCCTAAGTAATTATCGGTGCTGTGGTTTCATTGGTGCCCTCAGATTTCGATTCCGAGCACCGGTTCAAAAGCTAGGAAAACCCGCTCGTTCGTTCACTGAACGTACCCGAGCTAAACTTCAGAAATTCATTCCGGGCACACCGGGCCTCGGAATCAGGTGCCGTCAGAAACTGCATTCTTGTAAAATCCAAAAAAAATGAAGAAAAAAAATTCCCTTGAATTTTACGAGTCTTTACAGAAAAATCCCCCAGCCATGTGGGATGGGGTTACTCTTGAACTTTTATGGAAGATATCACCATGGATTCTCTTCTGATTTTACCTAATTTTTTGAACACATGATGGGTGCATAATTCGATATACACTTAGAAAAACCATTTTTTTGAAATCATTGTTTTTTTCAAACATTTGTGCTATCTTATTGATGAAATCCTCTAAATGAGAGGATTGATTGATATTATTATATGCTTGATGAAAAAGTCTCTCAACAACCTTCTCTCTTCTGGATAGATATTAGTGTGAGTTGGTTAGGTCCTATTATTTTTTAGAATATCTTTAGTTAAGAACATATTTTGTTTGTTTAATATGGCCTAAGGCTATAATATTGCACAATACAAACTTCATAGGGATTTTCTGGTAAGGAGCCACAGTGAAATTCAATTCTCCATGTTCACCCCATCCTCTGATATGAACACCAGATGAGGTATCTACAATCAGTTGTCGCAACCTCATTAGTGTGTTGAGGCATGCATGTTAAAGGGATCATTACTATTTTTTATCTTTGGATGTCATGAATTTTGGAGATATGGAAAGTCAATTAGATGTTTCAACCCTTCGATTACCTTAATGTGACTTTGATACTCATTTTAAGGTAATACTTTTTTATTTTAAGTTACAAAGTGTGTTTTGTATTTTGAGGTGAATTTCGTGTATACAATCTTCTGGGAATGCCTCTGGAATGATGTATTAAGCAGTCACTAAAGGCCAGGATATGATGGGTATGTTATCATGAGCCAATTGTTTTCTAATGTTTTGAAGATATTCTTTTTCCTTTTCCAGAGGTTCCTCTACCTGTTCTAGCTAGAGTGGATGCTTCCCAACCACTTTATCATAAGAAAAAATATTAGTAGGGACTCCTCTTTTGTAATATAAGGAAAATCACCCAATGTTGGTTTGGATAATTACTATTTCCTTGGGTTGTTTTCTTCTTGAAAAAGAATTTTACCTTCCAATGACAAGGCAGCAGACATGACTCGCCCTATTTTCATTAGTGCCTCATGATATGAGGAATTTATTTTCAATACATTGATAATTGAAGAATTATATTGACAATATGAAGTACCACTATGGAGATAAATTTCACAGAAAATGACATTATAGGGAGGACTACCATGTTAGATTACAGAAAGGGGAAGACCCTCTTGATCATTTATCTTATGACTATGAGAAACACTGTCACATCTTTCATCAGGAGATGGACTCTTGAGATTAGTAGAATTATGGACATGAAGCAATATTTACGTGTGAAGTTACTGATGATGACCTTTATAATTACTATTAATCCTCTCGTAATTTGGTAACAGGTGGGTAGGATCTTGAGAATCCATAGATAAATGTCTAAGGGCTTCAATATTTCTAGTATTAAGTATAGATGGATCATGGATCAACTCTTTCTCTCTAATAATTTTTTTGGGGATTATTTTTAGAGGCCTTCTTTTGATAAATTGGTTTCTCTTGTTAGGAGAAGTGTTTTTCATGGGAAAGTCTTTGTGCCTTCCTCGGAGTGTCCATTAAGATAGGACAATTTCCTCCAGTTGGAGTGGGTGTATGTTCTCAATCATATTGTCCATATAATATGAGGGTGCTTTCCCCACGACCCTCCTAGATAGAAGTATAGGTATGTATCTTCTCAGGGGTGGCATGTTGATGAGCACCCCACTCATGGGGATAGAGTTATTTGTATATCTCGCAGGCATAGTTTTCATCACTGTTGTGATATCTTAAAAATTATGTCAAATATGGGCAGGAATTTACATCTAACCTTTCACCATCTCCAAGATAATCTTTGTAAATTCAGTGACTAGAATGGGGATATATTTCCATTATGAATTTGGAGTAGGTGTATGTTCCTTCTCTTATCCTCCCTTTCCTATTAGTGGATACTAATAGTACTCATATGTGGGGGTAGAAATTTGAGTCTTCTCTGAGCTTGTTGTCTGGACTTTATGACTGAATTCATTGGGTGCTACCAAATGAAGCTGTTAGAATGCTTGATGGTTTTAAGTAGGTGTATGTTACTTATTTCAATAAGACATCGTATTTGGTTTGAGGCCTTCTTTGAATTTCTCCAAAGAGTTTGTGGGATGGATGAATGAAGAAAAACAATTGTATGTGTCCGCTTGAAATTTTTCGTCAAATTGGGTTGGTGGGATTCTCCGAAGAAGGAAGTGGTTTGAACCTGATCCCGGATGGTCGGTTTTCATGCCTAGCGGTCCGTCTTCTATACCTGATTTCAAAGGTCCTAGGACAGAAAGTTGAGGACCACACCCTCATCATGTTTAGGGGTTACTACCATGCAACATTATTATCAGCAATCATTGGAAGGATCCATTGAGAAGGACCACTGTGACTTTGAGGTGAGGTCATATGAGGCCTTGGGTTCCACTCTCTGAGATATGGGAGTTAATAATTATCTCATTCTAGGGATAATCTCTCAAAATGGTTGAAGATGGTGGTTGGCACTGTCTGCTTTAGGACCACCAGTCATCGTTGACCAGATCATTGGTGGGATCTTATTGAGATGGAGGGCCTGTCAGGTGACACCAAGGTTGTGATAATACCATTCTAATGGTACTCTCTAAACAGTGCATTAGATTCCTAGCATTGAATATATTGGGTTGGTGATGGTGACCTCCAAGTGTATAAAGACCCAATCTGAGTGGTTCCTAGGAAATTCATTAATGAAAGAATGAGTGATAACATTGGATTGAGGGGATTTCTAACAAAGCACCTAGAATATATGACAAACACAAAAAATAAAACCCTGTTAAAGACACATCTTTTTGTATGAACACATGATTCATTGATTGACTTTTTTCCCTATTTTATAAAGTGATAGGGGCCTAACAGGTGGGTTACACTATCATATTGGTTAAGGATTCATGTTAGGTTCACCATTTTTGTTTCCTTGGGAAAAGAAACACCCAATGGTTCTATATCCAATTGGTCTTACATTCCAAAATTAGGTTTTCATTAGGAATTTTTTCCCACAATACTTAGGAACTCGCATTAGTCGATAGGATGGGAGTTCGGGATCATCATACCCTTTTGAGAGGAATTATTGCCTACTCCTAGACTCTCTTATAGATTTAAGATATGTTCATGAATCCTTTATTAATTACCCAAGTATGATGAGGGTACCCATTAATTAGAAATCATTTATTAGCATTTTTAAAATTCAAGATCATCTATATGTATATGAGATTCTTCATCAATTTATATATCTATATGTATATGGGTTTCTCCATCAATGGTATCCCTTTATGTACTACTTAAAGATTCATTAGACATTATTACGGTGATTCAGGTTTTCTAGACACTTTGTGGGGCACTCTGGGGTGTATTTTAATCCAAGGAAATGGAAGTTGTTTTGATGTTGGGATCATACCCATAAATGGGTTTCCTATATATCCTCGTGAAAGGAATCAGAACCCATGTAGTTTTGTGTGGGTTAATGGGGGACCACTAATAAGAATTTAACATATCCTAATCGTTTGAAACCATAGGGATATCCCCCAAAAACCTTTAGTATATGCTATCCTAACGGTTCCAGGAACCATTGGTATGTTGGTCATCGCAATATCCATATACCCATGGTTTCTATAAAACTATTGGTATAAGTTGTCTCAATCTACTCTATTACAATAGCTTCAATGAAACCTTCGGGATATATATATACCAAAAATTCAAGAACCATGGTATACTTACTATCCAACATACCTATATACCAATAGTATACATAACCATTGGTATACACTCTTCTCCCCATACCATCATACATAATTGTATACAAACTGTTCTTAAAAGTTTTGGAATATCTTCTTCTCCCTATAAAAAACATAGGTTTTCTCATGCACCTCTTCCAATATTATAGAACCTTTAAACATTTCATCTTCTGAAATCAGTAAGCATCCAGTCTTCTAGAACCTTTAAACATGAAATCGCCTAAAAAATGATAGCTTCGAATTTGAGTGTCTATCAGAATTATTCCATGAAATCTATTATTGGATAATTTTATAATTCTCAAGAAACTTATATTTTCTATGATTTCTGGAATATTGAGGATACAATAAAATTTTAATGAAAATTATAAACCTTATTTTTTACACTCTTTCTCTCTCACAAATATGGGGCTGAGGTTGAAAATGATACATAGTCTTATATCCTTTTAACCTACAATAGTGGGTTTAAGGTAAATAAAATTTTCCATATAAGTTTTATTAGATGATTAGTTGAGATATATATTCTTATATTATTTATAATGAAATACATGTAGATATGTGCATTCCTCTATCATTTAAGTAATTATCATTTATGGTGAATCATTTGTAAGGAAAACTATAAAGGGTTGTGAAGATAATATTATTTCAATGATGTTATTTATATTTTTTTACTACCATATAAGGTAAGTTAAAAGAATTCCAATATTTTAGATGTGGTGGGAATGGATGACAACAATGTGATGACAATATTTTACTCTTTAATGATAGGGACACTAGGTAAATATTACAGTACCTATAAAATCTCCAATAGTACATAGTTCATAGGGGGGATATTTTATTCTTATGTTTATGATGTGTGAGTATATCTATAATTATATATAATCTTTATTATTTAGTGAGAATTGTGAATGTGATTTTTGGGTGTCTTGGAAAGTTTTCATTATAAAATTTTTATGATTAGAGATGATGTGTTGTTATTTTTATTCTACTTATCTTGGGTTTATTGATCATGTTTGTAGAAACTTGTTATCCATGGATTCAACTCACTGATTTAGAAAATTGTACTGATTGTTTTTTCTCCCCCATAAATGTATACATGGGAATTTTCTGCTCCTATGTCAATCTAGATCATTATGTAAAAATAGAGAATGATTATTTTAAGGTAGATATGTATTATAGAAAAGGTAGATATTTGAATAGTATTTTCATTATAATAGCTACACTTGTGTATTCAGTTTTCTAACTTATATGTATTTTGGGTGTGTTATTTATATCTAGTAATAGATTTTGTATTATATTATATTATGTAACTATTTTAAAAACCATACCCACTAGAATATAGTAATAAGACCTCCCACTTTCG